>CM077824.1:25542521-26098776 GCA_039720395.1 Liquidambar formosana | reverse complement strand
AGACCTCATTGATCAAAGACCCTACAATTGCCAAAGAAGTCTATCCAACAGCAGTTGAAAGAAATATGAAGTAGGAGACCCTCGAGTGGGGTTGTTGGGAGAACCTTCGGGGAAGTTTGATTACTATGTGCTTTATCCTGATCCATTGCCAAGTGAGCCCATAATTCCTACGGGCTGGGATGATATACCCGAAGAGTGCAGATGGAGGACATTGATATGATTGAATGGGATGACCTAATGGGTGACACGTATGAGATTGATGACATATGGGCTAGTGATGAAGAAGTAGACCACATGACAAGAGGGGGTCGCCATTTCAAGCCTCCGCACTTGGAATCTAATATCCACTGGGTGAGTTAGATAAGTGCCTTGATGTGCAAGAAGAAGAGGATGAAGTCCTCACAATTGAAGAAGACCAATGCCAATATCACCATATGGGGCTTGCTTATGGCCTCTCACAAACACAGACAGACAGTGCTGAAGTTGTTAAATCAGATACAGGTTCCGGTTGATTTATCTCCTGAGGGATTGGTGAATCTAGTAAACCCTGCTCCGAAGAATTCCACTATAGTGTTCACAGAGGTTGACTTACCTAAAAGTGGGCCAAGCCACTCCCAAGCTTTGCACATAACTGTTGACACCATGGGGAAGAGGGTTCCCACGGTCTTGATTGATAATGGTTCCGCGCTGAATGTATGTCCCTTGAGAACTGCAACCGTTTGGGCTTGGGGCCCACTGATTTCACTCCATCTGGGCAGACAGTAAGGGCGTATGATAATACCCGTAGAGAAGTAATTGGGGTAATCACTTTACCTTTAATCATGGGACCTACGGAGTTCAAAGTGGAGTTTCAAGTCTTGGATGTGCCGTCATGCTTTAATCTGTTTAGGAAGGCCTTGGATTCATCCTGCTGGGGCTGTACCATCATCATTGCACCAAAAGGTAAAGTTCCCTCATAAGGGAGCCATTGCCATGCTTCAAGGGGACTATGATTTGAAAATGGTGGGAGTACCCGTATGTGAGATAAACCAGAGTCAGTTGAGATACCCTTGTCGGGGTTTGAGTATGTGCAGTGCATAGAAAAGGAGTTGGAAAAGGAAGAATTGATACCCCTTGACTATTATCCTCATGGTAATTTACATGTTGGTGAGATAATGCGAAAAATGAATTTCTTCCCAGGTATGGGGCTAGGGCGTCGCCAACAAGGACTCCCTCATTCTATTTAAAGCCGGGTTGTTTCCTACACTTTTGGGTTAGGATATGAGCCCACCAAGAATGACTATGCAGAAATGACAAGGAGGAATAAGGAGAAGGGAAAGGCCAGAGCAGAAGGAAGGGTGCCAGACTTTAAGATTTCACCATACAGGCCGACTCTGAATGGCTATTTTATCAAGGAGGGGATGACTTCCTGTACTGTGGGTTCCCAGAGCCTATGTTCAATCCGATAACCAAGATCAGAATCCCGGGGTTCAAGATTTTCTTCACTGAGTGGTATCCAATCACCGCAAATGGTGGATGATGAAGCCATCAATGACAGTTATTGGGAGAAGAAAGAAGAAGATTGGGTGGAGCATATGGATTCTGAAGCTATGGTCACTTTGTTCCAAGACATGGTCCTTACTATGGGGTTTGAAGGCAATAAGAGTTCGAAAAGGAAGAGCCATCACACTATTGCACTTTTTACCCAAGTTCCGATCCAGCTTTGGCAGATAGAGATTTTTGTGACAAGTACTTTACAGAGGGGCCGAATCCTCAGAGCTTGATAAGTTGGTACAATTCTATGGGAAAGAAGAAAGAAGACTGGGTAGAGCATGTGGATACCGAGGCTATGGTCACCATGTTCCAAGATGTGGTTCTTACTTTGGGGGAGTCAGCAACGGAAGATTGCCAAGATTCGTCAATTCACCATGCAACCATGCCACTTCGTAATTGGTACCTAGAAGATGGAGCCATTGCAGAGATACTTGAAGAGGAAGATCATGACCTACCCGATAGTAGCTTGTAGGTTCCTTAGTTAGAGTCTTTCCTGCTTTCAATAAAGTGTGTCCGCCTATCCCACTTTGTGGAGTTAGGAGTCGTTTCATAGTTGTGGCACCAAATTTTGTTTCCTTTTCAAGTTTGTGTCTTTTTGTTAGTTCCTTTAATGAAGTGTGTTTCTTTTATACATTGTTTGCTTGCAGTGTTTCTTTTCTCTCTTCTATGGATATTTATGGCATGGATATAGATCCTAGGAATGACGTCCCCCCGGAGCTCGTCGAGCGAAGGAAAAGGGGTGTCACCAAACCTAACATGGATGAATTGGAATCAATCAATTTAGGGACAAATGAATTGCCAAAGATAATTAAAATTGGGATAACCCTCTCACCACTTGAAAAAGAAAAGCTGATAGCCCTCTTAAAGGCCACCATAACAGCTTTTGCATGGTCCTATGAAGACATGCCCGGCATAGATCCTGACATTATGCAGCATTTTATCCCCACCAATCCCCTTAAAAAGCCGGTAAAGCAAAAATTGAGAAGGTTAAAACCTGAATGGGCATTGAAGGTAAAGGAAGAAGTAACCAAGCAACTGGACGCAGGATTCCTACAGGTGGTGGAGTATCCGGAATGGTTATCCAATATAGTGCCTGTGCCTAAAAAGGATGGAAAAGTAAGGATGTGTGTGGATTTTCGAGATCTTAATGCAGCAAGCCCTAAGGATGATTTTCCTTTGCCCCACATTGATGTGTTGGTAGATAGTACTGTAGGACATGTGCTTCTCTCTTTTATGGATGGGTTTTCTGGATACAATCAGATAAAGATGGCGCCGCAAGATATGGAGAAAAGCCTTTATCACACAGTGGGGAACGTATTGCTACAAAGTGATGCCGTTTGGTTTGAGAAATGCCGGGGCTACCTATCAGAGAGCTGCTACAACATTGCTGAATGACATGATCCATAAGGAGGTGGAAATATATGTGGATGACATGATTGTGAAGTCCGTAGATCGAGAAGGACACTTCATAGCACTAAAAGGTTCCTAGAGCGGGCAAAGAAGTATAACCTGCGATTGAATCCTCAGAAGTGCGCCTTTGGTGTCACTGCGGGCAAGTTATTGGGGTTCATGATTACTTAGAGGGGAATCGAGGTTGATCCAGGGAAAATCAAGGCCATTGTAGAAATGGAGCCGCCTAGCACAGAAAAGCAGATTCGAGGGTTTTTGGGGAGAATTTAGTATATAAGCAGGTTCATTGCTAACTTAACCATGGTGTGCGAGCCGATTTTTAAGTTGCTTAAGAAAGGTGTAACGAAGGTATGGAACGAAGAATGTCAAGAAGCTTTTGAGACTATTAAAAGGTATTTGAGTAATCCGCCAATTCTAGTTCTTCCGCGGCAAGGTGAGCCGTTATTGTATATTTGACGGTCACTGAAACCGCGACAAGAGCTATGCTAGCTCAGTACCTCAAGGGGTCGAAAAAGGAGAATGCCATTTATTACCTAAGCAAGAAGATGACAGACTATGAGGTGAAATACAATGCCATAGAGAAGGCTTGTGTGGCTTTGGTGTGGGCAACTCAGAAACTCCATCACTACATGATGTCGTATGAGGTTTCTTGATAGTCGTATGGATCCACTGAAGTACTTGATAGAAAGGCCGGTTTTGTCCTATAGAACTGCTCGTTGGTCGATTCTTCTCAATGAATTCGACATAAAGTATGTAACACAGAAGTCAGTGAAAGGAAGTGTCATTGCAAATTACTTGGCTAGCTGCCCTGTGGCGTCATCAGAGCAATTCAATGATCAATTCCCCGATGAGGATGTCCTGGAAATCGGAAAGAAGGTCTGGAAGGTATACTTCGATGGAGCTGCAAATAAGAGAGGATATGGAATAGGAGTTCTACTCGTCTCACCTGAAGAAGCATTCATACCTTTGGCGGTTAAGTTAGGTTTTGAAGCAACCAACAATATCGCTGAGTATGAAGCCTGCATCCTTGCATTGGAAGCTGCACTAGAATTGGGGATCAAAGAGTTAGAGGTTTTCGGAGATTCAGCACTGATTATCTACCAGATAAAGGGAGAATGGAAGACTCGTGATGAAAGCTGCTGCCGTATCATGCTTACTTAGAAGCCTTGACTAAGGAATTTGTGGAAATAGAATTCAATTACTTGTCGAGAAATAAGAATCAGTTCACTGATGCTTTGGCAACTCTAGCTTCTATGGTGGAAATCCCGGATGGTGGGAATGTAAAACCGTTGGTGATAGAATGTAGAGAAAACCCATGTATTGCTGCTCTATTCGAGAAGGAGAGGTGAAAGATGGCCATCCTTGGTACCATGACATCATGAAATTCATTGAGGAAAGGGAATATCCAGAAGGAGCATCCCGCGTTGATAGGAGAACACTAAGAAGGCTAGCCAGTCACTATGTTTGGTGTGGAGGAAAGCTATACCGAAGGTCATACGATGGGGTCCATCTGTTGTGTGTCACTGAGGAAGAAGCCGAACGTCTTGTTAGTGAAATCCATGAAGGAGTTGGAGCACCGCACATGAATGGTTATATGCTAGCCAAGAAAATCATGAGGTTGGGCTACTATTGGTCTATAATGGAGAGAGATTGCCATGCGCATGTTAAGAAGTGTCACAAATGTCAGGTCTTTGCTAATGGACAACACTTGCCTTCCATGCCTTTGACAAGCATGTCGTCGCCTTGGCCTTTTGCAGTATGGGGAATAGATATAATTGGGCAGATTAAGCTGAAAGCCTCCAATGGGCATGAATACATCTTGGTAGCTATTGATTACTTCACTAAGTGGGTAGAGGCAGCATCTTTCAAGACCCTGAATGCCAAGAAGGTAGCACAGTTTATACAGCTCAACATCATTTATAGATATGGGGTACCCCATGAGATTATTTCAGACAATGGTCAGCACTTTCAGAAAGAAACCAAGGAGCTTTTGCAGAAATACAATATAGTGCACCATCTATCCTCCCCTTATCGCCCGCAGACTAATGGAGCAGTGGAGGCCGCCAACAAGATGTTAGGATTATGCCCTAGAGCCAATCATGGAGATGATTGTTTAGGGATTAGGAACAATCATTTGATTTCATTTATGTATGTCACATTTATTATTGATTTAATAAAAGGGCTTATTCTATTATGTTTATGCATCATTTATATTTACATAATATGTCCATGGAGTTAGAGTTGAGAATATGGAATTACAAAGAGTTGTAATTTTGAGACTATAGATATATCTCTGTACTAAACTCCTAAAGCATTCCTAGTTGAAGGTTCACTATGATGGACAGTAATGAACCATAGGACTAGCACTTGTTAGGCTGACTCTATAGGAGGATAGCTAGTCTCAAGCTATTTGTGTGGAGACACTACAACCAACAAGTGGGTGCCTATTGCGAGAATAGGTACACTGAATGTGACCAAAGATATGAGATAAACTGAATGGAGTTTTATCCTGCCTGTCAATCAGTTTCTCATTGTTATAGTGGTACAAGTAATCCTTAGACCTGAGACACCATAGTTGCCTTATGCATGTAGCTTTAGAAGTTTGATAACACTAAGTGCAGATCCTATTCAGGGGTCTGCAAAGGTGTTCATTGGCCCTACTGCTATGTGTGTGAAGGCATGTGAGTGATCAACAAGGGATCCATCACTCTCAGGAAAAGAGAGAGAATGTCTCATATAGCATTCATAATATAACTCATTAAATCCATGGCCATGGTAGGATGAATATGAAAAGAGTTTCATGAGTTCATCAATGAGTTGATATCTATGAATGAGTATAAAGTAATTGAACTAGGGACTTGACAGACTTCCATATCCTATTAGTTCAATTAGAGACATTGTGTTGAAGGAAGGATGCAATTGTAACCTATAAACTATAACAGAAGGGTTCTTTGTAAATGACTATTCACCTCATTAAGGACCACACCATGAGCCATATGCTAGGTGTTACTCATGGTTAGTAGAAGCCTTAATTGATATAAGTGAGTTATAATCAATTAGGGAATTAGAAGGAGTTCCAATTAGACCCTAAATGGAAAGAGTTCCATTGTGCACACCTCGTGCTATTCCTACTACTTGATGATGTGAACCCAATGGGTCACACACTGATCATGCAAGATGAGCTTTTAAGTCTATGAGAGAAAGGGTATGAGTGCATAAAGAATAGTTCTTTGAGGCCATGTTTGTATTTGATATAAACAATAGGGGTTATTGTGCAATTTAGGGAAATTGCATAAAACCCTAAAAGGGTTTCCCCCCTAGGGCCGGCCCCTTTAGTGTGGACTATTTAAGTCACACTATGATGTGTGACATCATCACTTTTTAGAAGACAACAAGGGCTGGCCAGAATTTCCAGCCTCCCTCTCTCTCTCCTCTCTTCTCCTACTCTAGCAACAACATGGGAAAGAAGGAAAGGACTTGAAGCTCTAGATAGGTGTGGATACCGTTGGAGGCAGCACACTTGGGCTGCTCATTCACTGCTGTCCAGAGTCGAAGCTTGGAGCAAAACGGAGAAGACAAAAATTCTGTAAGTGTTCTAACCCTCTTCGTAGTTAGGGTTTGATTTTGTGTTATGCATAGTTAGATTCATGGGATTGGGAATCGCAGGAAAAATTTTTATATTCCGCACTTCGATTTTTCCCTCTTGTTCGATTCCCAACACAAGAATGTTAAGAAGATATTACAGAAAACAGCTAACACCTATATTGATTGGCATGAGAAGTTACCTTTAGCCTTGTGGGGCTATAGAACATCCGTAAGATCGTCAACAGGGGCTACCTGTTAGAGTTATGCCCTAGAGCCAATCATAGAGATGATTGTTTAGGGATAAAGGAACAATCATTTGATTTCATTTATGTATGTCACATTTATTATTGATTTAATAAAAGGGCTTATTCTATTATGTTTGTATGCATCATTTATATTTACATAATATGTCCAAGGAGTTAGAGTTGAGACTATTGAATTACAAAGAGTTGTAATTATGAGACTGTAAATATATCTCTGTACTAAACTCCTAAATCATTCCTAGTTGAAGGTTCACTATGATGGACAGTAATGAACCATAGGACTAGCACTTGTTAGGTTGACTCTATAGGAGGATAGCTGGTCTCAAGCTATTTGTGTGGAGACACTACAACCAACAGGTGGGTGCCTATTAATAGAATAGGTACACTGAATGTGACCAAAGATTTGAGATAAACTGAATGGAGTTTTAACCTGCCTGTCAATCAGTTTCTCAATGTTATAGTGGTACAAGTAATCCTTAGACCTGAGACACCATAGTTACCTTATGCATGTAGCTTTAGAAGTTTGATAACACTAAGTACAGATTCTATTCATGGGTCTGTAAAGGTGTTCATTGGCCCTATTGCTATGTGTATGAAGGCATGTGAGTGATCAACAAGGAATCCATTACTCTCAGGAAAAAGAGAGAGAATGTCTCATATAGCATTCATAATATAACTCATTCAGTCCATGGCCATGGCAGTGTGAATATGGAAAGGAGTTTCCATAAGTTCATCATTGAGTTGATATTTATGAATGAGTATAAAGTAATTGAACTAGGGACTTGACAGACTTCCATGTCCTATTAGTTCAATTGGATACATTGTGTAAATGGAAGGATGCAATTGTAACCTATAAACTATAACAGAAGGGTTCTTTGATAGATACATATTCACTTCATTAAGGACGACACCATGAACCATATGCTAGGTGTTATTCATGGTTAGTAGAAGCCCTAATTGATATAAGTGAGTTATAATCAATTAGGGAATTGGAAGGAGTTCCAATTAGACCCTAAATGGAAAGAGTTCCATTGTGCACACCTCGTGCTATTCCTACTACTTGATGATGTGAACCCAATGGGTCACACACTGATCATGCAAGATGAGCTTTAAAGTCTATGAGAGAAAGGGTATGAGTGCATAAAGAATAGTTCTTTGAGGCCTATTTATATTTGATATAATTTATAGGGGTTATTGTGCAATTTAGAGAAATTGCATCACACCCTAATAGGGTTTCCCCCTAGGGCCGGCCCCCTTAGTGTGGACTATATAAGCCACACTATGATGTGTGACATCATCACAAGTTGAAATCCCAAGGGGCTGTCCAGATTTTCCAGCCTCCCTCTCTCTCTCTCCTCTCTTCTCCTTCACTAGCAACAACAAGGAAAAGGTGGAAAGGACTTGAAACTCTAGCTAGGTGTGGATACCGTTGGAGGCAGCACACTTGGGCTGCTCATTCACCGCTGTCCGGAATCAAAGCTTGGAGCAAAAAGGAGAAGACAAAAATTCTGTAAGTGTTCTAACCCTCTTCATAGTTAGGGTTTGATTTTGTATATGCATAGTTAGATTCATGGGCTGTGGAATCAAAGGGAAAATTTTTATATTCCGCACTTCTATTTTTCCCTCTTGTATGATTCCCAACAGTGGTATCAGAGCCATGGCTATGCATAATACAAAATACATATGGGCTGGAATTTATGGTGTAGTTGAATGATTCAAAAAATCTGGAGAATTTTTACTGCAGAATTGTTCTTCTCTCTGGCCGAACCTAGGGTTTGGAACCCTAGATCTATTCTTCTTCTACTCCTCTTCTAAATCATGGTTAAGGGTAACCATTGATGCAAAGGTTGTATAGGGTTTGAATTGGAAGAAGAAGAAAAAGGAAAACTGGGTTTTCTGAAGAGGGTCGAATCTGGGTTTTAGAACCCAGAGGTTCTTGCAATTAAATTCAATCAAAGCTTCTGTATTTTTGATGCAAATCCATTGTAGGATCATTATATATCATGTGTATATAATTTTCTTTAAGTTTCAAAAAGGTTTTGATGGAAAAAGATTCAAAAAGTTTGAAAATTTTTCATGAACAGCATAGCAGATTTTCTCTGCAGAAAAGTCATCAATGGAGTTTTGATTAGAACTTGAGTTAGGGAACTCCAAATTGCATGAAACCAATTGCATTAGTTTCCTAAGACATGTAGGATACTGGGAAAATTCGTTTGGTAGCCTAATTCATTCATCTTGCTGGGTTTTAAATCAATTTCTGACCATGGACAGTATGCTGTCAAATTCTGGGCAGCATACTGTTGTTTTAATTGTTTAGAACAATTGGTGATGATTCGATCATCCAAACCTCTTCTAGAAGCTTAGTATTTCATGTAGGGACATGATACAAAAGCTGGTTTCAATGGAGGAGTCGAATTGATAAGGTTTTAGAAGCTATTGTGACCTTCAAGGTCTGCAACAATGGCTCCAGCAATGGGTTTTGGAAACCCTGATTGTTTTTGATGATGGCAGCCACTTCCACCACTCCTCACGTGTCCAGAGGCTTGTCCCACACTCCTAGGATGTTCTCCCATGGCTGGCCATGGCCTTCCCCAGTCGTTGGTGGCCATGGCAGCCTAGCCAAGCTCAGGCAGCCCCCTGGTTGTGACGGCTGCATAGAGTTAAGGATGAAACCCTAATTTTGAGTTAATGATGAAACCCTAATTTCATTATGGCATTAATTAAAACCCTAATTGGAATATTAATTACCTTTATTAAGAGTTAATGATTGGTCATTAAATGACCAATCATGGTTATTAATTGTTAGAGCATAATTAATACCATAAATGATGTCTAGGGTTAGGGTTTTGGAAACCCTAATTAGTGTAATTAATTAAGGGTAATTAATACCCTATTTGGCATTAATTAAACCCTAATCCCTTTTATTAAATACCATATGAACCTAGGGTTTTAATGATTGGACATTAAATGACCAATCATAAGGAATTTAATGATTAGGGCTTGCATTTAGGGTTTAGGGTTATGCGTTTAGGGTTTAGGGTTTTAGGAAACCCTAATACACTAATTCATCATTTAAATGATTTTATTTAATTCCCATGTTAATTATTTAATTAATATTGATTAATTTTATAATGTTTTAAATGGTTTAAAATACAATTGGGGATTAAATTAAAATATGGAAATTCTTAATTAAATGAAATTGATTTGTTTAATTAAGGAAACCCTAATATTGGATATTAGAGTTATTTTAGGAAACTTTATATGTTTAAATTAATTTGATTAATTGAAACTAAAATGTCTTAAATGTTAAGACTTTATTTAATTCTGGATATTTTTGTTAATACCTAATAAGATTAGGATGCATTAATGAGATTAATGTAAATCATTCAAGAGAATTACCATAATGCCCATATGTTTTAATGCTTACAGTTTTTCTTTACATTATGCAATGAGATTGTATGTATGTGTTTGGATGATGATTATGGACTATACCCTTTAAACCAATTGTGATTGGCCGTCTTATGAATGGGATGTTATTATTTACAAGAGTTGTAATTTTATTAAGGTGATGTAATTTATTTGGGGCTTGCATGCCACCTTCCTTCTCCCTCTCTCTCTCTATCATTCTCTTATGTACCCCACATTCCCCTTATGTATCCCTTTCTTTAAATTATGTAAATGTTATGTAATCGAGAGCGCACTAAGGAGCATGGTGGACCCAAAGGAGCATGATAGAGCCCAACAAACCAATGGTGGAGACCATCAAGCCAAGGGAGCAGATTGAAGGACTTGAAAGCTTAGAGAAGTGTTTCAAGACAGCATGCATGTTTCGAATGTGTTATTTTACGATCACCTACACCCACCTTAGACCTTGGATTCAATCTATTGGCTTGGATTGAATTCTCTCAAAGTCCATAATCATCATAGTGGGAGCTTTTAATGAGATTAATAGTGATAGCTCCAAATCCATAGATCGTTATATGTCTCTTCTTAGGGACTAATATCGATAAGTGGATTATTATTATTTTATGCTGTTCAATTTTTTATTTATATGCATGAGATGTATGTTAATTTGATGAGACCCTTAAAAACCCCTCTATTTTAATATTAAGTTGGAAATGGAGAATACATTAGGGAATGGATTCTTCATTGCCTTCCATCATTATAGGATCATCTAACGTCCCTTAATGTGGGTACCTGGCTGCAGACATGTGGGAGCTACCCATATTAAAGACATTACTTGAAACTATCACATATGTAGATATCATGGGGTGCCTAAGCTGGTATATACCAAGAAACTAACATGTGAGGTATATATTTGGTGAAACATACCTGTGTGAATGATGGGCTTAACTTAACTAGGGAAGTATTCCAAGAAACTAACATGTGAGGAGTATGTACCCTAGAGGCAAAACGATTGGAATTTGCTTATGAAGCAATAGACAAAGAGTTGTCTTCTTACTGTGGGTTAGAAGTCAAGAAACTAACATGTGAGGCTTCTAGGTCACAGTGGGACCCCAATCCCCATTAGGAATGAGATTCCCGAATTCCATTAGAGGGTGTATGGAATTTGATAAAATAGTGGGAGGTACCATATGATTAAAGACCCGATCATTATGGATTAAAAATGAAATCTGATTTTCTATTTAATTTTCTGTATGTAGATCACCGTAATGGCTCACCGCAACCCGTTATCCAACATTTTGGAAACCAACCGTTTAACTGGACCTAATTATCTTGATTGGTTAAGGAATTTAAAAATCGTTTTGAATTCTGAAAATATTACCTATGCACTTCAAAGTTCACTTCCCAATGCTCCTACTGAGGCTGCAACTCGGCAAGAGAAAGACGCTTATCAGAAGCGCATGGATGATGATCTTATGACGAGATGCTATATGATGGTGTCTCTAAGTCCTGAGCTTAAGAAGCAATACGAGTCCATGGGAAGTGCACCCGAGATGTTTATCCACATACAAGAGTTGTATGGCAAAGAGTTCTTGCTTGAATGTGATGAATGGGTTGAAGTTCCTGCTTCCAATTCTATGCTCAAGCCTAAAGGCAAGGGAATAAGAAAGGGTAAGAGTACCCAAAAGAAGAAGAAAGGTAAAGGGATCTGTTTTTACTGCGGCAAAGATGGGCATTGGAAACGTAACTGCCAAGAGTATCTAGATACTCTGAAGAACCAACCTTCGGAAGGTATGGATTATGCTCTTATACTTGAGACTAACATGAGTGTTAGCTCTACTTCCACTTGGGTACTAGATTCTGGTGCGAGTTCTCATATTTGTAATTCCATGCAGGACCTAGTGGGAAGCAGAAGGCTGAGTAAAGGAGAAGTAACCCTACGAGTGGGAAATAGAGCAAACGTTGCTGCATTAGCCGTGGGGACTTGCTGCTTGACTTTGCCTAGTGGGAGTAGTTTAGAATTATCAGGCTGTCTTTATATTCCAGAAGTTATAAGAAACATTATTTCTATTTCAGTATTATCTAAACAAGGATTTAGGTTTGTTTTTGAGGAGAATAAATGTTCTTTATTTAAAAATGAAGAGTTCATTACTTCTGGAGTTTATGTGAATGGCCTTTATTTTCTAAACTTTATTGCAAATGTTAATTGCATAGAGCATGATAGTTCTAAATTGAATGCAAACAAACCCAAGAGAACAAGAGATGAAGAAAACTCCGCATATGACTGTGGACCCTAAAAAGTTACAAGGCCCACAGGAGGGTTTAAAAGTCGCCAAACTGTGGACCCTGGAAAAAGTGGCCCACAAGGGTTTCAAAAGGAAAGGAGTCGCCACCTTATTTTTTAAAGGAAACAAGGAAAACCCTAAAAAACGGTTTTGTTTTAGGAAAACAAAAGATTGACTCCATATTTAAAAATGGTAAGGCAAATGATCTTTTGGAAACCAGAGAAATCGGGGATTCGGAGGCTAAGTTACGATATGGGAAGGTTCTAGGCAAAGCCTATAGGCACCCATATCGCCCTAAACGGTCTCTTAATTTAATTGGGCTAAATCAAAGTCTTAATCACACACAAATCAACAATTATCATCACAAGACAGCATGCATATCATTCATTCATTCATCCATATAACCAAGTAAATCAAAGAAAAACAGAAAAAGAAAGAGGGAGAGGAGAAAACCTAGGATACTTAGTATCCTAGGGCGGACTTGAACATCACGAAGAGCGCCTACGTACCATGTATGGAAATACATGGATCAAAGTCCACGTAGTTCGAAAGGGAATAGGGTTATAACCTAATCAAGGCCTATGGTAAACCCTAAGTTTCCTTTCAAGTAAAACATGGTAAGTTTCCAAAATAAATGATTCTCAAAAGATTTTTGGTAAAATATGGAATTTTGATAAACAATGGAAACCTTGATTCAAAAGGTATTTGTTATTGAAAGGAAACTATAAGGATTGCCATGTTCCCCTATTAGGAAATAACCCTAGGGGGGAGAAAGGGAAAGTTTCAAAGGAAGGAAAGAAGGGTGAATTGGGGCACCCTTATACCCTACTTACCTTAAGCGAAAGCAACCTGTCAAAGTAACCACCCTATTGCATAGGGTAATTACCTTATTTGTAAGATTTCATCTTACAATAGCCAAAATAACCACCCCACATTGGTGGGGTAGTTGCACCTGTTGCACCTGTCAAAGCACCTGCAATTTCCATGCAAAACATACCAAAATACCAACCACCCAGGCTAGATTCCAAATCAAGCCATTATCATGCTTAAACATAAGCAAACACATGCTCAAAATATCATATCAAGGACAAATAACAGATCTGGACAGAATTGAAATAAGGCTTAAAATCAACCACAAGTCATACAACAACATGAATCATAAGCTAACTAAAACCCTAATTCAACCCTACATGCAATGACATGCAAAAAACCCTAAAATCAACTATATTAATGCTAGAAATATCATAGTTACCTAATATGGAACACATATGTAGCAACTATGAAGAAAAAAACAGAGAAAATCCCTAACTAATCATGCTATATGCAACTTTCCTAATACAAGGATGAATGAAACCCTAGAATCACACTAGTGCATAAAATTCCATGAAATAACCCTAAATCATGCAAAACAGAATATGAACAGCATTCTAACCATGCATATTAATCAATGGAATGATCCACACATGATAAAGACATAGACTTTCACATGAAATAAAGCTATTCTAAGCATAAACTCAATTTCAGCACTAAGGAAACCCTAGAATCCCAAACATTCAGTAAATCACATGGAATAGCATCCTAGCATACTAAACAGCCCATGAATATTATCCTAATCATGCATACTAACTAATAGAAGTAGCAAAACACAATAAAAACACAAGCTTCTATATGCAAAAGTGTTATTTCATGTAGAAAACCAATTTCAGCACTAAGGGAACCCTAGAATCCCAAACATGCAGTAAATCACATGGAATAGCATCCTAGCATACTAAACAGCCCATGAATATTATCCTAATCATGCATACTAACTAATAGAAGTAGCAAAACACAATAAAAACACAAGCTTTAACATGGAATAATGCTATCCTATGCAAAAGCCCTAGTTTGAATAAAAGAGAGAAAAGGGAAGAGGTATACCTATGGTGGCTGCTGTAGAGAGTCCTCCTCCTCCTATGTGCTGTTGGAAATAACCTCCTTCAAGCCTTCAAGCAAAGCTCCAGCCTTCCTTCAAGCTCTCTCTCTCACTCTCTCACTCAAAATATAGGTTAAACTACCCTAAGGATGGCTGCCATAGCCTCCAAGTCTCACACATGCCTCACACTTCAGAAATTGCCTCCAAGTGGCCTCCTCATTGCTGAAGTATAAGGGGGTATTTATAGGGATTGAGGGAAAACCCTCAATGGTTGGGATTAAAACCCTAGGGATTGATCCAAGGGCTCTTAGAGGTTACCTTGGGGCTCAAGTAGGTCAAAAAGGGCTGAAATTAGGGTTAAATGGCGGCCAAAGGCGAGCAAATCCGAGAAAATAGGGTGGGAGCCGCGTCAAGGCTCAAAAAAGGAAAGTGGCTCGGGTGACCACCTGGGGCTGGGCGGCTAGCAGCCTGGGCCCAGGCGGCTAGCCGCCCAGGCCTGGGTGGTCACCCGAGGCCATGTCAGCTTCAGCCCATTTTTGACCCTTTCAGCTTCCAAATGTGTTTCAGGGCCCAAATCAACTCCGATTTTGACGAAACGAAAGCCAAAACGACTGTGTTTCGAAGGGGAATGTAATTTGAGTCACTTGAGGGCAAGAAACCCTAGCCATGGCTGCATGGTTGGGTCCTACAAAGGTGGTTAACCGCTATGCCTCACCATCGCTTAGCTTGGGTATGCACATAGGGTCGCACCGAATGCTTTCTAATTCGAAATTCAACCTCCCTAAACACATTTGGGGATGAAATTAAGACCAATCAAGGTCAAATGAGTAGTCATAGAGTGAAAATCATGAGCCAATTCGAGCTAACCCGAAGTAGGTCTCTTAGCCAACTTGAGCCTTGTTGAGCCATTCTAATCCCGAACATTCAATTCATCGAATTGAACCCACAAATACCTCAAATACAACCATATGAACTCCAATTGGCAACTTGGAGATCATTTCAAGGTCAAATGGAAAGTTTGTGATCAAAAAGACAATTATGCCCCTCAAGTCACAAAAGTTCTTATTAACCCTCAAGATCAACTCCAAATCGAACCAAAATTCATACACACCATCCTTAGGACCCTAGAAACTCAATGCAAAAGACTAGACTCAAAAAGGAAACAAAAAGACACATGCAATGACAAACCCTAGCTAAGGTGACAAAAATGGGGTGTGACAGAAGCCCCTCATTGGTGAGCAAGTTTCACTTGCAAGCCAATGACCAAAAGAACAACCCATTTTTGCCCGGGGAATTGACTTCATCAAGATCCACTGGGGAAAAGAGGGTGATCATATCATTGAATTCTTCGAATTCATCATACAAAGGTACTCCTCATAAGTTCTACAGAACTCCTCTCATTCTGTATACCAGTTTCACTGGGGAACAAGATGAGGTATCCATAGCTTGCATCGAACTTCGTTCGACGAAAGGTCTTCCAATTCTATGCCAGTGACAACTGGCGAATGGTACGAGGTAACATTATGCCATCAAGGCCATCCCAAAATATAAGAAAGATACATCCTTCTCATATTCAAACCGTCAAGGTTATTACTCAATTATTAAGGTAATCACATCCCATACTGCACCAGTGACAACTGGTGAATAATACGAGGTATCCATAACTTACATCGAACTTCGTTCGATGAAAGGTCTTCCCATACTATGCCAGTGACAACTGGCGAATAGTACGAGGTATCCATAACTTACATCGAACTTCGTTCGATGAAAGGTCTTCCCATACTGTACCAGTGACAACTAGTGAATAGTACAAGGTATCCATAGCTTACATCGAACTTCGTTCGATGAAAGGTCTTCCCATACTGTACCAGTGACAACTGGTGAATAGTACAAGGTATCCATAGCTTACATCGAACTTCGTTCGATGAAAGGTCTTCCCATACTGTACCAGTGACAACTGGTGAATAGTACAAGGTATCCATAGCTTACACCGAACTTCGTTTGATGAAAGGTCTTCCCATACTTTGCCAGTGACAACTGGCGAATAGTACGAGGTAACACCATGCCATCAAGGCTATCTCAAAATATGAGAAAGATACATCCTTCTCATATTCAAACCATCAAGGTTATCATTGAAATATCAAAGTAAATCACATAACACGAGAAAGATCACGTCCTTCTCTTGCTCAAATCAATCAAGGTAAACACATACCACAGGAAGCCATCAAGGCTATCTCAAAACATGAGAAAGATACATCCTTCTCATATTCAAACCATCAAGGTTATCATTCAATTGTTAAGGTAGTCACATAGTACGAGGAAGGTCACAACCTTCAATCAGGGTAAACACATACCATTGGGAAAGATCGCATCTTTCAAGTTATCAAGGTAAACATGTGACATGAGAAAGATTGCATCCTTCTCATATCAAACTCTCAAGGTGAACACATAGCATGAGAAAGATCGCGTCCTTCTCATAATCAAACCATCAAGGTCAACATAAATCATGGGAAAGATTGCATCTTTCAAGTCATTAAAGTAAGCATGTAATCATGAGAAAGATTTCATCTTTCTCTCACTAAGTCATCAAGACAAAGGTAAGCTTTTACTTACCAACACACAACAAGTTCACCAAGTCATCTCACATGGAGGCTATTCACGCCTCAACTCAAACACCAACTCATATAGGAGACACAATTATCTCATGAAAGCAATCATTTATACGCATATAGGGAAGGTATCTTTATCCCAAATGACAAAGAATCATAGTGACATAGGAGGGAATTCATCCCTAATGATAAAAAATCATATGCATAGAGAGGGTTATTCAACCCTACTAGCATGCCATGCCCACACAAGGGCCACCAATGCAATCTCATTCAAATCATTTCATGTCAAACGATGTCAAGATATTCATTCATTTTTCAACTCAAAACATGCTTGAGATTTCATCTCAAAGAGGGTTCAAAAGTGCGAATAGGCGAGCAAAGGCCAAACGAGCGCAACGGAGCGAGCAAGGGAGGCTGACCACTTGGCTGCTGGTGGCTTGCCGCCCAAGCCCAGGCGGCTTGCCGCCCCATGCTGGGCGGTTACCCGAGGCTGGTGCTGCCCAGTTTGAGGGTTTTTAAACCCTTGACTCCCCATTTGTGCATTCAAGCCTCCAAGCTCGAAAATAGAGAGCTTCTCTCTCTAGAACTCACTCCATCCTTCTCCAAATTCTCACATACATATTCTCATTCAAAGTTTCACTTGCAATTCAAGTTGTGTGCATGAAATAGCATCAAGAACAAGTCATTCAACAACAAAAACAAGCATCAATCATCAAGTTGCAAGATCAAATTCATCATCTTCCTTATCAAACCCATTTTTCTCACATACAAGCTCAACCACCAACAATGGCTTCTAGCAATGATTCCAACATCAAGTATCCATATTATGTGATCAAGAATACATACAAGGCACCAATCTATGATGCATCCCAAGACAAGGTGTTGCTTGAACCTAAGAAGCATCTCTCCTACCTCCATTCCCAACATGAGGTTAGTTTTTCCCAACTTAACATGTTTATCTTGAAATCTTGATTTCTATTGGATAAAATGCATTCCCATGATCTTCTTTTGATTGTTTCTATCATTGTTAAGCCAAGTTCATTGATTTGGCAAGGATTGAATGTGCAAAAAAGCTTGTTTCCCAATGCTTGAGAAAAGATGCCCACCAAGTGTTTGATAAAATGCCAAAGAGATAAAAACATGTTCAATTCTTGAAAAATCAATTGGTTTGCATTGTAGAACCAAGTCATATGGTCTTGGCAAGGATTTGATATACAAAAATCTTTCATTTCAATGCTTGAAAACAAGTTACACACCAAGTGTTCGATAAAATGCCCGAAAGGCAAAAACATGTTCAATCCTTACAAAATCAATGAATTCGAATACACAAAGTCATGGGCATTCATTTCTAATTCATTTCATGAATCAAAACCCATATTTTAAAACTTTTGGAAAACCATTTGAAATCAATTACCAATGTATGCCCAATATCTCTATGTTTTCAATGCTAACTCAATACACAATCTTTTGACATAGCCCGACTTCCAAGGTCTCCGTACAAGGACATCAATAAAGGGACTCATCTCTTGGTGGAGACATATGAATCATGCCCAACCACGTGCTCGCAAGATAATAAAGAAGGCGGGTTTTGAGCCCTTCCTAGATGCTCTATGGAACGAGCAATGGGATAGGCAGGCATTATTTGCCTTGACAGAGCTATGGTGGGACACCACCAACACTTTCCATTTTAGCTTCGGGGAGATGACCATGACCCCTAAGGATTTCACCATGATAACTGGGTTGAGCTTGAAAGGCAAGCGCTTGGACTACTATGAACATGCCAACATGGATCAAAACTACATAGTAGCTCTACTTGGGGTTGAAGCGGAATTAAGCCCAAAAGGTGTGCGCCGTACTTGGCTCTACAACACCTTTGCCACTGAAGAAGAGAGTGAGGGGACGGATCCCCAATACATTGTGAGAGCTTTCTTGCTCTACATGATTTCATGCACCTTCTTTGTGGGCACCAATGACATGGCTCGACTTGAGTTGCTAGCTAGCATGGAAGATGTGAACAAAATTGGGAGATACAATTGGGGTGGAGCTGCTTTCGCAAACATGTATCGCTCCATGACTGACATGTCCCGAGGAGTTGCAAAGAACTTTGGGGGACTTCCTTTCGTTTGGGAGGTAACAAAGAACATTCAATTCTCTATTATTTCCCGAAACTTAACACATACATGATTTCCTCTATATTTTTGATTTTCCACAGATATGGTACTACGAGTACCTGAACATGTGTCGCCCAACTCTTGCTAGTGATGCCATGTCATGGCCCATCCTTCAGAATTACGCTCCATCTTGCTTGGCTACAAGAGCCTCCAATCGACATGATTATGCCCATGCAAGGGCATATCTTGCTAGCTTGACTGCTGATATGGTAGAATCTTTCTTTCTCTTTTTATCTTTTTTATCTATTTACCTAATTTCTCATTTCAAACTCAACAGGTGGAATGGGATCCATGGAGGCTGTGGCAGCATAGGCTACCTGAGAAATACTCCTCTTGTTTGGAGTTGACAAGCAAAAGGGTCCTCCTTGAAGGCCCCACAGGTAGATGCTGGTATCTTGGGGAACGAGTCCTGAGACAAGTCCATGGAAACATGAATGCAGCTGTGACACCTTCCATGCCACCAGAGAACATGAGGCACACTAGCCACCTAGTGGATGATGAACTAGAAGAAGCTCTGAGGGGTTGGGATGCTGAGGGATTCACCTCCCCTCGCATAGAATACACTGCCTTTTGCCGATAATATCTAATGAATCCTAGGGTCACTGGTCTCCCACCTCAAGGGGTGAGCTCCCCCATACTCTTAAACTCTTTTTAAGATTATAAGAAAGACTCCATTTGACAAGTATTTGAATTTCAGGGCCGACGGGCAAGGGGACACAGCTCCACAGTTGGATCTGCCACTGGGATGACTTACAATGACGAGGATGAGGACCTTGAAGGAAATCAACCTCCACCCCTCCCACAACTAAATTGGTATGTGAACTTGTGCAGTGGGACAAAATTTGTGAAGACTGACATTACCCATCCACCATTCGATGAATATCCCAAGATCGATCCATATTATGAGAATGTGAGTTCTAAACTCTTATCTTCTTGAAATTGGATTCTTTCATTATTGTTAACCATGTTTATACTCTCCTAGGTTCCACGGGAGTATACCCAGGAATGCATCGAACTCAATGAAGGATTGAGGAGGGATCTTGTGCGAATGAGTTTAGAGAACTCAGTTCTGGAAGCACGCTTAAATCCCCAAGTGAGTGATCATCTCATTAACTTTCAACTAGGATTGGCACCATTACCCTCCTAACTCATTATCTTTGTTTGCAACAGGCATCATCATCTAATCCACCACAGGATATGCCCCCTTCTAGAGCGCCTCGTGCAGGGCATGATGGAGCGGGGCCAAGTCGAAAGAGAAGGCCCACGGGAAATCATTGAGTTTCACTCACCTCTTGTTAGGAATGTTTGGAATCTTTCTATCTATCTTGTCATGTACTAATTAGGAACTTCAATTCCCAACCTTGAACCTTTATTATGGATACTTGATGAATCTATGTTCGAACTTTATTGCAATGATATGATCTTGTATTGAGTGAAAAATGGGCTTAAATCAAGCACAAAAAAGTCAAAACATCACAAAAGGGCCAAACGAAGGCATAACAAGGCAAAAATGGGCGAAACAAAGCGGCGGCCTCGGGTGACCACCTGGGGCTGGGCGGCTAGCCGCCTGGGCCCAGGCGGCTAGCCGCCCAGGCCTGGGTGGTCACCCGAGCCCGAAGCGGTGTTTCGCCTGATTTTAGGAAACTTCCTATTTTGACGGGATTCCACCTTCCAAAACACGGATTTCCGAATTTTTTCCTATAAAAGCACATCCAAGGGGTCTCAAACCCTACTAACATTCATTGAGAGCAAGTTATGGAAGCCCTAGACAAACTCTTGAGTGATTTTCTGAAGGTTATGAGTGCGGAGGCAAGGAAGGAGTTCAAGCGCTATTGCTTGGATCCGTTGTTTTCTTTGATGCATGTGAAGCTTGAAACCACTCTTCTTACTGCTGCTACATATTTTTGGGATCCCCAACTTCATGTATTCCGCTTCAACTACGAAGAGCTATGCCCAACAATGGAAGAGTTCTGCACTTTGTATGGAGTTTCACCTGTAGGACCTTTCATCCTCCCTACTCCACGCTCAAGTTTCTTGATTTCCTTCTCCAACTTCCTTGGGATTTCTCAACAAGAGGCCTCCATATTTGTGAAGGATCACATGGTGAACCTCATGGAAATAGCAACTTCCTTCTTGGCTCATGATAGCAAAGGTACCCTGAATTTCAACCTTCCCACTCAACATGCTCTTGCTTTCTGCTTGATTGGTCGCTTCCTTATATCCACGGGGACTCTCTATGTCCCTATTCAAATTTGTGAACTGATCCCTTTTCTTCTTGAACATAACAACCTGATTCCCATGGTGCTAGCTGAAACTCTCAACAGTTTAGACAAAGTTCATGATAACCCACAAGCCCCATTAGGAGGGAGCCCCATTCTACTGCAGATGTGGCTTCTTGAAAGGCTTAATTTCTTATCTCCTACCACCATTAACCCATACAAACCCCAACATTATTGTTGCCGTCGAGTTGAACTCCCTGGTCAATTTTCTTTGAGGGAATGGTTGGGCTACTTCCAAACTCTCTCATGGCGAAACATCAGGTGGTTTGTCTCCACATGGGGATGCAAGGAACAAATTCTTCTCCGAACTTCTGGGTGTGCTATGGTCAAGCTCATAGGGTTGAGATCAACTTCATTCTATTGGACTTCAAGAATCCTTCGTCAAATGGGTGCCATGCCAACCATACCTACTTCTGTGGTATTTGATCATTCTGTCGAACCTGTGGGCCCCACAATGATTAAGTGGGCCAAGACTAGATGGACTGACCAACTGAAACTGACTCGGGTTGAAAACACTGATGGGCCTTATGTCATGAGCCCTGAATACAAGATATGGTTGAAGAATAGCTTGGGTGAAAGAGAAACCATACGCAGGGAGAGGATTTATGACCTCGTCAAGGACACAGGACTTGGATTTTGCAGGGAAGACATTCTGGAAGCAGTGGAAGCAGCACATGCTCATGACTTGCGAAAGAAGCGAAGACTTGAAAGAAAAGAGAAAAAAGCAAACCAAGAAATTCTGAAGAAAATCAAAAAGACTTGAAGACCTTAGAAATAGGATATCTATGGCATGTCAATAGTTCTTTTATCTAACACCAATAAATTGCTATGTCAATTAATTAGTTCTAAATGAATTGCCAATAATAATTTAATTTTGAGATTTGTTGTTGTGGTGTTGTTTGGACCGCACCCAAGGTAACTTTATGGGCTGCCTACGTATCCCCATCCTTTTTTCATTTTTTCTTTTCTTTTCATTTTTTTCTTTTTTTTTTTTTTTTTTTTTTTTTTTTTTTTTTAGGAATGGGGAATCAGGCCCTCGTAGTTCAAATGCCTTAACTTTTGCCTAGGCCGCCCTTATGGGTTTTCAACCTAGCAGGCCTTACACATAGTACTTCTTCAATTGATCCAAATTGGTAGGGCGAGCGAACTCAATTCCATCCAAATCCATGAGGCGAACAGCCCCTGCTGGTAATATCTCCTTGATAACATACGGGCCACCCCAACTTGGCTTGAACTTTCCTCGTGGATCAAAAATAGGAGCTCTGATTTCTTTCAACACCAAATCCCCTATCTTCAAACCTCAGTCTTTGACATGCTTGTTGAATGCTCTTGCAACCCTTCGCTGATATCCCTGCACATGATACAAGGCCCTCAATCGCCTTTCATCGAGCAATGCCAGCTCATCATAACGGTTCTTAACCCAATCTGCTTCTGCTATCTGACTCTCCATAGCAACCCGTAATGACGGTACCTCCAACTCAATAGGCAAAACAGCCTCCATCCCATACACCAAGGAATAAGGGGTAGCCCCTGTTGATGATCTCACAGATGTTCTATAGCCCCACAAGGCTAATGGCAACTTCTCATGCCAATCAGTGTAGGTGTCAGCTGTTTTCTGTAATATCTTCTTAACATTCTTGTTGGCGGCCTCCACTGCTCCATTAGTCTGCGGGCGATAAGGGGAGGATAAATGGTGCACTATGTTGTATTTCTGCAAAAGCTCCTTGGTTTCTTTCTGAAAGTGCTGACCATTGTCTGAAATGATCTCATGGGGTACCCCATACCTGTAGATGATGTTGAGCTGTATGAACTGTGCTACCTTCTTGGCATTAAGGGTCTTGAAGGATGCTGCCTCTACCCACTTAGTGAAGTAATCGATAGCTACCAAGATGTACTCGTGCCCATTGGAGGCTTTCGGCTTAATCTGCCCAATTATATCTATTCCCCATACTGCAAACGGCCAAGGCGACGACATGCTTGTCAAAGGCATGGAAGGCAAGTGTTGTCCATTAGCAAAGACTTGACATTTGTGACACTTCTTAACATGTGCATGGCAATCTCTCTCCATTGTAGACCAATAGTAACCCAACCTCATGATCTTCTTAGCTAGCATATAACCATTCATGTGCGGTGCTCCAACTCCTTCATGGATTTCACTAACAAGACGTTCGGCTTCTTCCTCAGTGACACACAACAGATGGACCCCATCGTATGACCTTCGGTATAGCTTTCCTCCACACAAAACATAGTGACTCGCTAGCCTCCTCAGTGTTCTCCTATCAATGCGGGATGCTCCTTCAGGATACTCCCTTTCCTCAATGAATTTCATGATGTCATAGTACCAAGGATGGCCATCTTTCACTTCTCCTTCTCGAATAGAGCAGCAATACACAGGTTTTTCTCTGCATTCTATCACCAACGGTTTTACATTCCCACCATCCGGGATTTCCACCATGGAAGCTAGAGTTGCCAAAGCATCGGCGAACTGATTCTTATTTCTTGACAAATAATTGAACTCTATTTCCACAAATTCTTTAGTCAAGGCTTCTAAGTAAGCATGATATGGCAGCAGCTTTTCATCACGAGTCTTCCACTCTCCCTTTATCTGGCAGATAATTAGTGCTGAATCTCTGAAAACCTCTAACTCTTTGATCCCCAATTCTAGTGCAGCTTCCAATGCGAGGATGCAGGCTTCATACTCAGCAATGTTGTTGGTTGCTTCAAACCCTAGCTTAACTGTCAAGGGTGTAAATGCTTCTTCAGGTGAAACCAATAGGACTCCTATCCCATACCCTCTCTTATTTGCAGCTCCATCAAAGTATACTTTCCAACTCTTCCTTCCAATCTCCAGGACATCCTCATCGGGGAATTGATCATTAAATTGTTCTGATGACGCCACAGGGCAGCTAGCCAAGTAATCTGCAATGACACTTCCTTTTACTGACTTCTGTGTTACATACTTTATGTCAAATTCATTGAGAAGAATCGACCAACGAGCAGTTCTGTAGGATAAAACCGGCCTTTCTATCAAATACTTCAGTGGATCCATACGGCTTATCAAGAAAACCTCATACGACATCATGTAGTGACGTAGTTTCTGAGTTGCCCATACCAAAGCCACACAAGCCTTCTCTATGGCGTTGTACCTCACCTCATAATCTGTCATCTTCTTGCTTAGATAGTAAATGGCATTCTCCTTTTTTGACCCCTCAAGGTACTGAGCTAGCATAGCTCCCGTCGCGGTTTCAGTGACCGACAAGTATAACAATAACGGCTCACCTTGTCGCGGAGGAACTAGAATTGGTGGATTACTCAAATACCTTTTGATAGTCTTAAAGGCTCCTTGACATTCTTCATTCCATACCTTCGGCACACCCTTCTTAAGCAACTTGAAAATCGGCTCACACACCATAGTCAAATTAGCAATGAACCTGCTTATGTATTGAATTCTCCCCAAGAACCCTCGAATCTGCTTTTCTGTGCTAGGCGGCTCCATCTCCACAATGGCCTTGATTTTTCCCGGATCAACCTCAATTCCTCTCTGAGTGATCATAAATCCTAATAACTTGCCCGCAGTGACACCAAAGGCGCATTTCTGTGGATTCAAACGCAAGTTGTACTTCTTTGCTCGCTCCAAGAACCTTTCCAGTGCCATGAAGTGTCCTTCTCGGTCCACGGACTTCACGATCATGTCGTCCACATACACTTCCACCTCCTTATGGATCATGTCATGCAGCAATGTTGTAGCAGCTCTCTGATAGGTAGCCCCGGCATTTCTCAAACCGAACGGCATCACTTTGTAGCAATATGTTCCCCACTGTGTAATAAAGGCCGTTTTCTCCATATCTTGCGGCGCCATCTTTACCTGATTGTATCCGGAAAACCCATCCATGAAAGAGAGGAGCGCATGTCCTACAGTACTATCTACCAATACATCAATGTGGGGCAAAGGGAAATCATCCTTAGGGCTTGCTGCATTAAGATCTCGAAAATCCACACACATCCTCACTTTTCCATCCTTTTTAGGCACGGGAACTATATTAGATAACCACTTGGGATACTCCACAACCTGTAGGAACCCCGCATCGAGTTGTTTGGTTACCTCCTCCTTTACCTTCAATGCCCACTCGGGTTTCAATCTTCTCAATTTTTGCTTTACCGGCTTTTTAAGGGGATTGGTGGGGATGAAGTGCTGTACAATGTCTGGATCTATGCCGGGCATGTCTTCATAAGACCATGCAAAGGCCGTTATGTTGGCCTTTAGGAGGACTATCAGCTTTTCTTTTTCAAGTGGTGAAAGGGTTATCCCAATTTTAATTATCTTTGGCAATTCATTTGTCCATAAATTGATTGATTCCAATTCATCCATGTTAGGTTCGGTGACACCCCTTTTCCTTCGCTCGACGAGCTCCGGGGGGACGTCATTCCTAGGATCTATATCCATGCCATAAATATCCATAGAAGAGAGAAAGGAAACACTGCAAGCAAAATATATAAAAGAAACACACTTCATTAAAGGAACAAACAAAAAGACACAAACTTGAAAAGGAAACCAAAATTTGGTGCCACAACTATGAAACGACTCCTAACTCCACAAAGTGGGATAGGCGGACACACTTTATTGAAAGCAAGAAAGACTCTAACTAAAGAACCTACAAGCTACTATCAGGCAAGTCATAATCTTCCTCTTCAAGGATTTCTGCAATGGCTCCATCTTCTAGGTACCAATTGTGAAGTGGCATGGTTGCATGGTGAATTGACGAATCTTGGCAATCTTCTGTTGCTGACTCCCTCAAAGTAAGAACCATATCTTGGAACATGGTGACCATGGTTTCAGAATCCATGTGCTCCACCCAGTCTTCTTTCTTCTTTCCCATAGAATTGTACCAACTTGTCAAGCTCTGAGGATTCGGCCCATCTGTAAAGTACTTGTCACAAAAATCCTTATCTGCCCATGCTGGATCAGAACTTGGGTAAAAAGTGCAATAGTGTGATGGCTCTTCCTTCCTGAACTCTTTTTCTATACATTGCACATACTCAAACCCCGACAAGGGTATCTCAATTGATTCTGGTTTTATTTCACATATAGGTATACCCGCCATTTTCAAATCATAGTCCCCTTGAAGCGTGACAATGGCTCCCTCATGTGGGAACTTCACCTTTTGATGCAATGATGATGGTACAGCCCCAGCAGGATGAATCCAAGGCCTTCCCAATAACAGATTAAAACATGACGACACATCCAAGACTTGAAACTCCACTCTGAACTCCGTGGGTCCCATGATTAAAGGTAGAGTGATCACCCCAATTACTTCTCTACGGGTATTATCATACGCCCTCACTGTCTGCCCAGATGGGGTGAAATCAGTGGGCCCCAAGCCCAAAACAGTTGCAGTTCTTAAAGGACATACATTTAGTGCGGAACCATTATCAATCAAGACCGTAGGAACTCTCTTCCCCATGGTATCAACAGTTATATGCAAGGCTTGGGAGTGGCTTGGCCCACTCTTAGGTAAGTCAGCCTCTGTAAACACTATAGTGGAATTCTTCGGAGCAGGGTTTACTAGATTCACCAATCCCTCAGGAGACAAATCAACCGGAACCTGTATCTGGTTTAACAACTTCAGCACTGTCTGTCTGTGTTTGTGAGAGGCCATAAGCAAGCCCCAGATGGTGATATTGGCATTAGTCTTCTTCAATTGTCGGAGTACTTCATCCTCTTCTTTTTGCACATCAAGGCGCTTATCTAACTCACCCAGTGGATTATCAGATTCCAAGTGCGGAGGCTTGAAATGGCGGCCCCCTCTTGTTATGTGGTCTACTTCTTCATCACTAGCCCATATGTCATCAATTTCATTTGTGTCACCCATCAGGTCATCCCATTCAATCATGTCAATGTCCTCCATCTACACCTCTTCGGGTATATCATCCCAGCCCGTAGGAATTATGGGCTCACTTGGCAATGGATCAGGATAAAGCACATAGTAATCAAACCTCCCCGAAGGTTCTCCCAATAACCCCACTTGAGGGTCTCCTGCTTCGTACCTTTCTTTCAACTGCTGTTGGATGGACTTCTTTGGCAATTGCAGGGTCTTTTGATCAATGAGGTCTTGAACGACCTTTCTCAACATAGCACAGTCCTCAGTGTCATGGCCGGGTATACCATGGTATTGGCAATATTGATGGGGTGTTTGGGGTCTTGGCTTTAGAGGGTGAGGTATGATAAGGCCTTGGTTACAGCATTGGTAAAAGGCTTGGGTCAAGGACATGGGTAATGGAGTGTATTGTCTTATGGGTAGGCAAGGTCGAGATGGGTCGGCTTCAATGGCATTTATGGAGTTGGATGAATTATGAGAGGGAAGTGGATTTTGAGTGACATTTGGGCGATTTGGTGGAGTTGGTGGTGAGATGATTTGCTTGTCAAGTAAGTCTTGGATCTCATGCCTAAGGCGATAGCAACGGTTGGTTGAGTGGCCTTTGGCTTGGTGGAATTTGCAGTATTCATTCTCATTGTAGCTCTTGGGCAATGGGTTTGGTGGTGGTCTTGGGTCGAGAGGTTTCAACAGGCCTCGGCTTTTTAGCTTTTCAAGTACTTTCTCAAGTGGCATATGCAGCTCGGTGAATTGGCGAGGTGGGTTGGTGTCATTTAGGGAGATGGGTTGAATGGGTTGGGCTATGGCATTGACCTCGGCATTGTTTTTCCCAGCAAAGTTCGGCCTGCGGCTCTTTTGGACTTCTTCTGTCTTAATTGACCCATCAGCTATGGCATCCTCAACTTGTGTACCTGCTCCTATAAGAGCCTTGAAATTAGGGAAGTAGTGAGCAAAGAGGTGCTTGTGATACACCGGCAATAGGTTCTTAACCACCAACTGAATCTGATCTTCCTCATTCGGTCTATCTGCCATTCTCGAGGCCTTTTGCCTCCACCTTGTAATGAAAGCGGAAAAGGTCTCATTAGCCCCTTGTTTTATGGTCTCTAGGTCCCTTCTTGTGACATCCACCTCAGTGTTGTACTTGTAGTGCTCTGAAAACTCATTACATATGTCTTCCCAAGTTCGGGTTCTATTCTCATCCAAGGCTAGGAACCATTTTAAAGCAGAAGTGGCTAGGGTTTCATGGAACATTTGGGCCAAGAGTTCATCTGTCGCTCCTCGAGGGTGCATAGCTCGTACATACATCTTCAAATGGGTCTTGGGGCAACCCGTTCCATCGAACTTTTCTAATTCAGGCATCTTGAATTGTAGTGGAATACGAGCTTGAGGAAACAAAGATAAGGTACGTACATCCACCATGTCATCTGTCCTACGGATTCCCTTTATAGTTCTCTCCAAGGCTTCTACCTTACTAGCCAACACAGAGTCTGTATCAGAGGTCTTCCCCTTACTTCCCCCTTCTAGGTTAAAAACTTCAGGTGATTCATTCCCCTTGGGCTGAGTGCTTCCCCCATCATTGGTCTTAGTGCCTTCTCCAGACTGGGTCCCATTTTCGGTGTTACCCCCCGGGGTACGGCCATTATTCTGTTCGGGTTCGGACATCTTATGTTGGATATCTTGGGCCATTTTCAATGCTCTCTCAGATACATCAGTGGTGTAATCAAGTTTGGTCATGATAGCCTTCAAACAAGTCTCAACATCAAAACCCCCTTCACTAGTTGCTTCGTCGGCCATATCTGACTGGTTGGTAGAATCAATCTTCACTAAGCGCCCTTGCTGGTCGCGGATCCAAGCCAGTACGTCCTCTCACTCCTCTACGAAAGGGAACAATCAGTCTCTCATCCTAAGGGTATGTCCTAGGCTTCCATATTTGTCTCAATGACTTCACGCCATATATACTCAATTAGTCCCTTTTAATCCAATCACCTTTGCAAGGGTCATGGGCGAAAGGTACATATTAAGGATATAGGGTGCAAAGGTCCTCTATTAATTTTTCCATTAAGCACATCACAAACACGGTCATGATATCATTACAAACAATGTGGGTGCATAAGGGTGAAACCATAGTGTCCTACAAGTCTGTCTATATGGACTAATGATAAGGGTAGGCTGGGGTCCTTCACTTGCTTGAGCAATCTTTATACCTAACCACATGTGGCATCAGGAACGCCGCGTGGGTCCAGCAGTACGTGATTAACTCATTTAATATACCCAAGGGCAAGCCCAAGGGTACTTGGCAAGAGAGGTTGAGAGCTTTCGCCCCAACTCATGGAATCAGGAAAACCAAGGTTGAGGCTAGGCCCGTCAGTGGCAAGGGACATCGATCCTAACATACAAGAGTTTGCGCACACAATGCAATAAATGAAAGCACACAATCAAGCGAATGCAATGTGATTGATTTTAATTAAACAAAAGAAATTAACTTAGCCCAATCAAATTGTATAGAGTCTAGCCCACAAATCCCCAGCGGAGTCGCCAATTCTGTGGACCCTAAAAAGTTACAAGGCCCACAGGAGGGTTTAAAAGTCGCCAAACTGTGGACCCTGGAAAAAGTGGCCCACAAGGGTTTCAAAAGGAAAGGAGTCGCCACCTTATTTTTTAAAGGAAACAAGGAAAACCCTAAAAAACGGTTTTGTTTTAGGAAAACAAAAGATTGACTCCATATTTAAAAATGGTAAGGCAAATGATCTTTTGGAAACCAGAGAAATCGGGGATTCGGAGGCTAAGTTACGATATGGGAAGGTTCTAGGCAAAGCCTATAGGCACCCATATCGCCCTAAACGGTCTCTTAATTTAATTGGGCTAAATCAAAGTCTTAATCACACACAAATCAACAATTATCATCACAAGACAGCATGCATATCATTCATTCATTCATCCATATAACCAAGTAAATCAAAGAAAAACAGAAAAAGAAAGAGGGAGAGGAGAAAACCTAGGATACTTAGTATCCTAGGGCGGACTTGAACATCACGAAGAGCGCCTACGTACCATGTATGGAAATACATGGATCAAAGTCCACGTAGTTCGAAAGGGAATAGGGTTATAACCTAATCAAGGCCTATGGTAAACCCTAAGTTTCCTTTCAAGTAAAACATGGTAAGTTTCCAAAATAAATGATTCTCAAAAGATTTTTGGTAAAATATGGAATTTTGATAAACAATGGAAACCTTGATTCAAAAGGTATTTGTTATTGAAAGGAAACTATAAGGATTGCCATGTTCCCCTATTAGGAAATAACCCTAGGGGGGAGAAAGGGAAAGTTTCAAAGGAAGGAAAGAAGGGTGAATTGGGGCACCCTTATACCCTACTTACCTTAAGCGAAAGCAACCTGTCAAAGTAACCACCCTATTGCATAGGGTAATTACCTTATTTGTAAGATTTCATCTTACAATAGCCAAAATAACCACCCCACATTGGTGGGGTAGTTGCACCTGTTGCACCTGTCAAAGCACCTGCAATTTCCATGCAAAACATACCAAAATACCAACCACCCATGCTAGATTCCAAATCAAGCCATTATCATGCTTAAACATAAGCAAACACATGCTCAAAATATCATATCAAGGACAAATAACAGATCTGGACAGAATTGAAATAAGGCTTAAAATCAACCACAAGTCATGCAACAACATGAATCATAAGCTAACTAAAACCCTAATTCAACCCTACATGCAATGACATGCAAAAAACCCTAAAATCAACTATATGAATGCTAGAAATATCATAGTTACCTAATATGGAACACATATGTAGCAACTATGAAGAAAAAAACAGAGAAAATCCCTAACTAATCATGCTATATGCAACTTTCCTAATACAAGGATGAATGAAACCCTAGAATCACACTAGTGCATAAAATTCCATGAAATAACCCTAAATCATGCAAAACAGAATATGAACAGCATTCTAACCATGCATATTAATCAATGGAATGATCCACACATGATAAAGACATAGACTTTCACATGAAATAAAGCTATTCTAAGCATAAACTCAATTTCAGCACTAAGGAAACCCTAGAATCCCAAACATTCAGTAAATCACATGGAATAGCATCCTAGCATACTAAACAGCCCATGAATATTATCCTAATCATGCATACTAACTAATAGAAGTAGCAAAACACAATAAAAACACAAGCTTCTATATGCAAAAGTGTTATTTCATGTAGAAAACCAATTTCAGCACTAAGGGAACCCTAGAATCCCAAACATGCAGTAAATCACATGGAATAGCATCCTAGCATACTAAACAGCCCATGAATATTATCCTAATCATGCATACTAACTAATAGAAGTAGCAAAACACAATAAAAACACAAGCTTTAACATGGAATAATGCTATCCTATGCAAAAGCCCTAGTTTGAATAAAAGAGAGAAAAGGGAAGAGGTATACCTATGGTGGCTGCTGTAGAGAGTCCTCCTCCTCCTATGTGCTGTTGGAAATAACCTCCTTCAAGCCTTCAAGCAAAGCTCCAGCCTTCCTTCAAGCTCTCTCTCTCACTCTCTCACTCAAAATATAGGTTAAACTACCCTAAGGATGGCTGCCATAGCCTCCAAGTCTCACACATGCCTCACACTTCAGAAATTGCCTCCAAGTGGCCTCCTCATTGCTGAAGTATAAGGGGGTATTTATAGGGATTGAGGGAAAACCCTCAATGGTTGGGATTAAAACCCTAGGGATTGATCCAAGGGCTCTTAGAGGTTACCTTGGGGCTCAAGTAGGTCAAAAAGGGCTGAAATTAGGGTTAAATGGCGGCCAAAGGCGAGCAAATCCGAGAAAATAGGGTGGGAGCCGTGTCAAGGCTCAAAAAAGGAAAGTGGCTCGGGTGACCACCTGGGGCTGGGCGGCTAGCAGCCTGGGCCCAGGCGGCTAGCCGCCCAGGCCTGGGTGGTCACCCGAGGCCATGTCAGCTTCAGCCCATTTTTGACCCTTTCAGCTTCCAAATGTGTTTCAGGGCCCAAATCAACTCCGATTTTGACGAAACGAAAGCCAAAACGACCGTGTTTCGAAGGGGAATGTAATTTGAGTCACTTGAGGGCAAGAAACCCTAGCCATGGCTGCATGGTTGGGTCCTACAAAGGTGGTTAACCGCTATGCCTCACCATCGCTTAGCTTGGGTATGCACATAGGGTCGCACCGAATGCTTTCTAATTCGAAATTCAACCTCCCTAAACACATTTGGGGATGAAATTAAGACCAATCAAGGTCAAATGAGTAGTCATAGAGTGAAAATCATGAGCCAATTCGAGCTAACCCGAAGTAGGTCTCTTAGCCAACTTGAGCCTTGTTGAGCCATTCTAATCCCGAACATTCAATTCATCGAATTGAACCCACAAATACCTCAAATACAACCATATGAACTCCAATTGGCAACTTGGAGATCATTTCAAGGTCAAATGGAAAGTTTGTGATCAAAAAGACAATTATGCCCCTCAAGTCACAAAAGTTCTTATTAACCCTCAAGATCAACTCCAAATCGAACCAAAATTCATACACACCATCCTTAGGACCCTAGAAACTCAATGCAAAAGACTAGACTCAAAAAGGAAACAAAAAGACACATGCAATGACAAACCCTAGCTAAGGTGACAAAAATGGGGTGTGACAATGACTGGCACTTGAGACTAGGTCATATCAGTGAGAATAGGATTAACAAGATGTGTAAGGATGGACAATTGGGTCCATTGGTTTCTATGCCCTTTCCAACTTGTGAATCCTGTTTACTAGGTAAAATGACCAAGTCACCTTTCACCGGTCACGGTGAGAGAGCTGCAGACATATTAGGATTGATACATAGTGATGTATGTGGTCCTATGAGCATACATGCTCGTGGAGGTTTCTCTTACTTTATAACCTTTACCGATGATTATTCTAGGTATGGGTATGTGTACTTAATGAAGTACAAATCTGAAGCATTTGAAAAGTTCAAAGAATTCAGATATGAAGTAGAGAAACAAACTGGTAAAAGTATTAAAGCTCTTCGATCGGATCGAGGAGGAGAATATTTAACTGGTGAGTTTTTAGATCATCTTGTTCAAGCGGGCATTCTATCTCAATGGACACCTCCTGGAACACCACAGCTTAATGGTGTGTCAGAAAGGAGGAATAGAACCTTATTGGATATGGTTAGGTCCATGATGAGTTACACTGATTTACCATTGTCCTTCTGGGGACATGCCCTGGAAACTGCCGCGTACCTGTTGAACAGAGTCCCAACCAAATCTGTCCCTAAGACACCGTATGAGATATGGAAAGGGAGAGCACCAAGCCTTAAACATATTAAGGTATGGGGTTGCACTGCATATGTAAAGACACATGATGCAACCAAGTTAGAATCAAGATCAATTAAATGTAGGTTTGTGGGATATCCTAAAGAGAGTTTAGGATATTATTTCTATTATCCTGATGAACAAAAGGTGTTTGTTAGTAAGTTTGCAGTCTTTCTTGAAAAAGAGTTTATTCAAGAAGGAGGCAATAACAGGAAAATAGAACTCAAAGAATTGTCTGATGAGACACAAACCGACAGTGATCCCACCCCTGTCCCTGATGAGACAGAACCCACTAATGTACCACAACCTCTCCGTAGATCGAGTAGGGTATCTGTTGCACCTGAGAGATATGGATTTCTCAACCATAATGCAGAGGAATTGTTCCTTGGTGATAGAGAACACCCAGATGACCCTACTACTTATGGACAGGCGATTTCGGATATTGATTCGAACAAATGGCTGGAAGCTATGAAATCTGAAATGGACTCGATGTATTCCAACAAAGTCTGGACTTTAGTTGATCCACCAGAAGGTATAGTACCTATTGGCTGCAAATGGATTTTCAAAAGGAAGATAGGCTCAGATGGAAAGGTAGAGACCTACAAGGCTAGGCTAGTGGCAAAAGGTTACCGACAAAGACATGGTATTGACTATGAGGAAACCTTCTCGCCAGTGGCTATGCTTAAGTCCATTAGGATCTTGTTAGCTATAGCTGCGCACTACGATTATGAGATATGGCAAATGGATGTAAAGACCGCTTTCCTTAATGGAAACATTGAGGAAGACCTTTATATGCAGCAACCTGAGGGTTTTACATCCAGTGGTGAGGACCACAAAGTGTGCAAGCTACAGCGGTCCATTTATGGACTCAAACAAGCTTCTAGAAGCTGGAACATCCGATTCGATGAGGCAATCAAATCGTTTGGTTTCCTACAGAATATGGATGAACCATGTGTGTACAAGAAAGTTAGTGGGAGTGCGATTACCTTCCTGGTCCTATATGTTGATGACATTCTACTTATCGGGAATAAAGTAGAAACGTTATCAAAAGTGAAAGAGTGGCTTCCACATAATTTCTCCATGAAAGATTTAGGAGAAGCATCCTATATTCTGGGAATAAAGGTCTATAGAGATAGATCTAAAAGGATGCTAGGTCTCTCCCAATCATTGTACATAGACAAAATATTGAAAAGGTTCAATTTAGAAGATTCCAAAAGAGGTCTAATTCCTGTTAGGCATGGAATCAAGTTGTCGAAAAACATGGCACCTAAAACTCCAGAGGAGATTGCGTACATGAGGACGATTCCCTATGCTTCTGCAGTAGGGAGTCTAATGTATGCCATGTTATGTACAAGACCAGATATCACTTTTGGTGTAAGTGTTACAAGCAGATATCAGGCAGACCCAGGTGTGAAACACTGGGAAGCAGTCAAGGCTGTCCTTAAGTACTTAAGAAGAACTAAGGAACTTTTCCTTGTCCATGGAGGAAGAAATTTAGAAATGGTTGGTTATACGGATTCAGATTTTCAATCTGACGATGATGATAGGAAATCAACATCGGGGTATGTTTTCACCTTGAATGGTGGCGCTGTAAGTTGGAGGAGCTGTAAACAGGATGTTACAGCGGACTCCACTACAGAGGCTGAGTACATTGCTGCATCAGAGGCTGCAAAGGAAGCTGTTTGGATAAAGAAGTTCATTACTGAACTGGGAGTAGTTCCTGCCATTGAGAAGCCCTTGCCATTGTTTTGTGACAACAACGGGGCTATTGCTCAAGCTAAGGAACCACGGTCTCATCAAAAGTCCAAACACATTGAGCGTCGATTCCATGTGATTAGAGAGATCATTGGAAGAGGTGATATTAGCATACAGAAGATTCACACAACAGAAAATGTAGCAGATCCCTTCACTAAAGCTATGACCCAAGAGCAGTTGGATCACCACAGACAGGAAATGGGTATTAGATACATTGTGGATTGGCTATAGTGCAAGTGGGAGATTGTTAGAGTTATGCCCTAGAGCCAATCATAGAGATGATTGTTTAGGGATAAAGGAACAATCATTTGATTTCATTTATGTATGTCACATTTATTATTGATTTAATAAAAGGGCTTATTCTATTATGTTTGTATGCATCATTTATATTTACATAATATGTCCAAGGAGTTAGAGTTGAGAATATTGAATTACAAAGAGTTGTAATTATGAGACTGTAAATATATCTCTGTACTAAACTCCTAAATCATTCCTAGTTGAAGGTTCACTATGATGGACAGTAATGAACCATAGGACTAGCACTTGTTAGGTTGACTCTATAGGAGGATAGCTGGTCTCAAGCTATTTGTGTGGAGACACTACAACCAACAGGTGGGTGCCTGTTAATAGAATAGGTACACTGAATGTGACCAAAGATTTGAGATAAACTGAATGGAGTTTTAACCTGCCTGTCAATCAGTTTCTCAATGTTATAGTGGTACAAGTAATCCTTAGACCTGAGACACCATAGTTACCTTATGCATGTAGCTTTAGAAGTTTGATAACACTAAGTGCAGATTCTATTCATGGGTCTGTAAAGGTGTTCATTGGCCCTATTGCTATGTGTATGAAGGCATGTGAGTGATCAACAAGGAATCCATTACTCTCAGGAAAAAGAGAGAGAATGTCTCATATAGCATTCATAATATAACTCATTCAGTCCATGGCCATGGCAGTGTGAATATGGAAAGGAGTTTCCATAAGTTCATCATTGAGTTGATATTTATGAATGAGTATAAAGTAATTGAACTAGGGACTTGACAGACTTCCATGTCCTATTAGTTCAATTGGAGACATTGTGTAAATGGAAGGATGCAATTGTAACCTGTAAACTATAACAGAAGGGTTCTTTGATAGATACATATTCACTTCATTAAGGACGACACCATGAACCATATGCTAGCTGTTATTCATGGTTAGTAGAAGCCCTAATTGATATAAGTGAGTTATAATCAATTAGGGAATTGGAAGGAGTTCCAATTAGACCCTAAATGGAAAGAGTTCCATTGTGCACACCTCGTGCTATTCCTACTACTTGATGATGTGAACCCAATGGGTCACACACTGATCATGCAAGATGAGCTTTAAAGTCTATGAGAGAAAGGGTATGAGTGCATAAAGAATAGTTCTTTGAGGCCTATTTATATTTGATATAATTTATAGGGGTTATTGTGCAATTTAGAGAAATTGCATCACACCCTAATAAGGTTTCCCCCTAGGGCCGGCCCCCTTAGTGTGGACTATATAAGCCACACTATGATGTGTGACATCATCACAAGTTGAAATCCCAAGGGGCTGTCCAGATTTTCCAGCCTCCCTCTCTTTCTCTCCTCTCTTCTCCTTCACTAGCAAAAACAAGGAAAAGGTGGAAAGGACTTGAAGCTCTAGCTAGGTGTGGATACCGTTGGAGGCAGCACACTTGGGCTGCTCATTCACCGCTGTCCGGAATCAAAGCTTGGAGCAAAAAGGAGAAGACAAAAATTCTGTAAGTGTTCTAACCCTCTTCATAGTTAGGGTTTGATTTTGTATATGCATAGTTAGATTCATGGGCTGTGGAATCAAAGGGAAAATTTTTATATTCCGCACTTCTATTTTTCCCTTTTGTATGATTCCCAACACTACCCCCTATTCTTTGGTGTATGGGATGGAGGCTGTTTTGCCTATTGAGTTGGAAGTACCGTCATTACGGGTTGCCATGGAAAGTCAGATAGCAGAAGCAGATTGGGTTAAGAACCGTTATGATGAGCTGGCATTGCTCAATGAAAGGCGATTGAGGGCCTTGTATCATGTGCAGGGATATCAGCGAAGGGTTGCGAGAGCATTAAACAAGCATGTCAAAGACCGAGGGTTGAAGACAGGGGATTTGGTGTTGAAAGAAATCAGAGCTCCAATTTTTGATCCACGAGGGAAGTTCAAGCCAAGTTGGGGTGGCCCGTATTTTATTAAAGAGATATTGCCAGCAGGGGCTGTTCGCCTCATGGATTTAGATGGAATTGAGTTCGCTCGTCCTACCAATTTGGATCAATTAAAGAAGTATTATGTGTAAGGCCTGCTAGGTTGAAAACCCATAAGGGCGGCCTAAGCAAAAGTTAAGGCATTTGAACTACGAGGGCCTGATTCCCCATTCCTAAAAAAGAAAAGAAAAGAAAAAAAATGAAAAAAAAATGAAAAAGAAAAAAAAATGAAAAAAATGGAAAAAGGATGGGGATACGTAGGCAACCCATAAAGTTACCTTGGGTGCGGTCCAAACAACACCACAACAACAAATCTCAAAATTAAATTATTATTGGCAATTCATTTAAAACTAATTGATTGACAAAGTATTGGTGTTAGATAAAGAACTATTGACATGCCATAGATATCCTATTTCCAAAGTCTTCAAGTCTTTTTGATTTTCTTCAGAGTCTCTTGGTTGGCTTTCTGCTCCTCTTTCAAGTCTTCGCTTCTTTCGCAAGTCATGGGCATGTGCTGCTTCCACTACTTCCAGAATATCTTCCCTGCAAAATCCAAGTCTTGTGTCCTTGGTGAGGTTATAAATCCTTTCCCTGTGTATGGTTTCTCTTTCACCCAAGCTAGTCTTCAACCATGTCTTGTATTCAGGGCTCATGACATAAGGCCCATCAGTGTTCTCAACCCGAGTCAGTTTCAGTTGGTCAGTCCATCTAGTCTTGGCCCACTTAACCATTGTGGGGCCCACAGGTTCAACAGAATGATCAAATACCACAGAAGTAGGTATGGTTTGCATGGCACCCATCTGGCGAAGGATTCTTGAAGTCCAATAGAATGAAGTTGATCTCAACCCTATGAGCTTGACCATAGCACACCCAGAAGATCGAAGAAGAATTTGCTCCTTGCATCCCCATATGAAGACAAACCACTTGATGTTTCGCCATGAGAGCGTTTGGAAGTAGCCTAACCATTCCCTCAAAGAAAATTGACCAGGGAGTTCAACTCGACGGCAACAATAATGTTGAGGTTTGTATGGGTTAATGGTGGCAGGAGATAAGAAGTTAAGCCTTTCGAGAAGCCACATCTGCAGTAGAATGGGGCTCCCTCCTAATGGGGCTTGTGGATTATCATGAGCTTTGTCTAAGCTATTCAGGGTTTCAGCTAGCACCATGGGAATCAGGTTGTTGTGTTCAAGAAGAAAAGGAATCAGTTCACAAATTTGAATAGGGACATAGAGAGTCCCCGTGGAGATAAGGAAGCGACCAATCAAACAAAAAGCAAAAGCGCGTTGAGTAGTAAGGTTGAAATTCAGGGTACCTTTGCTATCATGAGCTAAAAAGGAAGTTGCTATTTCATGAGATTCACCATATGATCCTTCACAAATATGGAGGCCTCTTGTTGAGAAATCCCAAGGAAGTTGGAGAAGGAAATCAAGTAACTTGAGCGTGGAGTAGGGAGGATGAAAGGTCCTACAGGTGAAACTCCATACAAAGCGCAGAATTCCTCCATTGTTGGGCATAGCTCTTCATAGTTGAAGCAGAATACATGAAGTTGGGGATCCCAAAAGTATGTAGCAGTAGTAAGAAGTGTGGTTTCAAGCTTCACATGCATCAAAGAGAATAACGGATCCAAGCAGTAGCGCTTAAACTCCTTCCTTGCCTCCGCACTCATAACCTTCAGAAAATCACTTAAGAACTTGTCTAGGGCTTCCATAACTTGCTCTCAATGAATGTAAGTAGGGTTTGAGACCCCTTGGATGTGCTTTTATAGGAAAAAATTCGGAAATCCGTGTTTTGGAAGGTGAAATTCCGTCAAAATAGGAAGTTTCCTAAAAACAGGTGAAACACCGCTTCAGGCTCAGGTGACCACCCAGGCCTGGGCGGCTAGCCGCCTGGGCCCAGGCTGTTAGCCGCCTAGCCCCAGGTGGTCACCCAAGGCCGCCATCTTGTTTCGCCCATTTTTGCCTTGTTATGCCTTCGTTTGGCCCTTTTGTGATATTTTGACTCTTTTGTGCTTGATTTAAGCCCATTTTTCACGCAATACAAGATCATATCATTGCAATATAGTTCAACATAGATTCATCAAGTATCCATAATAAGAGTTCAAGGTTGGGAATTGAAATTCCTAATTAGTACATGACAAGAAGATAATAGATTCCAACATTCCTAACAAGAGGTGAGTGAAACTCAATGATTCCATGTGGGCCTTCTCTTTCGACTTGGCCCAGCTCCATCATATCCTAAACGAGGTGCTCTAGAAGGGGGTATATCCTGTGATGGATGAGATGATGATGCCTGTTGCAAAGAAAGATAATGAGTTAGGAGGGTAATGATGCCAATCCTAGTTGATAGTTGATAAAGATGATCACTTACTTGGGGATTCAATCGTGCTTCTAGAACTGAGTTCTCTAAACTCATCCGCACAAGATCCCTCCTCAATCCTTCATTGAGTTCAATACATTCCTGGGTGTACTCCCGTGGAACCTAGGAGAGTATAGACATGGTTAATAATGAAAGAATCCAATTTCAAGAAAGTAAGAGTTTAGAACTCACATTCTCATAATATGGATCGATCTTGGGATATTCATCGAATGGTGGATGAATAATGTCAGTCTTCACAAATTTCGTCCCACTGCACAAGTTCACATACCAATTTAGTGGTGGAAGGGGTGGAGGTTGATTTCCTTCAAGGTCATCATCCTCGTCATTGTAAGTCATCCCGGTAGCAGATCCAACTGTGGAGCTATGTCCCCTTGCCCGTCGACCCTGAAACTCAAATGCTTGTCAAGTAGAGTCTTTCTTATGATCTTAAAAAAGAGTTTAAGAGTTTGGGGAGCTGACCCCTTGAGGTGGGAGACCAGTGACCCTAGGATTCATCAGATATTGTTGACAGAAGGCAGCGTATTCTATGCAAGGGGAGGTGAATCCCTCAGCATCCCAACCCCTCAGAGCCTCTTCTAGTTCATCCCCTACTAGGTGGCTAGTATGCCTCATGTTCTTGGGTGGCATGGAAGGTGTCACAACTGCATTCATATTTCCGTGGACTTGTCTCAGGACTTGCTCCCCAAGATACCAGCATCTACCTGTGGGACCTTCAAAGAGGACCCTTTTGCTTGTCAACTCCAAACAAGAGGAGTACTTCTCAGGAAGCCAATGCTCCCACAGCCTCTATGGATCCCATTCCACCTGTTGAGTTTAAAATGAGAAATGAGCAAAAAGATAAAAAGATAAAGAGAAAGAAAGATTTTACCATATCAGCAGTCAAGCTGGCGAGATATGCCCTTGCATGGGCATAATCATGTCGATTGGAGGCTCTTGTAGCCAAACAAGATGGAGCGTAATTCTGAAGGATGGGCCATGACATGGCATCTCTAGCAAGAGTTGGACGGCACATGTTCAGGTACTCGTAGTACCATATCTGTGGAAAACCAAAGAAATAGAAGAAAGCATGTATATGTTAAGTTTCGGGAAATAATAGAGAATTGAATGTTCTTTGTTACCTCCCAAACGAAAGGAAGTCCCCCAAAGTTCTTTGCAACTCCTCGGGACATGTCAGTCATGGAGCGATACATGGTTGCAAAAGTAGCCCCACCCCAATTGTATCTCCCAATTTTGTTCACATCTTCCATGCTGGCTAGCAACTCTAGTCGAGCCATGTCATTGGTGCCCGCAAAGAAGGTACATGAAATCATGTAGAGCAAGAAAGCTCTCACAATGTATTAGGGATCCGTCCCCTCACTCTCTTCCACAATGGCAAAGGTGTTGTAGAGCCAAGTACGGCGCACACCTTTTGGGCTTAACTCCGCTTCCACCCCAAGTAGAGCCACTATGTAGTTCTGATCCATGTTGGCATGTTCATAGTATTCCAAGCGCTTGCCTTTTAAGCTCAACCCAGTTATCATGGTGAAGTCCTTAGGAGTCATGGTCATCTCCCCGAAGCTAAAATGGAAAGTGTTGGTAGTGTCCCACCATAGCTCTGTCAAGGCAAATAATGCTTGCCTATCCCATTGCTCGTTCCATAGAGCATCTAGGAAGGGCCCAAAACCCGCCTTCTTTACTATCTTGCGAGCACGTGGTTGGGCATGTTCCATATGTCTCCACCATGAGATGAGCCCCTTTATTGATGTCCTCGTACGGAGACTTTGGAAGTCGGGCTATGTCAAAGGATTGAGTATTGAGTTAGCATTGAAAACATAGAGATATTGGGCATATATTGATAATTGATTTCAAATGGTTTTCCAAAAAGTTTTAAATATGGGTTTTGATTCATGAAATGAATTAGAAATGAATGCCCATGAATTTGTGTATTCAAATTCATTGATTTTGTAAGGATTGAATATGGTTTTGCCTTTCGGGCATTTTATCGAACACTTGGTGTGTAACTTGTTTTCAAGCATTGAAATGAAAGATTTTGTATACCAAATCCTTGCCAAGACCATTTGACTTTGTACTACAATGCAAACCAATTGATTTTTCAAGAATTGAACATGTTTTGTCTCTTTGGCATTTTATCAAACACTTGGTGGGCATCTTTTCTCAAGCATTGGGAAACAAGCTTTTTACACATTCAATCCTTGCCAAATCAATGAACTTGGCTTAACAGTGATAAAAACAATCAAAAGAAGATCATGGGAATGCATTTTATCCAATGGAAATCAAGATTTCAAGATAAACATGTTAAGTTGGGAAGAACTAACCTCATATTGGGAATGGAGGTATGAGAGATGCTTTTTGGGTTCAAGCAACACCTTGTCTGGGGATTCATCATAGATTGGTGCCTTGTATGTATTCTTGATCACATAATATGGATACTTGATGTTGGAATCATTGCTAGAAGCCATTGATGATGGTTGAGCTTGTATGTGAGAAAAATGGGTTTGATAAGAAAGATGATGAACTTGATCTTGCAACTTGATGATTGATGCTTGGTTTTGTTGTTGAATGGCTTGTTCTTGATGCTATTTCATGCACACAACTTGAATGGAAAGTGAAACTTTGATTGAGAATGTGTTTGTGAGTGTGTGGAGAAGATGGAATGAGTTTCTAGAGAAAGAAACTCTCAATTTTCAAAGTTGGGTGAGTGTGAGCATGAATGGGGAGGTCAAGGGTTTAAAAACCCTCAAACTGGGCAGCACCAGCCTCGGGTAACCACCCAGCATGGGGCGGCAAGCCGCCTGGGCTTGGGCGGCAAGCCACCAGCAGCCAGGTGGTCACCCCCCCTTGCTCGCTCCGTTGCGCTCGTTTGGCCTTTGCTCGCCTATTCGCGCTTTTGAACCCTCTTTGAGATGAAATCTCAAGCATGTTTTGAGTTGAAAAATGAGTGAATATCTTGATATTGTTTGACTTGAAATGGTTTTGAAATAGATTGCATTGGTGGCCCTTATGTGGGCATGGCATGCTAGTAGGGTTGAACAACCCTCTCTATGCATTTGATTTTTGATCATTAGGGATGAGTTCCCTCCTATGTCACTATGATTCGTTGTCATTTGGGATAAAGATACCTTCCCTACATGCATGTGAATGATTGCTTTCATGAGGAGAATGTGCCTCCTATATGAGTTGATGTTTGAGTTGAGGCATGAATAGCCTCCATGTGAGATGACTTGGTGAGATTATTGAGTGTTGGTAAGTAGAAGCTTACCTTTGTCTTGATGACTTAGTGAGAGAAAGATGCAATCTTTCTCATGATTACATGCTTACCTTGATGACTTCAAAGATGCAATCTTTCCCATGATTTGTGTTTACCTTGATGGTTTGAATATGAGAAGGACGCGATCTTTCTCATGCTATGTGTTCACCTTGAGAGTTTGATATGAGAAGGATGCAATCTTTCTCATGCCACATGTTTACCTTGATAGTTCGAAAGATGCAATCTTTCCCGTGGTATGTGTTTACCTTAATGATTTGAGCAAGAGAAGGACGTGATCTTTCTCATGTTATGTGAATTACCTTGACAATTGAATGATAACCTTGATGGTTTGAACAAGAGAGGGACGTGATCTTTCTCGTGTTATGTGATTACCTTGATGATTTGAATATGAGAAGGATGTATCTTTCTCATATTTTGAGATAGCCTTGATGGCATATTTTGAGATAGCCAGAGCCATTGGTGTAGTATGGGAAGACCTTTCATCGAACGCAGATTCGGTGTAAGCTATGGATGCCTCGTATTATTCGCCAGAGCCATTGCGTAGTATGGGAAGACCTTTCATCGAACGCAGATTCGGTGTAAGCTATGGATACCTCGTATAATTCGCCAGAGCCATTGGCGTAGTATGGGAAGACCTTTCATTGAACGCAGATTCGGTGTAAACTATGGATACCTCGTATTATTCGCCAGAGCCATTAGCGTAGTATGGGAAGACCTTTCATCGAATGCAGATTCGGTGTAAGCTATGGATACCTCGTATTATTCGCCAGAGCCATTGGCGTAGTATGGGAAGACCTTTCATCGAACGCAGATTCGGTGTAAGCTATGGATACCTCGTATAATTCGCCAGAGCCATTGGCGTAGTATGGGAAGACCTTTCATTGAACGCAGATTCGGTGTAAACTATGGATACCTCGTATTATTCGCCAGAGCCATTGGCGTAGTATGGGAAGACCTTTCATCGAACGCAGATTCGGTGTAAGCTATGGATACCTCATATTATTCGCCAGAGCCATTGGCGTAGTATGGGAAGACCTTTCATTGAACGCAGATTCGGTGTAAACTATGGATACCTCGTATTATTCGCCAGAGCCATTGGCGTAGTATGGGAAGACCTTTCATCGAACGCAGATTCGGTGTAAGCTATGGATACCTCGTATTATTCGCCAGAGCCATTGGCGTAGTATGGGAAGACTTTTCATCGAACGCAGATTCGATGTAAGCTATGGATACCTCGTATTATTCGCCAGAGTCATTGGTGTAGTATAGGAAGACCTTTCATCGAACACAGATTCGGTGTAAGCTATGGATACCTCGTATAATTCGCCAGAGCCATTAGCGTAGTATGGGGAGACCTTTTATCGAACGCAGATTCGGTGTAAGCTATGGATACCTCGTATCATTCGCCAGAGCCATTGGCGTAGTATGGGAAGACCTTTCATCGAACGCAGATTCGATGTAAGCTATGGATACCTCGTATTATTCACCAGAGCCATTGGTGTAGTATGAGAAGACCTTTCATCGAACGTAGTTCGATGTAAGCTGTGGATACCTTATCTTGTCTCCCCAAGTGAAACTGGTATACAGTATGAGAAGAGTTCTGTAGAACTTATGAGGAGTACCTTTGTGCTTGTGTATGATGAATTCGAAGAATTCAATGATATAATCACTCTCTTTTCCCCAGTGGGTCTTGATGAAATCAATTCCCCGGGCAAAAATGGGTTGTTCTTTTGGTCATTGGCTCGCAAGTGAAACTTGCTCACCAATGAGGGGCTTCTGTCACACCCCATTTTTGCCACCTTAGCTAGGGTTCGTCATTACATGTGTCTTTTTGTTTCCTTTTTGAGTCTAGTCTTTTGCATTGAGTTTCTAGGGTCCTAAGGATGGTGTGTATGAATTTTGGTTCAATTTGGAGTTGATCTTGAGGGTTAATAAGAACTTTTGTGACTTGAGGGGCATAATCGTCTTTTTGGTCACAAACTTTCCATGTGACCCTGAAATGATCTCCAAGTTGCCAATTGGAGTTCATATGGTTGCATTTGAGGTATTTATGGGTTCAATTCGATGAATTGATGGTTCGGGATTAGAATGGCTCAACAAGGCTCAGGTTGGCTAAGAGACCTACTTCGGGTTAGCCCGAATTGGCTCATGATTTTCACTCTATGACTACTCATTTGACCTCGATTAGTCTTAATTTCATCCCCAAATGTGTTTAGGGAGGTTGAATTTCGAATTGGAAAGCATTCGGTGCGACCCTATGTGCATACCTAAGCTAAGCGATGGTGAGGCATAGCGGTTAACCACCTTTGTAGGACCCAACCATGCAGATGGCTAGGGTTTCTTGCCCTCAAGTGACTCAAATTACATTCCCCTTTGAAACACGGTCGTTTTGGCTTTCGTTTCGTCAAAATCGGAGTTGATTTGAGCCCTGAAACACATTTGGAAGCCGAAAGGGGTCAAAATTGGGCTGAGGATGACATGGCCTCGGGTGACCACCCAGGCCTGGGTGGCTAGCCGCCCAACCCCAGGTGGTCACCCGAGCCACTTTCCTTTTTTGAGTCTTGACGCGGCTCCCTCCCTATTTCCTCGGATTTGCTCGCCTCCAGCCGCCATTTAACCCTAATTTCAACCCTATTTGACCTACTTGAGCCCCAAAGGAACCTCTAAGAGCCCTTGGATCAATCCCTAGGGTTTTAATCCCAACCATTGAGGGTTTTCCCTCAATCCCTATAAATACCCCCTTATACTTCAGTAATAGGGGAGGCAATTTCTGAAGTGAGAGGCATATTGGAGGCTATGGCAGCCATCCTTAGGGTAGTTTAACCTAAACTTTGAGTGAGAGAGTGTGAGAGAAAGCTTGAAGGAGGGCTAGAGTTTGGCTTGAAGGCTTGAAGGAAGGAATTCCCAGCAGTGCATAAGAGGAAGGAGGACTCTCTATAGCAGCAAGAGGATACTTCACCAAAGGAATACCCCCTTCCTCCTCTTCTCTCTTTTAAAGTTAGGGTTTTGCATAGAATAAGATGATTGCATATCAAAGCTTGTGTTTTTATCATGTCTTGTTGCTTCCATTGGTATGTATGCATGATTAGGATAATGTTTACGGGCTGTTTAGTATGCTAGGATGTTATTCCATGTGATTTACTGCATGTTTGGGATTCTAGGGTTTCCTTAGTGCTGAAATTGGTTTTCTGCATGAAATAACTCTTTTGCATATTAAAGCTTGTGTTTTTATCATGTCTTGTTGCTTCCATTGGTATGTATGCATGATTAGGATGATGTTTATGGGCTGTTTAGTATGCTAGGATGCTGTTCCATGTGATTTACTGCATGTTTGGGATTCTAGGATTTCTCTTGTGCTGAAATTGAGTTTATGCTTAGAATAGCATTATTTCATGTGAAAGTCTATGTCTTTATCATGTGTGGATCATTCTATTAATTAATATGCATGGATTAAATGCTGTTCATATTCTGTTTTGCATGATTTAGGGTTATTTCATGGGATTTTATGCACTAGTGTGATTCTAGGGTTTCATTCATCCTTTTATTAGGGTTTTTCTTCATTTTTTGCATAGTTGATATATATGTGCTGCAAATTTGATAACTATGATATTTTTAAGCATTCACATAGTTGATTTTAGGGTTTTTATGCATGTCATGGTTCTAGGATCAAGTTAGGGTTTATGATTGTTCACTATTTATGTTGTTTGCATGCTTAGTGGATGAATATAGGCTTTAATTCAATTCTGTCCAGATTTGTTTATTTCCCTAAAAATGATGTTTTTGCATTCATAGTAGTGGATTTTAGGGTTTACTGCATGTCATTGCATATAGGATTGAATTAGGGTTTTTATTGGTTCATGATTGGTGTTCTTTGCATGACTTATGAGTGATTTTAGACCTTATCTCAATTCTGTCCAGATTTGTCCATTGTTCTTATTGCCATATTCTGAGCATGTGTTTGCCTATGTTTGAGTATAATAATTGCTTGATTGGAACCTAGCTTGGTTGGTTGGTATTCTTAGTATGTTTTGCATGGAAATTGCAGGTGCTTTGACAGGTACAACAGGTGCAACTACCCCACTAATGTGGGGTGGTTATTTTGGCTATTGCGAGATGAAATCTTGCAAATAAGGTAATTACCCTATGCAATAGGGTAGTTATTTTGACAGGTTGCTTTTGCTTAAAGGTAAGTAGGGTATGAGGGTGCCCCAATTCACCCTTCTTTCCTTTCCTTGAAACTTTCCCTTTCTCCCTCCTAGGGTTGTTCCTTAATAGAGGGGTATGGTAGATTCTATAGTATCCTTTCATTAAAAAGATACCTTTTAAATCAAAGTTTCCATCTTTATCAAATTCCATATTTTCTAAAGATCTTTTGAGAATTATTTATTTTGGAAACATTACCATGTTTTTCTTGAAAGGAAACTTAGGGTTTACCATAGGCCTCTATTAGGTTATAGCCCTATTCCCATTTCGAACTACGTGGACTTTGATCCATGTATTTCCATACATGGTACGTAGGCGCTCTTCGTGAGGTTCAAGTCCGCCCTAGGATACTAAGTATCCTAGGTTTTCTCCCCTCCCTCTTTCTTTTTCTGTTTTTCTTTGATTTACTTGATTATATGGATGAATGAATGAATGATATGCATGCTGTCTTTTGATGATAATTGTTGATTTATGTGTGATTAAGACTTTGATTTAGCCCAATTAAATTAAAAGACCGCTTAGGGAGATATGGGTGCCTATAGGCTTTGCCTAGAACCTTCCCATATCGTAACTTAGCCTCCAAATCCCCGATTTCTCTGGTTTCCAAAAGACTTTTTGCCTTACCATCTTTAAACATGGAGTCAATCTTTTGTTTTTCCTAAAACAAAACTATTTTTTTAGGGTTTTCCTTGTTTCCTTTAAAAAATAAGGTGGCGACTCCTTTTTTGTTTTCAAACCCTATCTTCTTTCCAATCCCTTGTGGGCCACTCTTTTCCGGGGTCCACACTAAGTTAAGAAGAAGTAGTTTCATTGATTGAATTAGTGAGCTTAAAATACTACATGCCACTGAGAAAGTTAATTTGATTATTCTTATTTTTCAATTTGTTCTTGTTTGTCTTTCTCAATTACTTCGTGTGTCCTTCCATTTTCATCCTTTGAGTCTTGTGTGTCTCCAATAGTCATTGACCTTATCCTTTAGAAGCACTCATTCACTACAATCCATTTGTAAAGTCCATCAGATTTTGTCCTATCATATCTTAATTTAGATTGAGACTCTTGTCATGGATTTAATGATGGAAAAGGGGTAGCAATAACTGCTAAGGAACAATTTGCCTTAGTTGTAGGCATGAGACTTTATGAGCTTGGGAGAATGGGTGTTGCTTTCTGTGAACCTGGGGCTAATTTGTCTTGGTTAGCCAAAGAGCTTGAACAAACATGATACTCTACAAACTTGGGGGTTGATTCTACTCATAGAAGAAGAAATGAAATGTGTGCTGGGGCTGGTTTGTTTAATCAGAGAACCTGAATAAATTAATGAAGAGAAGGAGCTGAGACTTCATGAGTTGAATTCCTTTGTACTAAGGAGAAAAGAAAAAGAAAAAGAAAAGAAAAGAGGAAAAGAAGAGCCCGCTAGGTTGAAAACCTGAAAGGGCAACCTAGCAAAAATTAGGGCAACCCACTAGGTTGAAAACCTATAAAGGCAACCTAGGCAAAAGCTAGGGTTTTGAAAGAAAAAGAGAAGTGAAGAAAGAAGAAGGAAAGATGAGTTTCCACTCTATTTTTATACTTTGAAGAAGGATCTATGGGTTTAATCAAATCCTCTTGAAATGCATTGTTTCCTAAGAAGGCATGATTACTATTTTTAAAGAAAGAAAAATGTTTTCTTTGAAAAAAATTGCATGACTGTGCTAAGTTCGGATAAGTGACCTAAAAAGCTTTATGAGAAAAATTTAATGAAAATGATGATTATTTCAATGTGTTTTCTTATGTGAGTTGCATGTCTTTTGGCTAAGCCATAACACATTTACAAAATAATCAATAAGAATTTTTCCCCAATCATTGCAAAGACTAAGTGAAAAGATAGTTTTTCAAAGTGTGAAGTTACCAAAGTGATGTGAGAAATTGAAATTGTTTTCCTTGAAAAGGAACGAGATTTAAAGAGAAGTTTTCACCTAGAAGGGGTATGATTGTTGATTTTGTTGCATGCTAGAAAAGCTTTGATAAAAATGAAAATGTGAAAAGGTTAAGCTTTGTGATTTGTGCATAGGTTGATAACATACGACCTTCGGATTTTTTATGATATTGGTATTGAGTTGTTTGATAGCGTTTGATTTATGACATTTGTGATTTGTTTGAATAGTTTTCCCCACATATTATCTACTGGTGGTGTAACTGGTGTAGTATGTGAAGACCTTCATCGAACGTAGTTCGGTGTAAGCTATAGATACCTCATATTGTCTACCGGTGCAACCGGTGTAATATGGGAAGACCTTTCATCGAACACAGTTCGGTGTAAGTTATGGATACCTCATATTATGCACCGGTGCAGCTGGTGTAATATGGGAAGACTTTCATCGAACGCAGTTCGATGTAAGTTTTGGATACCTCATATTATTCACCGGTGCAACTGGTGTAATATGGGAAGACCTTCATCAAACGCAGTTCGGTGTAAGTTATGGATACCTCATATTATTCACCGGTGCAACTGGTGTAATATGGGAAGACCTTCATCAAACGTAGTTCGGTGTAAGCTATGGATGCCTCATATTGTTCATTAGTGCAACTAGCGAACAATATGAGAAATATGTGTGAAGAGTTCTGTGGAACTCATGAGGAGTACCTTTGTGTGTGAGGAGTTCTGAGGAGTACGTTTGTCTGTGAGGAGTTCTGTGGAACTCATGAGGAGTATGATTGTGTGTGGAAGCTAGTTTGTGTGTGACGAGTTCTATGGGTAGGTGGCTTCCGACCTATAGAATTCAGTGACATGGTCACCTTCTTTTTCATATGTTTCCCCGGTGGGTATTAATGAAATTAATTTCACCAAGCAAAAATGGGTTGTTCTTCTATCATTGGTTCACAAGTGAAACTTGTTCACTAATGAGGGGCTTCTGTCACACCCCATTTTTGTCACCTTAACTAGGGTACATCATTTCATGTAGGATTTTGAGTTCTTTTTGAATCTAGTCTTTTGCATTGAGTTTCTATGGCATTGAATATCATGTGTATGAATTTTGAAGTGATTTGGAGTTCATTTCGATAGTCAATAAGAACTTTTGCGACTTTAAGGGCATAATCGTCTTTTAAGCCGTATATTTTCCATTTGACTTTGGAATGAATCCCGAGTCATTCTCTTGAGTTCATATGGTTATATAGAGTCGATATATAGGTTTGATTTGATGAACTAATGGTTTAAGATCAATTCGGCTCATAACGGTTCAGGTTGGCTGAAAGACCCTTTCTTGGTTCGCTCAAATTGACTCATGTGACCCACTCAATTTATTCCCATTTAACTTTAATCGGGATTTATTTACATCATAAACATGTTTTGAAAGGTTGATTTTTGATTTGGAAAGCATTTGGCTCAACCTTGTGTGCAAACCCTAGCTTTGCGACGATGGTGCACAGCAGTTAGCCGCCTTTGTAAAACCTAACCATGCACCCATGGTTAAATATTTTTGTCCTAAAATGTCTAAAAATGTGTTCCTCATCAAACCACGATCGTTTTGGCTTTTATTTCGTCAAAATCGGATTTAATTTGACCCCCGAAACACTTTCGGAAGGCGAAGGAATCTAACTGAGGTATGCTTATAGGAGCCCTTGGGTGACCATCTGGGGCCAGACGGTCAGCCGTCCAAGCCCAGACAGTCAGCCGTCCAAGCCCGGACGGTCACCCGAGGGAATCCGTCTTTAAGTGGAATTCCACCTCTTCCTTCTCCTCCTGTGACGGTTTCCTCCGCCTTTACAAGTTGTTTCCTTCTAAAAGTGAGTAACTTTGAGTTTTTTGGGCACCAAGAGAGTCTCTAATAGCCCTAGGATCATTATTTAATGAATTAATCTTAGCCATTGGTTTACTAGGTCAGTCCCCTATATAAAGAACATGATATTCAGCACATAGGGAGGCCACAAATGCACTTTGCACTTAAAGAGAGAGGGAGCTACGAGTTTGGAGAGCTAGAAGGACATCAAGAGAAGGCTTTTCAACCCTAAGCAAGCAAGAGAACAAGGACTTTGAAGGCAAGGGAGGTTCTACAAGAGGTAAGCACTCTTTTTGAATGCTGAATATAGGTCCTCTCCTTCTCCTTCTCCTTCTTCGTCTTCTTCTATGATAGTTCTAGTGCATGTTGTAACTCCACATGTTAGGTTAATTCCATGCTTTTATGACATGATATGAATGATTTTAAGATGATTCATGGTTCTATGTCCTTGATAATCTTTAGTTTACTAAGGATTTGAAAGTGTTACTCTTTTTGTCTTCTTAAATCATGCATAGCTCATATAGTCTATTCGCTGTGATTGTTGTCATGAGTTGACACTCCTGTTAGTTAATACATATGATATGAATGATATTCATGATGATTTGAGCATGTGTTAGAGTCATTTCATATGTTTTAATGCATAGTTGTGAAATTAGGGTTTCGATAACCCTAAATTCACACGAGTTTCCTATAGCATGATAAAATAGGTTTTCTTTTCTGTTTTTCTTCATGGTTATTATGTATATGATATATATAGAATAACTATGATAGTTTTTGAATGCATGTAGTGGATTTTTAGGTTTTTATGCATGACATGAGATTAGGGTTGCATTAAGGTCTCTATTTATTCACTGTTTTTGTTGATAACATGATTAGTGGATTACTTTGAGCCTTAGTACTATTCTGTCCAGATTGTTATGTTATCCTTTTTGATATGCTTTGAGCACGTGTAAGGGTGCAAACAGGTATAATAGTTGCCTTATTGCAAATAAGGTCGCTATGGCTTAAGCTTGATATTGCTTGGAGTAAATTGCATAAGGTAAGTAGGGTATGAAGTGCCCTAATTCACTTTTATTAACCTTTATTTCTCTTCTCCTTCCTAGGGTTATTCTCTAATAGAGGGATATGGTCAACTCTAGGGCTTCTTTCCACCCCTTTTCAAAAGTTTATATCTTCTGTTGGATTTTTGATTAAGAATCATTTTATCTTTGAAAATCACTATGGTAGGAAACCTAAGTTTTACCATAACTCTCTATTAGGGTTTAACCCTATTCTTTTCGAACTACGTGGACTTTGATCCATGTATTTCCATGCATGGTACGTAGGCGCTCAATTGATGTTCAAGTCCGCCCTAGGATCTAAGTATCCTAGTTTTGTTTTGTTTTCTTTGTTTTGTTTGTTTGTCATTCTCATATGATTGCTAGTGGATTAGGATGAATTTGTCCATCACATATGATTGCTAGAGGAGTAGGATGGATTTGTGATTGATATACATGCTGTATTTTATTGATTGATATTGGTTTGCATATGATTAAGTAATTAATTTAGCCCAATCAAATTAAGAGACCAACTCGGGCAATGTGGGTGCCTATGGGCTTAGCCCAGAACCTTCCCACATCGTAACTTAGCCTCTGAATCCAATTTTCTGGTTTTAAAGACTTTGCCTTTCCTTTTAAAATGGAGTCATGAGGTTTTGGAAATAAAACATTTTACGGTTTTCCTCTTTTGCTTAAAAAATGAGGTGGCGACTCCCTTTTCGTTTGTTGTCTTTCACTCCTATTTTGCCAAACCCTTAATTGGGGATATCGAGGGCTAGACTCATTTAATTTGATTGGGCTGAATTAATTTCTTATTGTTTAATAAAATCAATCACTTGCATCCGTTTAATTGTGTGCTTTCATTCATTGCATTGTGTGCGTAATTATTGCATGATGAATTCGATTGTCCCTCGATGTATCCTTGCCAACTGATAGCCTAGTTCAACCTTGGTTTTCATGATTCCATGTGTTGGGCGAAGCTATCAAACCTCTCTTGCCTAGTACCCTTGGGCTTGCCCTTGGGTATATTGAATGGACCAATCACGTACTGCTGGACCCACGCGGCATTCCTGATGTCACATGTGGTTAGGTATAAGGATTGGTACAAGCAAAGTTGAGGACCCTAGCCTACCCTCTTAAAAGAAAGAAATACATGTAATAGGCCTTCTAGGACATCATTGAATCACCTTTATGCACACACTTTGTTGTAATGATATGCTGCCCCATATGGATTATTTCCAAATCCATATACCCATCTACTATGAGTTTACAATTTCCATATACAATCCAATATTCCAAATTTGAATTGACTGATAACTATTTGTAACAACTACAACATAATAGATATCAGGTTCAATACATAGTGTAGAATAAGGCTTCTTAACACTTTAAGAACCTTACTTGTGTTATCCTAGGGCACATGCCCTTGAATAATGAATTCTTATCTAAAGTAAATCAGACCTCCCTTAGAATTCTCCATGTTGAACTCCTTCAACATTTCAGCTATGTTTAATGACTTGGAGATACTTAGCAATCTATATGATCTATCGCTATAGATTTTGTTGGATGCTTCTACCAAATCTTTCATGAAGAAGTTTTTCTCAAAAACTAAAACTTCACATTAGATAACATTTATATGTCATTCATAATGATTAGGATGTCATCTTATTGATAGGATAAAGAAAAACGATTGTACTCCCACTAACCTTTTATACACTCATGGTCCATCTATACAATAAGAAAAATCAAACAATTTGATTACTTCAACTTTGTAGATGTTCTAATTATGAGAATCTTGTAACTTCTATAACTTACACACTTTTATAGTTTTTCACCATTGGATATAACATCTTTATATCCTTTTTGACATATCTTATATTTTAAAATGTGTGTTTATAGATTACAAGATCCAAATAATGGATTTCAGCATAACTATTATCAAACAAGTTTCTTTATAGACAACCTTTTACCTATGTTGAAACATTCTCAAATAGCCTAGCCTTCTAGGTCTCTACCTAACCATATTGGATTTAATGACTCTTAGTCATTTCTCAAGTTGATGTCAAACATCGCCTAATCATAATCAATGGGATTATTTTGGCGATCTTTATCACCAAAGAACAATTCTTTCACATTGTAATGGAGATACAATATCTCTCTTATGTTAAAGAAATATCCAATTTGATCTATGAAAAGAATGTGGTGTAATTAAAGGTTTTGCCTTAATAGGGGCAAGGGTTGGATCTTTGTTGGTTTGTGGCTTTACAAACAATTCTGTAAATTCTATCTACTTTTGCATCTTTCTTGAATGAACTCTTTCTCAAGAAAATCCAGCAAACATCCTAATGGACAACTTTTGTTCATTAGGGTAATAGAAATACTATCCCAACCACTCTTTGGGATATACCACAATTCAACACTTACTTGACCTTATTTCTAGATTGTCTACACTATGTCTCTAGACATACATAGCACAATCCCAAGCCTTAACATCTTTAAGTTGGGTTTCTTTCCATATCATATCTGATATAATTGGGACAAAACTGGAGTAAACCCTAAATTATCAATATGTAGCAATTTTAAGGTATATCCTAGATGGATACATTAGTAAAACACATCATGGATCTTAATAGGGTTCAATTCGTTCTCTTAGATTCACCATTGAGCTATGGTATTCTAAGAGGAGTCTACTATAATTGAATGCATACTCTATATAACTATATGCATCACAATGTATTAGTCAAATTATAAATGTAACTCTTTCACTTCACCAAGTAAAAGATGGGTTTGGTCATCTCATAACCAAGTCATAATCGTTACATTTAAATGAGAGTCTCTACATCTTTTGTATTCTCGGAATACGTTGCATTCGCTCTAATTAGTCATTTAAATTCAGAAATCAAATTTCTAGAATGTCTTAAATGACCTAGTTAAGAAATAAATTCCCAAAATTAATCTAGCAACTCTTGCTCTATTAAAATTTTTAATGGTAACTTATTATCTACTTAACTTTCTGCTTCCATTTAGATTACACTAGAATCCAAAAACCAAGAAGCAGAACTAACCAACAATTTAGTTTAGAGCATGAACCAAAACTTCAAAAGTTTGGTTCTTCTAGGAAGACTGATACTTTATCAAGTTCCCTTTACAATACCTTATGTTTACTACAAAATAATTATATTTCTTTGTCTTTGACTTTTCAAGACTTGCTTCCCTCTATGCTTCTATTTTAAATCACATCTAGCTTCTCAAGCTATTCTATGTGATTAATCATTTTTCAAAAGAATGATTATTAATAAACAACTTTTATTACATCCTAGTCCAGAAGAAGTCCTTTACAAGTACTATACTTTATAGTATTATTTTACTCACAATACAACCTTTGTATGTGATGTAGGACATCAAAGGCACTTGCATTGACTAATTTTGCTTCTGAAGCTCATTAGTCATCAATACTATCATATAGCATGGCAACAAGATGCCAATTGTGCATAGTGTCTTTTTCTTCTTAGGATGTTTTATGGAGGGCCTTTAAGAAAAGGCCTAATAGCATATAAACAATCTTTTGAAATTGAGAATAATTCTCAATTTCCTAAGTCAATTAAAGAAATCGGGTTTAGTCAAACTATCAATATCCTATATATTAGGAAATAGGGGTTTTGAGGTGAGTAATTAGGTAATCTACATAAACAGAGAATTAGATTTCATTTTTATCCATAATGATTGGGTCTTTAATCATGTGGTACCTCCCACTATTTTATCAAATTCCATACACCCTCTAATGGAATTCGGGAATCTCATTCCTTAATGGGGATTGGGGTCCCACTGTGACCTAGAAGCCTCACATGCTAGTTTCTTGACTTCTAACCCACAATAAGAAAACAACTCTTTGTCTATTGCTTCATAAGCAAGTTCCAATCATTTTGCCTCTAGGGAACATACTTCTCACATGTTAGTTTCTTGGAATACTTCCTTAGTTAAGTTAAGCCCATCATTCGCACAGGTATGTTTCGCCAAATATATACCTCACATGTTAGTTTCTTAGTATATACCAGTTTAGGCACCCCATGATATCTCATATATGATAGTTTCAAGTAATGTCTTTAACATGGGTAGCTCCTACATGTCTGTAGCCAGGTACCCACATTAAGGGACGTTAGATGATCCTATAATGATGGAAGGCAATGAAGAATCCATTCCCTAATGTATTCTCCATTTACAACTTAATATTAAAAGAAGAGGGGTTTTTAAGGGTCTCATCAAATTAACTAATTTAACATACATCTCATGCATCTAAATATAAAAATTGAACAGCATAATAATAATAATCCATTTATCGATATTAGTCCCTAAAAGGAGACATATAACGATCTATGGATTTGGAGCTATCACTATTAATCTCATTAAAAGCTCCCATTATGATGATTATGGACTTTAAGAGGATTCAATCCAAGCCAATAGATTGAATCCAAGGTCTAGGGTGGGTATAGGTGATCGTAAAATAACACATTCGAAACATGCATGCTTTCTTGAAACACTTCTCTAAGCTTTCAAGTCCTTCAATCTGCTCCTTTGGCTTGATGGTCTCCACCATTGGCTTGTTGGGCTCCATCATACTCCTTTGGGTCCACAATGTTCCTTAGTGCGCTCTCGATTACATGACATTTACATAATATATAGAAAGGGATACATAAAGGGAATGTGGGGTACATAAGAGAATGATAGAAAGAGAGGGAAGGTGGCATGCAAGCCCCAAATAATAAATTACATCACCATAATAAAATTACAACTCTTGAAAAATTATTACAACCCATTCATAAGACGGCCAATCACAATTAGTTTAAGGGGTATAGTCCATAATCATCATTCAATCACAAACATACAATCACATTGCATAAAGTAATGAAAAACTGTAAGCATTAAAACATATGGGCATTATGGTAATTCTCTTGAATGATTTACATTAATCTTATTAATGCATCCTAATCTCATTAGGTTTTACAAAATTTCCAGAATTTAATTAAGTCTTAACATTTAAGACATTTAGTTTCAATTAATCAAATTAATTGAAACATATAAAGTTTCCTAAAATAACTCTAATATCCAATATTAGGGTTTCCTTAATTAAATAAAACAATTTCATTTAATTAAGAATTTCCAGATTTTAATTTAATCCCTAATTGTGTTTTAAACCATTTAAAACATTATAAAATTAATCAATATTAATTAAATAATTAATTTAGGAATGAAATAAAATCAATTAAATGATGAATTTGTGTATTAGGGTTTCCTAAAACCCTAAACCCTAAATGCATAACCCTAAACCCTAAATGCAAGCCCAAACATTAAATACCCGATAATTGGTTGTTTAATGACCAATCATTCAAACCTAGGTTAATAGGTTTTAATGATTAGGATTAGGGTTTAATTAACGCCAATTAGGGTATTAATTACTCTTAATTAATTACACTAATTAGGGTTTCTAAAACCCTAACCCTAGACATCATTAATGGTATAACTTATGCCCCAACAATTAATAACCATGATTGGTCATCTAATGACCAATCATTAACTCTTTAATGAAGGTAATTAATAGTTCAATTAGGGTTTTAATTAATGCCATAATGAAATTAGGGTTTCATCATTAACCCTGTGCAGCCGCCACTACCAAGGGGCTGCCTGAGCTTGGCTAGGTTACCATGGCCACCAACAACTGTGGGAGGCCATGGCCAGCCATGGGAGAACATCCTAGGGGTGTGTGCCAAGCCTCTGGACACGTGAGAAGTGGTCCAAGTGGCTGCCTTCATCAAAATCAATTAGGGTTTCCAAAACCCATTGCTGGCGCCATTGTTGTAGACCTTCAAGGTCACAATTGCTTCTAAAACCTTATCAATTCGACTCCTCCATTGAAACCAGCTTTTGTATCATGTCCCTACATGAAATACTAAGCTAATAGAAGAGGTTTGGATGATCAGATCATCAGCAATTGTTCTAAACAATTAAACCAACAGTAGGTTGCCCAGAATTTGACAGCATACTGTCCATGGTCAGAAATTGATTTAAAACCCAGCAAGATGATTAAGTCAGGCTACCAAACAAATTTTCCCAGTATCCTACATGTCTTAGAAAACTAATGCAATTGGTTTCATGCAATTTGGAGTTCCCTAACTCCAGTTCTAATCAAAACTCCATTGACGACTTTTCTGCAGAAAAATTCTGCTATGCTGTTCATGAAAAATTTTCAAACTTTTTGAATCTTTTTCTATCAAAACCTTTTTGAAACTTAAAGAAAATCATATACACATGATATATAATAATCCTACAATGGATTACCATCATTAATACAGAAGCTTTAATTAAAATTAATTGCAAGAACCTCTGGGTTCTAAAACCCAGATTCAACTTCCATGGTGTTCTTCTCCTTCTTCCTTTTGTTCTAGCTTCTTAATCCAATTCTTATGCATCTAAATGCTTGGGAACCCTTCCCTACCATGTCTAGAACATAACCCAAGTGGTGGCAACCATTGCCATGCCTTTGATCTCCATCAAAAACTCTAAGTTGTGGCTATTGTATCATTCCTGAGCAAAACTGTCTTTCCAGACAACCTGTAGTAAAAAATTCATAACTTTCACTACAGAACCCGGATTGACGCACCGTTTGTTGGGTTGGAAAGCTAATTCGAAGAGATTTCTAACCATATATGGCTCGAAAAGTTTGGAGAAGAACTCTGAATTCGGCATGCTTTCATAGCTACCATGAAAACTGTTCATAACAGTTTTATAAAACCCTAGTTTCCTTATTCTTCTTCTCCAAACTCAAACCCTATGCAACCTATTGCATCCATGGTTACACTTCACCATCAATTAGAAGAGGAGTAGAAGAGAATTGACCAAGGGTTCCAAACCCTAGGTTTAGCCATGGAGGAAAACCAATTATACAGAAAAATTTCCAGATTTTTAAATCATTCAACTTACACCATAATTTCCAGCCCATATGTATTTTGTATTATGCATAATCATGGCTCTGATACCACTGTTGGGAATCGAAAAAAAGGGAAAAATAGAAGTGCAGAATATAAAAATTTTTCCTACAATTCCCAATCCCATGAATCTAACTATGCATAATACAAAATCAAACCCTAACTACGAAGGGGGTTAGAACACTTACAGTTTGAATGTCTTCTCCTTTTTGCTCCAAGCTTTGAATCCGGACAGCGGTGAATAAGTAGCCCAAGTGTGCTACCTCCAACAGTATCCACACCTAGCTAGAGCTTCAAGCCTTTTCTTTCTTCTTCCTTGTTGTTGCTAGAGGTAGAGAAGAGAGAGAGAGAGAAGAGAGCCTCCAACTCTTTGGATGGCTACGGTTAGGAGTGTTGGGAATCGAACTAGGGAGGAAAAACTACAAAGGCGGAATTAAAATTTTTCCTACGATTCCCAAAACCATGAATCTTAATTATGCTTAATACAAAACAAAAAACCCTAACTAGAAGAGGATAGAATTACTTACAGTTTGATATGGTCTTCTCCTTTATGCTCCAAGCTTTTTCTTCTCCTTTTTGCTCCAAGCTTTGTCTCCGGACAGTGGTGAATGGGCAGCCCAAGTGTGCTGCCTCCAACAGTATCCACACCTAGCTAGAGCTTGTTGTCCTTTCCTTCTTCTTCCTTATGGTTGCTAGAGGTGGAGAAGAGGGAGAGAGAGAGAGGGAGAGCTGTAATTTTTCTAGCCAACCCTTGGGAGAATGAATTGTCCTTATGTGATCCCCACATAATGGGTATTATATAGCCCATTAATAGGGCCGGCCATAGGGGGATTCCTAACCCTAGTGGAATTTGTGTAATTACTCTTAATTAGACAATTGGCCCACTAGTTTGCATCAAATACAAATTAGCCCCTTAAAGAACTTTTCTTTAATCACTTATACCCTTTCTCTCATAGACAATCAAGCTCTCTTAGCATGATCAGTGTGTGACCCATTGGGTTCACATCATCAAGTAGTAGGAATAGCACAAGTTGTGCACAATGGAACACTTTCCATTAAGGGTCTAATTGAAACTCCTTTCAATTCCCTAATTGATTATAACTCATTTATATCAATTAGGGCTTCTACTAACCATGAGTAACACCTAGCATATGGCTCATGGTGTGGTCCTTAATGAGGTGAATAGTCATTTACAAAGAACCCTTCTATTATAGTTTATAGGTTACAATTCCATCCTTCCATCAACTCAATGTCTCCAATTGAACTAATAGGACATGGAAGTCTGTCAAGTCCCTAGTTCAATTACTTTATACTCATTCATTAATATCAACTCAATGATGAACTTATGGAAACTCCTTTCCATATTTATTCTACCATGGGCCCATGGATTTAATGAGTTATATTCAATGAATGCTATATGAGACATTCACTCCCTTTTTCCTGAGAGTGATGGATTCCTTGTTGATCACTCACATGCCTTCACATACATAGCAGTAGGGCCAATGAACACCCTTATAGACCCCTGAATAGGATCTGCACTTAGTGTTATCAAACTTCTAAAGCTATATGCATAAGACAACCATGGTATCTCAGGTCTAAGGATTACTTGTACTACTATAACAATGAGAAACTGATTGACAGGCAGGTTAAAACTCCATTCAGTTTATCTCATATCTTTGGTCACATTCAGTGTACCTATTCTTATAATAGGCACCCACTTGTTGGTTGTAGTGTCTCCACACAAATAGCTTGAGACTAGCTATCCTCCTATAGAGTCAACCTAACAAGTGCTAGTCCTATGGTTCATTATTGTCCATCATAGTGAACCTTCAACTAGGAATGATTTAGGAGTTTAGTACAGAGATATATCTATAATCTCAAAATTACAACCCTTTGTAATTTCATATTCTCAACTCTAACTCCATGGACATATTATGTAAATATAAATGATGCATATAAACATAATAGAATAAGCCCTTTTATTAAATCAATAATAAATGTGACATATATAAATGAAATCAATTGATTGTTCCTAATCCCTAAACAATCATCTCTATGATTGGCTCTAGGGCATAATCCTAACAATCTCCCACTTGCACTATAGCCAATCCACCATGTATCTCATACCCATATCCTGTCGGTGGTGATCCAACACACTTGGGTTATAGCTTTAGTGAAGGGGTATTCTTTATTCTCTATTGTATTAAACTTCTATATGTATATGTCATCTCTTCCAATGATCTCTCTAATCACTTGGAATCGCCGCTTAAAGTTTGGACTTTTGATGAGACCATGGATCCTTGTCTTGAGCACTAGCCTTATTGTTGTCACAAAAACAATAGTAAAGGCTTCTCAATGTTAGGAACCACTCCTAGTTCTGCAATGAACTTACTCATCCAAATATGCAGCAATGCGCTCAAATTTACAGCTCCACCATTTAAGGTGAGAACATACCTCGATGTTGATCTCCTATCATCATCATTAGATTAAAATCTATATTCATTCTACCAACCATTTCAAGTTTCTTTCTCCATAAGCAAGGCATAGGTCCTTTAGTTCTTCTCAAGAACTTAAGTATAGCCTTGACTGCTTCCTAGTGTTCCTTATCTGGGTCTACCCGATATCTGCTCGTAACATTTATAGCAAAACTGATATCTGGTAATGTACACAGCATGGCATGTGCTTTTAGACAACTTGATTTCATGTCTGACAGGAATTAGACTTCTCTTTTGGAATCATGCATTTTGAACTCTTTCAGAATCTTGTCTATGTACTTCGATTAGGAGAGACTTAGCATCCTTTAGATCTATCTCTATAGACCTCTATTCCCAGAATATAGGATGCTTCTTTCAAATCTTTTATGGAGAAACCTTTGTGAAAAACTAATTTTTCACTTTTGACAATGTCTCTACATTATTCCCTAATAAGTAGAACGTCATTCACTTATAGGACCATAAATGTGATCACACTGCCACTAACCCTTTATACAATCATGGTACAATAATGGGTTCTGTCTCAACAGGGACAGGGGTTGCATCAATGTTGGTTTGTGTCTCATTAGACAACTCTTTGAGTTCTATTTTCCTGTTGTTATCTCCTTCTTGAATAAACTCTTTTTCAAGAAAGATTGCAAACTTACAAACAAACACCTTTTGTTCATCAGGATAATAGATATGATATCCTAAACTCTTTTTAGGATAATATACAAACCTACATTTAAGTTATCTTGATTTCCAATTTGGTTGCATTATATGTCTCTACATATGTAGTGCATCCCCATACCTTAACATGCTTAAGGTTTGGTGCTTCCCTTTCCATATCTCATATAGGTCCTAAAGGACAGCCTTGGTTTGAACTCTATTTCACAGGTACATGGCAATTTCTAGGGCATATCCTAACAAGGATAATATTAGGTTGTTGTAACTTATCATAGATCGGACCATATCCAATAAGGTCCTCTTCCTCCTTTCTGACACACCATTTAGTTATGGTGTTCTAAGAGGTGTCCATTAGAATAAAATGCCTGTTTGAACAAGTTGATCTGAAAGATCACTAGTTAAATATTTGCCTCCTCAATCCAATCGAAGAGCTTGATACTTTTACTAGTTTGCTTCTCTACTTCATATATGAATTCTTTGAACCTTTCAAATGTTTCAGACTTGTACTTCATTAAGTATACACACCCAAACCTAGAATGAATCATCAGTAAAGGTTGTAAAGTAAGAGAAACTTCTACATACATCATTATGTATATCTTGTTCTCTTAGGTTTATTGGCATTCAATTTAGAACTATCATGCTCCATTGCAATTCATATTTGTAATAAAGTTTAGAAAATAAAGGCCATCCACATAAACTCCAGAAATAATGAACTCTTCATTTAATAGAAAACATTTATTAAATCAAACTAAAACCTCGTTTAGATAAAACTAAAATAAAATTAATGTTTCTAATAACTTCTGGAATGTAAAGATAGCCAACTATTATTTCTAAACTACTCTATTAGGTAGAGTCAAGCAACAAGCCCACAGCTAATGCAGCAACGTTTGCTCCATTCCCCACTTGTAGGGTTGATTTGCCTTTACTCTGCCTTCTGCTTCCCACTAGATTCTGCATGGAATTCAAAATTCTCATCAGAATTAAGTACCCAAGTGGAAGCAAAACTAACATTTAGTTTAGAGCATGATCCATACCTTCCAAAGGTTGGTTCCTTAGAGTATCCAGATACTCCTGGCAGTTACGTTTCCAGTGCCTATCCTTGCCGCAGTGAAAACAGGTTCCTTTGGCTTTATTGTTACCTTTCTTCTTCCTCCAGGTACTCTTACCCTTGCCTATACCCTTGCCCTTAGGCTTGAGCTTAGACTTGGAAGTAGCAGCTTCATTAAATTCAAGCAAGAATTCTTTCCCATACAACTCTTGTATGTTGATAAAAATCTCGTAAGCACTTCCCATGGACTAGTGTTGCTTCTTAAGCTCGAGACTCATAAATACCATCATATAGCACCTTGCCATGAGATCGTCGTCCATGCACTTCTGGTAAGCGTCTTTCTCTTGCTAAGTTGTAGCCTCAGCAGGAGCAATGGGAAGTGGATTATGAAGTGCATAGGTAAGATTCTTGGAATCCAAAACAATTTTTAGATTCCTAAGCCAATCAAGACAATTTGGTCCAGTCAAACGGTTAGTGTCCAATAATTTGGATAATGGGTTGAGGTGAGCCATTCTAATGAACTACATATAAAAATTAAAATAGAGAATTAGATTTCATTTTTAATCCATAATGATCGGGTCTTTAATCATATGGTACCTCCCACTATTTTATCAAATTTCATACACCCTTTGATGGAATTCGGGAATCTTATTCCTAATGGGGATTGGGGTCCCACTGTGACCTAGGCCTCATATTATAGTTTCTTGACTTCTAACCCACAATAAGAAGATAACTCCTTGTCTATTGCTTCATAAGCAAGTTCCAATCATTTTGCTTCTAGGGTACTCCTCACATTATAGTTTCTTGGAATACTTCCCTAGTTAAGTTAAACCCATCATTCACACAGGTATGTTTCGCCAAATATATACCTCACATTATAGTTTCTTGGTATATACCAGTTTAGGCACCCCATGATATCTATATATGTGATAGTTTCAAGTAATGTCTTTAATGTGAGTAGCTCCTACATGTTTGCAGCCAGGTACCCACATTAAGGGACGTTAGATGATCCTATAATGATGGAAGGCAATGAAGAATCCATTCCCTAATGTATTCTCCATTTCCAACTTAATATTAAAAGAGAGGGGTTTTGAGGGTCTCATCAAATTAACTAATCTAACATACATCTCATGCATTTAAATAAATATATATATAACAACATTATATATAATCCAATCATCGATATTAGTCCCAATAAGGTGACATATAACGATCTTTGGATTTGGAGCTATCTCTATTAATCTCATTAAAAGCTCCCACTATGATGATTATGGACTTTAAGAAGATTCAATCCAAGCCAATGAATTGAATCTAAGGTCTAAGGTGGGTGTAGGTGATTGTAAAACATTCATTCGAAACATATCATGTACTCTTGAAAATCTTCTCCAAGCTTTCAAGTCCTTCAATCTCCTCAATTAGCTTCATGGTCTCCACCATAGGCTTATTGGGCTCCACCATGCTCCTTTAGGTCCACCATGCTCCTTAATGCGCTCTCGATTACATAACATTTACATAATTTAAAGAAAGGAATACATAAGGGGAATGTGGGGTACATAAGAGAATGATAGAGAGAGAGAAGAAGGTGGCATGCAAGCCCCAAATAAATAATACATCACCAAAAATTGACAACTCTTGAAAAATTATACAACCCATTCATAAGACGGCCAATCACAATTGGTTTAAGGGGTATAGTCCATAATCATCATCCATCCATAACCATACAATCATATTGCATAATAAAGGAAATAACTGTAAACAGTAAACATATGGGCATTCATGGTAACTCTATTGATTGGTTTTCATTAATCTCATTAATGTGTCCTAATCTTATTAGGATATGCATAATTTCCAGAATTAATTAAGTCTTAACATTTAAGACATTTAATTTCAATTAATCAAATTAATTGAAACATATAAAGTCCCCTAATTAAACTCTAATATCAAATATTAGGGTCTCTTTAATTAAACAAAACAATTTCATTTAATTAAAAATTCCAGATTTTAATTTAATCCTAAATTGTGTTTTAAACCATTTAAAACATTATAAAATTAATCACCATTAATTAAATAATCAATTTCAGAAATAAATAAAATCATTTTATTAATTAATTAGTGCATTAGGGTTTCCTAAAACCCTAAACCCTAAATGCATTAACTCTAAACCCTAAGTGTAACCCTAATGCATTAAATGCCTTATGATTGGTCAATTAATGACCAATCATTTAAACCCTAGGTTTATACGGTATTAATGATTAGGATTAGGGTTTAATTAATGCCACCTAGGATATTAATTACTCGTAATTAATATGCACTAATTAGGGTTTCTAAAACCCTAAACCTAGCTTAAACCTATTAATTGCCAATGATTAATTACTAAACCATTAATGATCATGATTGGTCATTAATGACCAATCATTTAACCCTAGGTTAGACACATTAATTACTAGGTTTAGTTATTAATTAATGCATTAATAGAATTAGGGTTTAATTAATATGAATTAGGGTTTCCTAAACCCTAAACCCTAGACATCATAAATGCAATTAATTATACCCTAATGATTAATAACTGTTAACACCCCGTTTTGTGCCGCCTAAATATTCCAAGCCCACCCTTTTAAACCCGGTGATGAGGGGTGGCCCAACCTGAAATGACTAACCAGTAATCGTCAAAGAGCTAATGTAGTCGCAGCCGCAACTTAGCCCAAATGTTTGAAAAGCCCAGCCCATTACTTTGCGCGTACGCACTATCCTAATGTGCGTACGCATATTAATTTTGTGCGTACGCATGTGTCACACCCCATTTTTGCACCACCTTACTAGGGCTCATCATTTCATGCATGTTTTTGTTTTGTTTTTGAGTCTAGTCACTTGCATTAGTTTTCTAGAGTCACAAGGACAATGGATATGAATTTTGGTTCAAATTGGAGTTGATCTTGAGGGATAATAAGAGCTTTTGTGACTTGAGGGGCATAATCGTCTTTTAAGTCCCAAACTTTTCATTTGACCTTGGAATGATCTCCAAATTGTCAATTGGAGTTCATATGGATGCATAAGAGGTATTTTTAGTGTCAATTTGGTAAGTCAATGGCTCGGGATTAAAATGGCTCGATGTGGTTCAAGTTGGTTAATTGACCCTTCCTTGGGTTAGCTCTAATTGACTCACAATTACCAACCAAATCTTTTCAAATTGACTTTCATTAGTCATCATTTTACCCTCAAAAGTGTTTCATGAAGTTCAATTTTGATATGGCCTGATGATGAGTTTAGTGTGGTTATTTACGGATTATCCTTGAAGAATTAGTGCGAATCACAGCATGAGATTTTTGGTTAAAATGAAAAGAAAATTATTTTATTAAATTAGCCATTTTTATCATGACACTAACACGTGTACGTATGTGATGAGTGTATGTACGCACATACAATACATGTGCATGCGTGTTAGCGGTCAGTCTCCCAATTTTTATAAAAGACAATTTCCTTTTCCTATTCAGATTAGAAGTCTTTTATCATTATAAAATACCTTTTGATTATTCTCCAAGGAAACCTAGTCCAGGAAGGAAAGGGAAACTCCAGATTTCAGCTATAAATACTCTCTTAATGTCTTTAAACAAGGGGAGGGGAGAAGAGGGTTTGGAGGGAGTGAAATTCGTCATAATTCAGCAGCAGATTTTCTGAAAACCAGCAGTCGTATTTTAATCATAACTTTTTGATCCGAAGTCAGAATTTGATGAAATGGGTCTTGTTAGAAAGATAATTCAATTCTCTACAACTTTGTATTTCACAAGCTTTGTCCAAATCCAATGTTTTCATACCCAAAAACGCGATTGAAGTTGCTGCTGCTGCAAAGTGACGAGAATCACTTTTTCTTTTCTCTTGTTCTCTTTTTGTTTTCTATTTCTTTTCAAAGTTGAGTGAGTTTTGATCTCTTTGCTGTGATACCACTTTGACAAAGAGGAGGATTCGTGTTGGTTTGATTCACTCTAAAGACCTGAGGAGCCACGAACAATTGCGTACAGCAGCAAGGAAGGCCCTTCCTAAGGTATTCTCCTTCTCTATTCAAGCTTAAACTAGGTTTTCATATGGGTTAGGCCTATTGCATGTTAAAGGTAACTTTTTTATCATGTATTAACACTCTAGCTAGTTAATATACATGGAATATCTATTTTTTATCTACTGTTTAGCATGCTTTAGGGCTGTCCTTTAGGTTTTTAATGCATAGTTGTGATTCTTGTGCTCCTGTTTGTCCTTGTGCTAGGATTAGTGTCATTGCATGTTAGAGTTAGGATTTTCATCATGTTATATTGCTTTAGTTAGTTAATATGCATGATTTAATTTCTGTTTAGTTTGGTTTTAGCATGATTAAAGTATGTTTTGTATGTTTTTAAGCATATTTGTGAGTTTAGGGTTTTAGAGTCATTGTTTCGTGTTTGTTTTCATATAGCATGATAAAGTAGACTTTTTTATTTGGTTTTTCTTCGTGTTTGCTGTATATGTTTTTCATATGGAGTAAACATGATAGTTTTGCATGCATGTTAGTATGTTTTAGGGTTTTTATGCATGATATGGTTCTAGGAATATGTTAGGACTTATTATTGTTCGCTGTTTTTGCTATTGGCATGCTTAGTGGATGATTTTAGGTCATAATACTATTCTGTCCAGATTTGCATGTTAGTGTTTTTGCATGGTTTTGAGCACTTGTAAGGGTGCAAATAGGTGTGGTATTTGTCCCATGGCAAATAGGGCTGCTTATGTCTGAAATGGCTAAATGCTTGGAGCTAATTGCGCTCAGGTAAGTGGGTGTGAAGGTGGCCCAATTCACCTTTCTTCTTAACTCATTCTCTTCTCCCTATTTAGGGTTAATTTTTAATATGATCCTATGGTTTAATTAGAGGTTTCCTTAACCAACAAAATTCTGGTTTTTATTAAAGTTTCCATTTTGTGGATTTCTTTCCTAAAATCAAACTTTCTATCATATTCAACTCTTTTGATCAAATAAGGAAACCTAGGGTTTTAACCATAGGTTTGTATTAGGATTTAACCTTAGTTCTAATCGAACTACGTGGACTTTGATCCATGTATTTCATTGCATGGTACGTAGGTGCTCTTCGTGAGGCTCAAGTCCGTTCTAGGATCCAAGCATCCTAGGTTTATTTTTGTTTTGTTTTCTTTTTCTTTATTTTCTGTTTTTATTTGCTTATTATGCATGGATGGATGAATGAAATATATGATATGCATGCAATTCTTGTGATGATATACTTGCTGATTTTTGTATGGAAAGACTTTAATTTAGCCCAAATGAACTGAGAGACCGAAAGGGTGACATGGGTGCCTATAGGCTTTGCCTAGAACCTTCCCATGTCATAACTTAGCCTCTGAATCCCCGATTTCTTTGGTTTTCAAAAGATTGGTTTTTGCCTTTCCTTTTTTTATGGAGTCATTCAAATTGTTTTCCTAAAACAACCTGATTTTTAGGGTTTTCCTTGTTTCCTTTAAAAAATAAGGTGGCGACTCCTTTCCTTTTTCTTTTTCAAACTCACTTTCTTTTCAATCCCTCGTGGGCCCAATTTCCGGGGTTCACAGTTTGGCGACTCCACTGGGGATTTGTGGGCTAGACTCTATAAAGTTTAAATAGGCTAGGTTAATTTCTTATGTTTAATTAAAATCAATCACATTGCATCCGCTTGATTGTGTGCTTTCATTTATTGCATTGTGTGCGCAAACTCTTGCATGTTAGGATCGATGTCCCTCGATGTATCCTTGCCAATGATCGGCCTAGTCTCAACCTTGGTTTTCCTGATTCCATGTGTTGGGGCGAAAGCTATCAACCTCTCTTGCCTAGTACCCTTGGGCTTGCCCTTGGGTATATTAAATGAGTTAATCACGTACTGCTGGACCCACGCGGCGTTCCTGATGCCACATGTGGTTAGGTATAAGGATTACTCAAGCAAGTGAAGGACCCTAGCCTACCCTTATCATTAGTCCATATAGACAAACTTGTAGGACACTACGGTCTCACCTTTATGCACTCACAATTGTTTGTAATGATGCTATGCCGTGTTTGTGGTGTGAGGCTTTATATCTTATGCCCTTAATATAGACCTTTAAACCCTAGCCTTCGTTAAGGCCATGGGTTAGGAGGAATAAATTAAGGAAATAGGATGTAAAGCTATGTTTGTGATGTGCTAGTCCTAGGGGATTAATTAAACCTAATTGAAGGACTCTATGCCCTATTCTTTAAAACATACCCTTAATCCATGACCCCTGTAAAGGTAATTGGATAAAAGGAATGAATTAATTGAACATGGTGTAGAGACCGAATTCATTAAGGAAAATATGGAGGTTTAGGACAGATCCTTAGGCTAAAGGTTAAAACTTTTCTATCCATAGACGTGCTGGCTTGGATCCGCAATCCACAAGGGCATCTAGTGAGTGTTGAGTCTACCCATCAGACAGACATGGCCGACGAAAGAACTAGTGAGGGGCACTTTGACCTTGAGGCTTGCCTGAAAGCCATCATGACCAAGCTTGACCATACCGCCGAGACATCCGATACCGCATTGAAAATGGCTCAAGAGAACCAACAGAAGATGGCGGATCTTGAACAAAATGGCTCTAAGGCCCATTCCTCGGGTATACCTCATGGGGCTGGCACCGAAGAGGGACCTCAATCCAATGAGAACACCAAGACAAGGGGGGAAAGTAGCTCGAAACCTGAGGTCACCGACCTAGAAGGGGAAGCCAAGGGGAAAGGTTCTAGCAGTGATTCCGTGTTAGCTAGCAAGGTAGAAGCATTGGAGAGAACTATAAAAGGGATTCGCAGGGCTGATGACATGGTCGATGTGCGGACTCTATCCCTGTTTCCAACGGCTCGTATTCCACTACAATTCAAGATGCCGGAGTTAGAAAAGTTCGATGGGACGGGTTGCCCTAAGACTCATTTGAAGATGTACGTGCGAGCTATGCACCCTCGAGGGGCTACTGACGAGCTTTTAGCTCAAATGTTCCATGAAACCTTGGCCACTTCTGCTTTGAAATGGTTCTTATCCTTGGATGAGAATAGAACCCGGACTTGGGAAGACATATGCAATGAGTTTTCAGAGCACTACAAGTATAACACAGAGGTGGACGTTACTCGAAGGGACCTAGAAACTACCAAGCAAGGGGCTCATGAAACTTTCTCCGCTTACATTACAAGGTGGAGACAAAAGGCGTCGAGAATGACGGATAGGCCGAATGAGGAGGACCAAATTCAGTTAGTGGTTAAGAACCTGCTGCCCGTGTATCACAAGCACCTATTTGCCTACTATTTCCCAAATTTCAAAGCTCTCATTGGGGCTGGCACGCAAGTTGAAGATGCTATCAATGATGGGACAATCAAGACTGAGGAAGTGAGGAGTCGCAAGACAAACTTTACTGGGAAGAACAATGCCGAGGTCAACACCATAACTCAACCAATCCAACCCTTTTCTCTTAATGATGTCAACCCACCTCGCCAATTCACTGACCTATTCATGCCACTCGAAAGAGTCCTTGAAAAGCTCATAAGTCGTGACCTATTAAAGCCACTCGACCCAAGACCTCCACCAAATCCCTTACCCAAGAGCTACAATGAGAATGAGTACTGCAAGTACCATCAATCCAAAGGCCATGCCACCAATCGCTGTATTCGCCTTCACCACCAAGTCCAAGACCTCATTGACAAGCAAGTCATTTCACCCCCAACCCGTCCAAATGTCACCCGTAATCCTCTCCCATCACACAACAACACACCCCCACCTAACACCATAAATGCCATTGGGGTTGAATCCTCTTGCCCTCGCCATCCCATAAGACAATACACTCCGCTCCCCATGACCTTAACCCGTCTCTTCACCATTTGCCGCAATAACAGCCTTATCATGCCACTTCCACCAAAGCCAAGACCATCAACCCCTCACCAATATTGCCAATACCATCGTGCACCCGGCCATGACACCGAGGCTTGTTCTATACTAAAGAAGATCATCCAAGACCTCATTGACCAAAAGGTTTTGTTGTTGCCAAAGAAATCTATCCAACAAGAGCTGAAAGAAAGATATGAAGCAGGGGATCCTCAGGTTGGCCTATTAGGTGAAGCGTCGGGGAAATATGATTACTATGTGCTGTACTCAAGCCCAAGTCCGATATCAGATGAGCTGATAGTCCCTTCAGGTTGGGATGACTTGCCGACAGAGATGGAGAGCATCGACATGATAGAATGGGATGACTTGATGAATGACTCCGAGGAAGTCCATGACATATGGGCTAGCGATGATGAGTTGGACCATATAACCAGAGGGGGTCGTCATTTCAAGCCTCCCCACCTAGAATCTGAAAATCCATTGGAAGATTTGGAAGGGCAGAGGCGTCCTAGCTTGCAAGAAGAAGAGGATGAAGTGCTTAGGCAGCTGAAGAAGACCAATGCCAACATTACTATTTGGGGCTTGCTCATGGCCTCGCATAAGCACAGACAGACCGTGTTGAAACTGTTGAATCAGATACAAGTGCCCATTGACACATCCCCCGAGGGATTGGTACATTTGGTGAATCTAACTCCCAAGAACTCAACCATCGTATTCACCGATGTAGACCTACCTAAAAGCGGGCCGAGCCATTCTCAAGCTCTCTATGTGACCGTTGACACTATGGGGAAGAGGGTTCCCACCGTTCTTATCGACAATGGGTCCGCACTGAATGTATGTCCTCTCCGAACTGCCACTGTTTTGGGTTTGGGACCCACTGATTTCACGCCATCTGGGCAGACCGTAAGAGCTTATGACAACACCCGCCGAGAAGTAATAGGGGTGGTTACTTTTCCTCTTATCATGGGACCCACTGAATTTAGGGTGGAATTCCAAGTGTTAGATGTGCCGTCATGTTTCAACTTGCTGTTGGGCCGACCTTGGATCCATCCCGCTGGGGCTGTGCCATCTTCACTCCATCAAAAGGTGAAGTTTCCATATGAAGGAGCCATAGTAACGCTTCAAGGGGACTATGAATTGAAACTCGCAGGTGTGCCTATATGTGAGATACAACCTGAATCAGCAGCGATACCGCTATCTGGGTTTGATTATGTCCAATGCATTGAGAAAGAGCTGAATGAATCATCACGCCATTACTCTTCTATAAAGCAGTACATCCCATATACTTTTTATCCAAGTTCCGACCCAGCCGTGGCAGATAAAAGTTTTGGTGATAGATACTTCACAGAAGGGCCGAATCCTCAAAGTTTGACAAGTTGGTACCACTCTATCCAAGATCTATATGGAAGCTTGAAAGAGGAAGACTGGGCAGAGAACCTTGATGCGGGGGCTATGACTGAAATGTTCCAAGACATGATCCTCACCGTGGAAGACTCGACCATTGAAGAACTCCAGGGTTCATCCATTAGCCATGCTACCGTGCCATTCCTGAATTGGTACCTTGAATGTGGTGTCATTGCGGAGATCCATGAAGAAGAAGACCTTGGCCTACCTGATAGCAGCTTGTAGGTGTCTTAGTTTAGTAATATTTCCCTAATTCAATAAGATGTATCTACTTTACTCACTTTGTGGAGTCATAGTATTGATACAGATTTGTTTGTTTTCCTTCTTTCTTTTGTGTGTCATTCCCATTATTCCTAGTCAATAAAGTGTGCTTTCTTTCTCTATATGCAGTGTCTCTTTTCTCTCCTCTATGGATATTTATGGCATGGATATAGATCCTAAGAACGATGTCCCCCCGGAGCTCGTTGAGCAAAGGAAAAGGGGCGTCACCGAACCTAATATGGATGAATTGGAATCAATCAACTTAGGGACGAATGAATTGCCAAGAATAGTTAAAATTGGGAAAACCCTCTCCCCCGTTGAAAAAGAAAAGATGATCTCTCTCTTGAAAGCCAACATTATGGCTTTTGCATGGTCTTATGAAGACATGCCTGGCATCGACCCCGATATTGTGCAACACTATATCCCCACTAATTCCCTAAAGAAGCCGGTAAAGCAGAAACTCAGAAGATTAAAACTAGAATGGGCCCTAAAAGTAAAAGAAGAGGTAACTAAACAACTAGACGCGGGTTTCCTCCATGTTGTGGAGTACCCCGAGTGGTTGTCGAATATAGTGCATGTGCCTAAAAAAGATGGGAAAGTGAGGATGTGTGTCGACTTCCGAGATCTCAACGCCTCGAGCACTAAGGATGACTTTCCTTTACCCCATATCGACGTGTTGGTAGATAGCACGGTGGGACATGCACTCCTCTCCTTCATGGACGGATTCTCCGGGTATAACCAGATAAAGATGGCGCCTCAAGACATGGAGAAAACAGCCTTTATCACGCAATGGGGAACGTACTGTTACAAAGTAATGCCTTTTGGCTTAAGAAACGCTGGGGCTACTTACCAAAGAGCAGCTACGACCCTATTGCATGATATGATCCATAAGGAAGTCGAGGTTTACGTTGATGATATGATCGTGAAGTCCGTGGATAGGGAAGGGCATTTCAAGGCACTAGAGAAATTCTTAGAGCGAGCAAAAAAGTACAATCTCCGTCTCAACCCACAGAAGTGTGCTTTCGGCGTCACTGCAGGCAAGCTATTGGGGTTTATGATCACTCAGAGAGGTATCGAAGTGGACCCAGGGAAGATAAAAGCTATTGTGGAGATGGAGCCGCCTAGCACTGAGAAGCAGATCTGGGGTTTTCTGGGAAGAGTTCAATACATAAGCCGATTCATTGCCAACTTAACCATGGTTTGCGAACCAATCTTCAAATTGCTTAAGAAAGGTGTGCCAAAAGTATGGAACGAAGAATGCCAAGAGGCCTTTGAGACCATTAAGAGATACTTGAGCAATCCTCCAATCTTAGTTCCTCCACGGCAAGGTGCGCCACTTTTGTTATACTTAACGGTCACCGAAACCGCGACGGGAGCTATGTTAGCTCAATATCTTGAAGGGTCTACAAAGGAAAATGCCATTTATTACTTAAGCAAGAAAATGACAGACTATGAAGTGAAGTACAATGCAATTGAAAAGGCTTGTGTGGCACTAGTATGGGTGACGCAGAAACTCCGACACTACATGATGTCCTTCGAAGTGTTCTTGATAAGTCGCATGGACCCGTTGAAGTACCTGGTAGAAAGGCCAGTATTATCATTCAGAACTGCTCGATGGTCAATTCTCCTCAATGAATTCGACATCAAGTACGTGAATCAGAAGTCTATCAAGGGAAGCGTCATCGTAGACTACCTAGCCAGCTGTCCGGTGTCATCATCCGCTCCGTTCAACAATCAATTCCCAGATGAAGACGTGCTAGAGATTGGTAGAAAAACTTGGAGAGTATACTTCGATGGGGCAGCCAATAAGAAAGGTTATGGGATAGGAGTCCTGCTGGTCTCACCTGAAGAGGCATTTACACCGTTGGCGGTCAAGTTGGGGTTCGAAGCTACCAACAACATTGCTGAGTATGAGGCCTGTATCCTAGCACTGGAAGCGGCACTTGAATTGGGGATCAAAGAATTAGAAGTGTTCGGGGACTCGGCGCTAATCATTTGTCAGATAAAAGGGGAATGGAAAACTCGAGATGAGAAGCTGCTACCCTACCATGCCTACCTGGAAGCTCTAACCAAGGAGTTCTCAGAGATAGAGTTCAACTACCTTTCAAGAAACAAGAACCAGTTCGCCGATGCCTTGGCGACCCTAGCATCCATGGTGGAGATACCTGAAGGGGGAAATGTGAAGCCGTTGGTGATAGAATGCCGAGATAAGCCTGTGTACTGTTGTGCAATCCGAGGAGGGGAAGTGAATGATGGCCGTCCGTGGTTCCATGACATAAAGAAGTTCATTGAAGAAAGGGAGTACCCAGAAGGAGCATCTCGCATTGATAGAAAAACCCTAAGGCGGTTGGCAAGTCACTATGTACTTTGTGGAGGAAAGCTATATCGGAGATCATACGACGGGATCCACCTGCTGTGTGTCACCGAGGAAGAAGCCGAGCATCTGATTAAAGAAATCCATGAAGGGACAGGGGCTCCGCATATAAATGGCTATATGTTAGCTAAGAAAATCATGAGGTTAGGCTATTATTGGTCTACCATGGAAAGAAACTGCCACGCACATGTCAAGAAGTGCCACAAATGCCAACTGTTCGCCAGTGGACAACATTTGCCTTCTATGCCTTTAACGAGTATGTCGTCAACATGGCCATTCGCGGTATGGGGGATAGATATCATCGGACAGATCAAGCCAAAGGCGTCAAATGGGCATGAATACATCCTGGTTGCCATCGACTACTTCACTAAGTGGGTGGAAGCAACGTCCTTCAAGACCTTGAATTCCAAGAAGGTAGCACAGTTCATACAGCACAGCATCATCTATCGATATGGGGTACCGCATGAAGTTATCTTAGACAATGGCCAGCACTTTCAGAAAGAAACCCATGAGCTCTTGCAAAAGTACGGCATAGCCCACCATCTGTCGTCACCATACCGTCCTCAGACTAATGGAGCGGTGGAAGCAGCTAACAAGAACATCAAGAAGATACTACAGAAGACTGCGGACTCTTACATAGACTGGCGTGAGAAGTTGCCATTGGCTCTATGGGGTTACAGAACATCAATAAGATCGTCAACAGGGACTACCCCTTATTCTCTAGTTTATGGAATGGAGGCCGTGTTGCCAGTTGAATTGGAAGTTCCTTCACTAAGAGTTGCCGTAGAGAGCCAGATAACAGAAGTGGACTAGGTTAAGAGCCGCTATGATGAGTTAGCTTTGCTAGATGAAAGGCGTTTAAGGGCGCTGTATCATGTTCAGGGGTATCAACGGAGAGTTGCCAAAGCATTCAACAAGCATGTCAAAGATCGAGGTCTAAAGAAAGGGGATGTAGTGCTGAAAGAAATCAGAGCTCCAGTGTTCGATCCGCGGGGAAAATTCAAGCCAAGTTGGGGTGGGCCATACATTATCAAAGAGATATTGCCAGCAGGGGCTGTTCGCCTCATGGATTTAGATGGAATTGAGTTCGCTCGTCCAACTAATTTGGATCAATTGAAGAAATATCATGTTTGAAGCCTGCTAGGTTGAAAACCCGTAAGGGCGGCCTAGGCAAAAGTTAAGGCATAAGAACTACGTAAGACCTGATTCTCCATTCAAAAAAACAAAAAAACAAAAAAAACAAAAAAAAACAAAAAAAAAAACAAAAAAACAAAAAAAAAAAAAAGAAGAAAAAAAAACCATGGAGATACGTAGGCAACCCATAAAGTTACCTTGGGTGCGGTCTAAATCAAACAACAAAATCCCAAATTCGATTTAGTATTGGCAATTTATTCAAAACTAAAATTGATTGACATAGCAATTCATTGGTATTAAGTAAAAGAACTATAAATATGCCATAAATATCCTATTCTATTGAGTCTTCAGTTTTTCTTGGGCTTCTTTGCAGCTCGCTCTTCAGCTTTCTTCTCCTCTCTTGCATGTCTTCTTTTCTTCCTCAAGTCATGTTCATAAGCTGTTGTCACTGCTTCCATAATATCTTCTCTGCAAGGTCCAAGTTCATTGTTCTTGATAAGTCCAAAAATCCTTTCTCTTCGAGTAGTCTCTCTCTCACCTAAATTGCTTTTCAACCATTCCTTATACTCGGGGCTCATCATATACGGACCATCAGTATTCGTAACTTGGGTTAGTATCAACTTGCTAGGCCATCGGTCCTTCGCCCAAGTCACTACAGAAAGACCCGCGGGCACCACAGGATAGTCACCTTTCAAGGAAGTGGGTATGGTTTGCATGGCACCCATCTGACGAAGAACCCTTGAAGGCCAATAGAAGGAAGTAGACCTCAGTCCTATGAGTCTCACCATGGCACATCCAGAAGTTCGCAGAAGCACCTGTTCACTACAGCCCCATATAAAGACAAACCACTTGATGTTCCTCCATGAAAGGGTTTGGAAGTAACCTAGCCAATCTCTCAATGAAAATTGCCCAGGCAGTTCAATGCGGCGAAGGCAGTAATGCTGGGGCTTGTACGGTGTAATGGCAACTGGTGACAAGAAATTCAGTCTTTCAAGCAACCACATCTGCAGTATAATGGGGCTACCTCCTAAGGAAACCTTTGGGTCCTCATGGACTTTATCCAAACCATTCAGGGTTTCAGCTAGCACCATGGGAATCAAGTTATGGCCCTTGGCAAGGAGAGGAATCAAGTCACAGATTTGAATGGGAACATGTGGAGTACCAGTGGAAATAAGGAAACGACCAATGAGGCAAAAGGCAAGAGCATGCTTAATAGGAAAGGTAAAGTTCAGAATACCTTTACTATCATAAGCTAAAAAAGAAGTTGCCAATTTCATCAAGTCTACCATATGGTCCTTTACAAACGTAGAGGCATATTGTGAGTGAATCCCAAGTAGATTGGAGAAAGAAGTAAGAAAGCTTGGGCGAGGAGTAGGGAGAATGAAAGGACCTACCGTTGAAACTCCATACAATGCACAGAATTCCTCCATGGTTGGGCACAGTTCTTCATAGTTGAAGCGGAACACGTGAACTTGGGGATCCCAAAAATATGTAGCAGCAATCAAAAGATTCGTTTCAAGCCTCACATGCCTCAAGGAGAGCAATGGATCCAAGCCAAAGCACTTGAACTCAGATTTTGCTTCAGCACTTATAACTCTCAAAAACCCTCCTAAAAATTTGTCTAGAGCCTCCATAATTTCTAATGAATGAATACAAGTAGGTTTAGGAACCTCTTGGATGTGTTTTTATAGGGAAAAGGTCACAAATCCAAGTTCAAATAGGAAAAAACCCATCAGAATAGGAAGTTTCCTATTCAAAGTGGGATTTCCGCTTCGGGCTCGGGTAACCACCCAGGCCTAGGCGGCTAGCCTCCCGAGGCCTGGTGGTCACCCAAGCCACTTTGTTTTGGTTTTGCTTCTCGCTTTGTCTCGCCTTGACGCGTGATCAAACCTCCTTCCAAATGAGATATTCAACACTTTTTGAGCTTAAAATCAATCAAATTCCATCTTGAAATCAATTCCTTGAATTGATTTTATGTTCAAAAGGGTTGAATATATTTCCCCTGTGCCATGCCAACTCAAGTGACAATGTGTTAAGACACTTTCCTCTTGCACCATGCTTGTTTAATCTTGATAAATTGATCATATATCCTCATGTCAAATCTTGATTTTTCATCTCACTTGGTTGAATGTATTCATCACTTGAATATATTCTTCCATTTCAAAAGTGTATTCACCCTTTGAATATACTCCTCAGTTTCAAATTCTTGATTTTCCATCCCACTTGGTTGAATATACTCATCACTTGAATATATTCTTCCATTTCAAAAGTGTATTCACTCTTTGAATATGCTTCTCAGCTTCAAATTCTCATTCTCTATCATACTTGGTTGAATATATTCATCACTTGAATATATTCTTCCATTTCAAAAGCATGTTCACCCATTGAATATGCTTCCTAGTTTCAGATCCTCATTATCACTTACTTGGTTAAATATATTCATCACTTGAATATATTTCTCCATTTCAATGGTATACTCATCACTCGAGTATACTTCTCAGATATTTCGTCACTTACTTGGTTAAGTATATCCATCGCTTGGGTATATTTCTCCATTTCAATGGTATGTTCATCACTTGAACATACTTCTCAGATCATTTGTCACTTACTTGGTTAAGTATATCCACCACTTGGGTATATTTTTTTCCATTTCAATGGTATGTTCATCACTTGAACATACTTCTCAGATCATTTGTCACTTACTTGGTTAAGTATACCCACCACTTGGGTATATTTTTTCCATTTCAATGGTATACTCATCACTTGAGTATACTTCTCAGATATTTTGCCACTTACTTGGTTAAGTATATTCATCACTTGATTATATTTCTCCATTTCAATAGTATGTTCATCACTTGAACATACTTCTCAGAATATTTGTCACTTACTTGGTTAAATATATTCATGACTAGAATATATTTCTCCATTTTAATGGTGTACTCATCACTTGAGTACACTTCTCAGATTATTCTCTATCTTACTTGCTTAAGTATATCCATCGCTTGGATATATTTCTCTATTTCAATGGTATGTTTATCACTTAAACATACTTGTCACTTACTTGGTTAAGTATATCCATCACTTGGATATATTTCTCTATTTCAATGGTATGTTTATCACTCAAACATACTTGTCACTTACTTGGTTAAGTATATTCGTGACTAGAATATATTTCTCCATTTCAATGGTGTACTCATCACTTGAGTACACTTCTCAGATTATTCTTATCTTACTTGGTTAAATATATCCGTCGTTTGGATATATTTCTCCATTTCAATGGTATGCTCATCACTTGAGTGTACTTCTCGGCTTACTTGGTTAAATATATCCATCACTTAGATACATTTCTCCATTTCAAAAGTGTGTTCATCACTTGAACGTACTTCTCAGTCTTTTTCAATCATTAAGTATACTCATCACTTGAGTATATTTCTCAGCATCTTTTTCATCACTTGGTTAAATATGTTCGTGACCTGAATATATTTCTCCATTTCAAAAGTACACTCATCACTTGAATACACCTCTCAGATTATTCTTATCCTACTTGGTTAAGTATATCCATCGCTTGGGTATATTTCTCCATTTCAATGGTATGTTCATCACTTGAACATACTTCTCAGATTATTTGTCACTTACTTGGTTAAATATATTCATCACTTGAATATATTTCTCCATTTCAATGGTATACTCATCACTTGAGTATACTTCTCAGTTCATTCTCTATCTTACTTAGTTAAATATATTCGTGACCTGAATATATTTCTCATTTTTCAAAAGTATGTTCATCACTTGAACGTACTTCTCAGTCTTTCTCAATCATTAAGTATCCTCACCACTTGAGTATACTTCTCAGATTTCATTCTCACATTACTTGGTTAAATATATTCGTGACCTGAATATATTTCTCCATTTCAATGGTATACTCATCACTTGAGTATACTTCTCAGATATTTTGTCACTTACTTGGTTAAATATATTCGTGACCTGAATATACTTCTCCATTTCCAAGGTACGTTCATCACTTGAACGTACTTCTCAGATCTCATTCTCATCACTTGGTTAAATATATTCGTGACTAGAATATATTTCTCCATTTCAAAAGTATGTTCATTCGTAGTGGCTTGAATATGCTTCTCTTGACAATCATCAACCCCCAGTGGTTTAAGTATACTCATGACTTGAGTACACTTCCTTATTTCAGTCTCAGGTTTTCAACCTCCCATCATTGTTTGGTTACAGTGTGTGATTTCTCCAGGCTTTTTGGCCAAAAATGGGTTGTTCTTTATCATTGGTTCACAAGTGTAACTTGTTCGCCAATGAGGGGCTTCTGTCACACCCCATTTTTGCACCACCTTACTAGGGCTCATCATTTCATGCATGTTTTTGTTTTGTTTTTGAGTCTAGTCACTTGCATTAGTTTTCTAGAGTCACAAGGACAATGGATATGAATTTTGGTTCAAATTGGAGTTGATCTTGAGGGATAATAAGAGCTTTTGTGACTTGAGGGGCATAATCGTCTTTTAAGTCCCAAACTTTTCATTTGACCTTGGAATGATCTCCAAATTGTCAATTGGAGTTCATATGGATGCATAAGAGGTATTTTTAGTGTCAATTTGGTAAGTCAATGGCTCGGGATTAAAATGGCTCGATGTGGTTCAAGTTGGTTAATTGACCCTTCCTTGGGTTAGCTCTAATTGACTCACAATTACCAACCAAATCTTTTCAAATTGACTTTCATTAGTCATCATTTTGTACCGGTTGTCATCTTAAGTCCCGTGGCCCTGATGATGAGTTTAGTGTGGTTATTTACGGATTATCCTTGAAGAATTAGTGCGAATCACAGCATGAGATTTTTGGTTAAAATGAAAAGAAAATTATTTTATTAAATTAGCCATTTTTATCATGACACTAACACGTGTACGTATGTGATGAGTGTGTGTACGCACATACGATACATGTGCATGCGTGTTAGCGGTCAGTCTCCCAATTTTTATAAAAGACAATTTCCTTTTCCTATTCAGATTAGAAGTCTTTTATCATTATAAAATACCTTTTGATTATTCTCCAAGGAAACCTAGTCCAGGAAGGAAAGGGAAACTCCAGATTTCAGCTATAAATACTCTCTTAATGTCTTTAAACAAGGGAGAGGAGAAGAGGGTTTGGAGGGAGTGAAATTCGTCATAATTCAGCAGCAGATTTTCTGAAAACCAGCAGTCGTATTTTAATCATAACTTTTTGATCCGAAGTCAGAATTTGATGAAATTGGTCTTGTTAGAAAGATAATTCAATTCTCTACAACTTTGTATTTCACAAGCTTTGTCCAAATCCAACGTTTTCATACCCAAAAACGCGATTGAAGTTGCTGCTGCTGCAAAGTGACGAGAATCACTTTTTCTTTTCTCTTGTTCTCTTTTTGTTTTCTATTTCTTTTCAAAGTTGAGTGAGTTTTGATCTCTTTGCTGTGATACCACTTTGACAAAGAGGAGGATTCGTGTTGGTTTGATTCACTCTAAAGACCTGAGGAGCCACGAACAATTGCATACAGCAGCAAGGAAGGCCCTTCCTAAGGTATTCTCCTTCTCTATTCAAGCTTAAACTAGGTTTTCATATGGGTTAGGCCTATTGCATGTTAAAGGTAACTTTTTTATCATGTATTAACACTCTAGCTAGTTAATATACATGGAATATCTATTTTTTATCTACTGTTTAGCATGCTTTAGGGCTGTCCTTTAGGTTTTTAATGCATAGTTGTGATTCTTGTGCTCCTGTTTGTCCTTGTGCTAGGATTAGTGTCATTGCATGTTAGAGTTAGGATTTTCATCATGTTATATTGCTTTAGTTAGTTAATATGCATGATTTAATTTCTGTTTAGTTTGGTTTTAGCATGATTAAAGTATGTTTTGTATGTTTTTAAGCATATTTGTGAGTTTAGGATTTTAGAGTCATTGTTTCGTGTTTGTTTTCATATAGCATGATAAAGTAGACTTTTTTATTTGGTTTTTCTTCGTGTTTGCTGTATATGTTTTTCATATGGAGTAAACATGATAGTTTTGCATGCATGTTAGTATGTTTTAGGGTTTTTATGCATGATATGGTTCTAGGAATATGTTAGGACTTATTATTGTTCCCTGTTTTTGCTATTGGCATGCTTAGTGGATGATTTTAGGTCATAATACTATTCTGTCCAGATTTGAATGTTAATGTTTTTGCATGGTTTTGAGCACTTGTAAGGGTGCAAATAGGTGTGGTATTTGTCCCATGGCAAATAGGGCTGCTTATGTCTGAAATGGCTAAATGCTTGGAGCTAATTGCGCTCAGGTAAGTGGGTGTGAAGGTGCCCTAATTCACCTTTCTTCTTAACTCATTCTCTTCTCCCTATTTAGGGTTAATTTTTAATATGATCCTATGGTTTACTTAGAGGTTTCCTTAACCAACAAAATTCTGGTTTTTATTAAAGTTTCCATTTTGTGGATTTCTTTCCTAAAATCAAACTTTCTATCATATTCAACTCTTTTGATCAAATAAGGAAACCTAGGGTTTTAACCATAGGTTTGTATTAGGATTTAACCTTAGTTCTAATCGAACTACGTGGACTTTGATCCATGTATTTCGTTGCATGGTACGTAGGCGCTCTTCGTGAGGCTCAAGTCCGTTCTAGGATCCAAGCATCCTAGGTTTATTTTTGTTTTGTTTTCTTTTTCTTTATTTTCTGTTTTTATTTGCTTATTATGCATGGATGGATGAATGAAATATATGATATGCATGCAATTCTTGTGATGATATACTTGCTGATTTTTGTATGGAAAGACTTTAATTTAGCCCAAATGAACTGAGAGACCGAAAGGGTGACATGGGTGCCTATAGGCTTTGCCTAGAACCTTCCCATGTCATAACTTAGCCTCTGAATCCCCGATTTCTTTGGTTTTCAAAAGATTGGTTTTTGCCTTTCCTTTTTTTATGGAGTCATTCAAATTGTTTTCCTAAAACAACCTGATTTTTAGGGTTTTCCTTGTTTCCTTTAAAAAATAAGGTGGCGACTCCTTTCCTTTTTCTTTTTCAAACTCACTTTCTTTTCAATCCCTCGTGGGCCCAATTTTCGGGGTTCACAGCATGTTAATTGGCCATATTTCAAATCTTCCCTCCATTTCCCTCTGTTACCTTATATGGGTGAAACTTGCCTTGATCCGACCCTTGACGGCTGGAGAAGCCAGAAACCCTAATCCACCTACCCCCAAACCCTAATACATTGCCTATAAAAGGGTTGCTTCCTCATTAATGAGGGGGATCTTTTGGCCACCATCACTTGAAAAGCTCCACAAACCTTAAGGACTCTGAACCTGAAACCCAAAAGGCGGCGGCTGCGATTACGGAGGCTTGAAGAAGAGATTCTTGTTAGTGCATTCATTGGGATTCACCCAAACCTGAGGGTAATATCTTTTTATGATTCATTTCCTTGAATGTTAGAATACTCACTAATTATTCCTCCAAGTATATTTTCTATCATGCATATTTTCATTGAATGCCATGATTTCAGATTTATTCGAGTGCTTTCAATTAAATGTTACATGACCGGATCTATACGTGGTATTATTCTTAGCATGTTTGGCATCATTTAGATATGTCTTTACATGATAATCGGCATAATGTTTAAAGTGCATAAGTCCATGATTAGATTTAGGGTGAAATAATGACATGATAAGACATTTCTATGCAATTTAGGGTCCTGTAATCTGGAGGGAAATAGCATGAGCAATTTTAGCATGTTTCTGTTATTTTTGAATCTGCCATGACATGTGCGTACGCATAAATTAAAGGTGCGTACGCATATTTAAGATGCTATATTAACCCCTTTTGTTGCAGGCAATGATAAATCCTTCTCTTTTTTCTCCTTTCATGGCTACTGTTTATTCTGTCTGTTAATTCTACCTTCTGTTTAGTTATTTATTTGCACATTTTTTTATACAATGTCATCATGTATGCCATAGTCGCTTGATATATTTGTCGCATGAATAGGGTTAAACTCAATTAATATTTCTCATTAATTAAAGCCAACAAAATGCGTGTGGAGGCCGGATTTAGCCGGGGGTTGTCGGGTGCCTAACACCTTCCCAACAACGTACCTTAACTCCGAACCTTAATTCTTTGGGTAATGACGAGTGGGCCTCTTGCTAGGGCTCAATCGGTTCCCGGGGCCAAACCGGGTGGCGACTCCCTCTTCGCCCTAATCACACCCGTGGTTAGCGGCGTACTCCCGAGCCGGCGTGGTTCAGGACGCGGCGCTCACAATAACCATGATTGGTCAATTAATGACCAATCATTAAACACTTTAATTATGGTAATTAATTGCTCAATAGGGTTTTAATTAATGCCATTAATAGATTTAGGGTTTCATCATTAAAGGGAATTAGGGTTTCCTAAGAAACCCTAAGGCTGCCGCCACCTATAGTGGGCTGCCATGGCTAGGCAAGGCTGCCATGGCTTGGCCAGGCCATGGGAGGCCAGCAAAGGGGAACTCAAGCCAGGGTGTGGGCCAAGCCCATGGACACGTGTGGAGTGGCCAAGAGGGCTGTCTTCTTCAAAGAACATTAGGGTTTCAAGAACCCAGTGCTGGCACCACCATTGGAGGACCTCCAAGGTCACAAAAGTTTCTAAAACTTCATCAATTCGACTCCACCAACAAAACCAGCTTTTGTATCATGTCCCTACATGAATTACTAAGCTAATTGAAGTGGTTTGGATGATCAAATCATCCTCAATTGTTCTAAACAATTCAAGAACAGTAGGCTGTCCAGAATTTGACAGCATACTGTACCTGATCACAAATTGATTTAAAACCCAGCAAGATGATTAATTCAGGTTACCAAATTATTTTTCCTAGCATCCTACATGTCTTAGGAAACTAATAAAATTGGTTTCATGCAATTTGGAGTTCCCTAGCTCAAGATATGAACAAAACTCCATTGATGACTTTTTGTAGAAAAACAGCCTGCTGTGTTCTTCCAAGAAATCAAACTTTTTGATTCTTTATGCATCAAGACTCCTTTGATTATTAAAGAATATGATCTATACATCATATATCATCATCCTATAATGATTATTCATCAATTTTACAGAAGTATCTGATCATAACAGTAGCAAGAACCCTAGGGTTCTAAAACCCAGATTCAAACATGGTGGTCTTCTCCTTCTTCCTTCTGTTCTAGACTCATAATCGAATTATGATGCATCCAAATGCTTGCGAACCCTTTCCTACCATGTCTAGAACATAACCCAAGTGGTGGCAACCATTGCCATGCCTTTGATCTCCATCAAAAACTCACAATTGTGGCTGTTACATCATTCCCGAGCAAAACTGTCTTCCTTGACAGCCTGTAGTAAACAATTCATAACTTTCACTATAAAACTCGGATTGACAAACCGTTTGTTGGGTTGTAAAGCTGATTCGAAGAGCTTTCTAACCATATATGGATTGAAAATTTTGGAGAAGAACTCTAATTTCAGCATGCAAAACAAGATGACGATTTTTCATGACTATCATAAAAACTGTTCATCATCTTCTCCAAACTCAATCCCCATTCAACTTTTGAATAACCAGCAGCCCTAAAACTATTTTAGAAGAGGAGTAGAAGGAGAATTAACCTAGGGTTCATTAACCCTAGGTTCGGCCATGAGAGGGAAACCATTCTAATGCATGAACATAAATTCCAGATTTATTAACCAATCAATTTACCATGAATTACAGCCCATATGCAGTTTGTATTAGGCATAACCATAGCTTTGATACCACTATTGGGAATCGAACCAGGGAGGAAAAACTACAAAGGTGAAATTAAAATTTTTCCTACGATTCCCAAAACCATGAATCTTAATTATGCTTAATAGAAAACAAAAAACCCTAACTAGAAGAGGGTAGAATTACTTACAGTTTGATATGGTCTTCTCCCTTATGCTCTAAGCTTTTTCTTCTCCTTTTTGTTCCAAGCTTTGTCTTCGGACAGCGGTGAATGAGCAGCCCAAGTGTGCTGCCTCCAACAGTATCCACACCTAGCTAGAACTTGTTGTCCTTTCCTTCTTCTTCCTTATGGTTGCTAGAGGTGGAGAAGAGGGAGAGAGAGAGAGGGAGAGCTGTAATTTTTCCAGCCAGCCCTTGGGAGAATGAATTGTCTTTATGTGATCCCCACATAATGAGTATTATATAGCCCATTAATAGGGCCGGCCATAGAGGGATTCCTAACCCTAGTGGAATTTGTGTAATTATTCTTAATTACACAATTGGCCCACTAGTTTGCATCAAATACAAATTAGCCCCTTAAAGAACTTTTCTTTAATCACTTATACCCTTTCTCTCATAGACAATCAAGCTCTCTTAACATGATCAGTGTGTGACCCATTGGGTTCACATCATCAAGTAGTAGGAATAGCACAAGTTGTGCACAATGGAACACTTTCTATTAAGGGTCTAATTGAAACTCCTTTCAATTCCCTAATTGATTATAACTCATTTATATCAGTTAGGGCTTCTACTAACCATGAGTAACACCTAGCATGTGGCTCATGGTGTGGTCCTTAATGAGGTGAATAGTCATTTACAAAGAACCCTTCTGTTATAGTTTATAGGTTACAATTCCATCTTTCCATCAACTCAATGTCTCCAATTGAACTAATAGGACATGGAAGTCTGTCAAGTCCCTAGTTCAATTACTTTATACTCATTCATTAATATCAACTCAATGATGAACTTATGGAAACTCCTTTCCATATTTATTCTACCATGGGCCCATGGATTTAATGAGTTATATTCAATGAATGCTATATGAGACATTCACTCCCTTTTTCCTGAGAGTGATGGATTCCTTGTTGATCACTCACATACCTTCACACACATAGCAGTAGGGCCAATGAACACCCTTACAGACCCCCGAATAGGATCTGCACTTAGTGTTATCAAACTTCTAAAGCTACATGCATAAGACAACCATGGTATCTCAGGTCTAAGGATTACTTGTACTACTATAACAATGAGAAACTGATTGACAGGCAGGTTAAAACTCCATTCAGTTTATCTCATATCTTTGGTCACATTCAGTGTACCTATTCTTATAATAGGCACCCACTTGTTGGTTGTAGTGTCTCCACACAAATAGCTTGAGACTAGCTATCCTCCTATAGAGTCAACCTAACAAGTGCTAGTCCTATGGTTCATTATTGTCCATCATAGTGAACCTTCAACTAGGAATGATTTAGGAGTTTAGTACAGAGATATATCTACAATCTCAAAATTACAACCCTTTGTAATTTCATATTCTCAACTCTAACTCCATGGACATATTATGTAAATATAAATGATGCATATAAACATAATAGAATAAGCCCTTTTATTAAATCAATAATAAATGTGACATATATAAATGAAATCAATTGATTGTTCCTAATCCCTAAACAATCATCTCTATGATTGGCTCTAGGGCATAATCCTAACAGGGAGTGTGCAAGCATTATGCCATGTCACACATAAGTGTGACTTATATATGCAGCCCACTGAAGGGGGCTGGCCATAGAGAAGAAATCCTAATAGGGTTATGTGTAATTACACTTAATTACACATTAACCCCTATTATTTGTGTCAAATACAAATAGGCTTATAAAGAACTATTCTTTATTCACTAAAACCCTTTCTCTTATAGACTTTAAAGCCCTTCTTGCATGATCAGTGTGTGACCCATTGGGTTCACATCATCAAGTAGTAGGAATAGCATGAGGTATGCACAATGGAACTCTTTCCATTTAGGGTCTAATTGGAACTCCTTCCAATTCCCTAATTGATTATAACTCACTTATATCAATTAGGGGTTCTACTAACCATGAATAACACCTAGCATATGGTTCATAGTGTTGTCTTTAATGAGGTGAATAAGTATCTAACAAAGAACCTTTCTGCTATAGTTTATAGGTTACAATTACATCCTTCCATCTACACAATGTCTCCAATTGAACAAATAGGACATGGAAGTCTGTCAAGTCCCTAGTTCAATTACTTTATACTCATTCATAGATATCAACTCATTGATGAACTCATGAAACTCTTTTCATATTCATCCTACCATGGCCATGGATTTAATGAGTTATATTATGAATGCTATATGAGAAATTCTCTCTCTTTTTCCTGAGAGTGATGGATCCTTTGTTGATCACTCACATGCCTTCATACACATAGCAGTAGGGCCAATGAACACCTTTGCAAACCCCTGAATAGGATTTGCACTTAGTGTTATCAAACTTCTAAAGCTACATGCATAAGACAACTATGGTGTCTCAGGTCTAAGGATTACTTGTACCACTATAACAATTAGAAACTGATTGACACGCGGGATAAAACTTCATTCAGTTTATCTCATATCTTTGGTCACATTCAGTGTACCTATTCTCGTAATAGGCACCCACTTGTTGGTTGTAGTGTCTCCACACAAATAGCTTGAGACTCACTATCCTCCTATAGAGTCAACCTAACAAGTGCTAGTCCTATGGTTCATTACTGTCCATCATAGTGAACCTTCAACTAGGAATGCTTTAGGAGTTTAGTACAGAGATATATCTATAGTCTCAAAATTACAACTCTTTGTAATTCCATATTCTCAACTCTAACTCCATGGACATATTATGTAAATATAAATGATGCATATAAACATAATAGAATAAGCCTTTTTATTAAATCAATAATAAATGTGACATACATAAACGAAATCAAATGATTGTTCCTAATCCCTAAACAACCATCTCTATGATTGGCTCTAGGGCATAATCCTAACACCCTAGTGAGGAATCCTATTCCTTATATGAGTTAAGTTGTAGTTATACATAATTGCAACTTAACCCCTATAATTTATATCCCATATAAATTTTGCCCTTAAAGAACTTTTCTTTAATCACTTATACCCTTTCTCTCATAGACTATCAAGCTCTCTTAGCATGATCAGTGTGTGACCCATTAGGTTCACATCATCAAGTAGTAGGGATAGCACGAGGTGTGCACAATGGAATACTTTCCGTTAAAGGGTCTAATTGAAACTCCTTTCAATTCCTTAATTGATTATAACTCATTTATATCAATTAGGGCTTCTACTAACCATGAGTAACACCTAGCATATGGCTCATGGTGTGGTCCTTAATGAGGTGAATATTCATTTACAAAGAACCCTTCTGTTATAGTTCATAGGTTACAAATACATCCTTCCATCAACATAATGTCTCCAATTGAACTAATAGGATATGGAAGTCTATCAAGTCCCTAGTTCAATTACTTTATACTCATTCATTAATATCAACTCAATGATGAACTTATGGAAACTCCTTTCCATATTCATACTACCATGGGCCCATGGATTTAATGAGTTATATTCAATGAATGCTATATGAGACATTCACTCCCTTTTTCCTGAGAGTGATGGATTCCTTATTAATCACTCACATGCCTTCACACACATAGCAATAGGGCCAACGAACACCCTTACAGACCCCTATAAGGATTTGCACTTAGTGTTATCAAACTTCTAAAGCTACATGCATAAGGCAACTTTGGTGTCTCAGGTCTAAGGATTACTTATACCACTATAACAATGAGAAACTGATTGACTGACAGGTTAAAACTCTATTCAGTTTATCTCATATCTTTGGTCACATTCAGTGTACCTATTCTATAATAGGCACCCATTTGTTGGTTCTAGTGTCTACACACAAATAGCTTGAGACTAGCTATCCTTGTATATAGCCAACCTAACAAGTGCTAGTCCTATAGTTCATTACTATCCATCATAGTGAACCTTCAACTAGGAATGATTTAGGAGTTTAATACAGAGATATATTTATAGTCTCAAAATTACAACCCTTTGTAATTTTATATTCTCAACTCTAACTCTATGGACATATTATGTAAATATAAATGATGCATATAAACATAATAGAATAAGCCCTTTTATTAAATAAATAATAAATGTGACATGCATAAATGAAATCAATTGATTGTTCCTAATCCCTAAACAATCATCTCTATGATTGGCTTTAGGGCATGATCCTAACACAAAACGCCAGCAAAAAGCCCACTGACCCCAACAGTGGCAAAATCATGTCTTTTGCCATAAAAGGACAGGTCGTTCCTCAGCTCGAGGTGCCAGAGGTTACTGCGAAGGGGAAAGCCTCTTAGGTGGAACCTCCAAAAAATAGATGGCCACTAGTGGCTCCTAACAGCAACCCCCTGTACTAAGGTATGGGCAAGTAGGCACATTCGCTGCTGCTATTGCGGCGAGGTGCCGCTTCCCAAATTGAGATCGTGGCTAAATTCCCCGAAGTGAGACTTGTAATTCTAAATCTGTTTTCCATATATACAGCTTTAATATGAATTCCTCTTGAGTTCTAATTCTTTCTCGGATATTTTTAGTTCCCCGTACCCATAGATGAAGCTGTTACAAGCTCTTATTCTGTGGACTACAATTTTAAGTAGTTGGCAACCCCATGAGGCTGCCAGCTGACATGGCTTACTTTGGTAGAAGTCTGCTCCCGAGCTAATTCGCTTTGGGTTCACTAGCCTTTATAGAGTAAGCTTTGATATCCTTTAGTCTTTTCTATAATCTTTCAGTTCGGTCTTTAACTTGGGCATGTCTTTGTAGGGCTGCCAACAAATCTTGCTTGCTGAATGTCATGGATCTCTGTCCCACATCGGATAGGCACTGGAGGACTCTTGGGCATAGAAGTGAGGAGGGCAACTCCACCTAATGGGCTAGCCTTTTGGGTTGGAGACCCGACCAGTGACAAGTGGTATTAGAGCAAACCCGGTCCCTTATCCGATGTTATGCTAAATGCCTGGACCTACGGGGTACCGAGGGCGTATATAACTCGCAAGGGGTATGGGGTGTGGACAGGTAGGCAGGGTGGGCCCAACCACAATGAGGGTTCGTGTGGGTTAGGTGGGGGAGAATGTCATAGATTTTTGTCCCACATCGGATAGGCACTGGAGGAGTCTTGGGCATATAAGTGGGGAGGGCAACTCCACCTAATGGCTAGCCTTTTGGGTTGCACTTAACCCATGACACCTCGTGGAAGAGGACAACAAGATAGAGATTGAGGTCACCAAAGTCCGGAGTGAGTTTGAGAATAAATTGCAGAAGTCTGAGGTGAACTGCTCTGCAACAATGTCCCAACTAGAAAAGCTGAAGACTGAATGCAGGACTTTCAAGTTCAATTCTGAGAGAGCCATCAGTAAGCTTAAACTCACGAGGAAGGACTACGCTGATTTGGTGGCAGAGCTGAAGAAGGTGAAGGAGGGAAATAATGAATTAGCTCTGGAGAAGCGTGAGCTGGGGAGGAAAGTACAGGCTTGTTAGTTATATGCCCTACAGCCAATCATAGAGATGATGTTTTACGGATAAAGAACAATCGTAGGATTTCATTTATTGTATGTCACATTTATTATTAATTAATAAAGGGCTTTTATTCCATCATGTTTATTCTATTCTTTGTATTTGCATGATATGTCCATGGATTTATAGTCGAGAATATCAAATCACAAAGAGTTGTGATTATGAGACTGTAAATATATCTCTGTAATTAACTCCTAAATCATTCCTAGTTGAAGGTTCACTATGATGGATAATAATGAACCATACGACTAGCACATGTTAAGTTTGCTCTATAGGAGGATAGCTAGTCTCAAGCTATTTGTGTAGAAGACACTAAAACCAACATGTGGGTACCTGTTTAATATAAAGAGGTACACTGAAGGTGACCAAAGTATTTTGAGATAAACTGAATGGAGTTTTACTTGCCTGTCAATCAGTTTCTCGTAGTTGCAGTGGTACAAATAATCCTTAGACTTGAGACACCATAGTTGTCTTATGCATGGAGCCTTAGGTGTTTGATAGCACTGACTGTATATTCCAATGGGGTCTACAAGGGTGTTCATTGGCCCTATTGCTACATGTATAGAGGCATATGTGTGATCAATAAGGAATCTATCTCTTCTAGTAAAAGGGAGAGAATGTCTCACATAGCATTTACTAATATAACTCATGATAGTCCATGGTCATGGCAGGATGACTATGGAAAGGAGTTTTCATAGTGCATCAATGAGTTGATATTTGTAAATGATTATAAAAGAATTGAACTAGGGAATTGATAAACTTCCATGTCTTATTAGTTCATTCAGAGACATTATGTATGATAGAAGGACATAATTGTAACCTTAACTGTAATTGAAGGATTCTTTGTATGATTTTATTTCACCTCATTTAGGACCACACCATGAACCATGCTAGGTGTTACTTATGGTTAGTAGAAGCCCTAATTGATATAAGTGAGTTATAATCAATTAGGGAATTGGAAGGTGTTCCAATTAGACCCTTAATGGAAAGTGTTCTATTGGGCACACTTTGTGCCATTTCCTACTAGTAAATGTTGTGAACCCAATGGGTCACACACCAATAAGTAAAGAGAGACTTTAAGTTGTGAGAGAAAGGGCATTAGTGCATTGAGAAAAGTTCGTTAAGGTCCATACTTGCATTTGATGTAAGAAGAGGGGTTAAAATGCAATTTCCCTAAATTGCAAAACCCACTTAGAGTGGGATTCCTTCTAGGGCCGGCCCTGGTGGTGTGGGTTATAAATAGCACTCTAGCAATGCTATTCACACACTACAATCACTCCACTCTCTCTCTAGCCCAAGTTTGAGTAGGCCTCTCTATCTCTTCTTCTTCTTTTCCATTCTAGCAAACCCTAAGGAGAACTAGAAGACCAACTTGAAGACTTTTACTTGATGTGGATACCGTGGAGGCAGGACATTTGTGCTGTTGTATTTTTGCTCTCTTGAAGATCGAACATTCGTCTTAAGGACCTACTGTAAGTTCTAGACCCTTTCTTGTAATTAGGGTTTTATTGTTTTGTATTATATCACAATCAGATTCATGGGTTCAAGGAATTGAATGAAAATTTTTGTTATTTACTTTCTTCCGCATTCTTGTTTTCTATAATTCAATTCCTTACAAGGCTTTAGTGGCTGAGGTGGAAAATGTGGAGTCCTCTAAGGAAGAAGCAGTCGAGAAGGGGAAAAAGAAGGTCAAGGATACCCTTGTTGAGCAAATGACCAATGAGCTGGAGGCTACTTACAAGTTGGCATGGGATACCTTGGTTGAGCTGGCCCTTACCCAATTTCCTGGCATTGTTGACATTCCCTTCGAAAGGAGGGAATTACTCGAGGAGGATGACGCCGAGGGTGGTAATGTCAGGGAAGCTGACGCTGAAGCTGAAGCTGAGAATGACTCTAGGGTGAATGAACTCAAAGTTACATCTTAGTCCGGGGCTAATGCAGAGGCTAGAAAAGGCACCAACGCTACCCTCGAGACTCTTGCCACTGCTAATGGGACTCAGACTGCTGCAACTATAGAAAACATAACTAAAGCAGTCCCAGATCCACCTCAGGCTTCCAAGGACCCTCCTACCTTTGCTTTTGGGGCTAAGTGTCTGAAGCTGCTAACCAAGCTATGAGGAACTCGGAGCAGAAATGATTGCTATTTCTTATGTTTTTGTTTTTCTCTATCTTTGTAATAGCCACGAGCCCTGATTTGTACAAACTTTTACAAAAGTTTCTTCTCGAATGATATATATTCTTTTCTACTTTGCTTATATGTGCTTGTGTATGCTTGAATTTTTATTTGAACTTATGTCTCAATTTGACAAGTGTGAGCTCGGGCCCCTTACAAATCCTTAGGCGAGCTTTTAGGCTATTGAACTTCGAACAGTATTTGAATTATACCTTGTATTGAACTGAGTCAAACCTGTTATTGTACTTTAAACCGTTCGCTCGAGCTATTCTGGGCCAAACTTGACCACTTTTGTTTAGGCGGGTTGACCCCTAGCCACATGGTTTTTACCTAGTTCATAGGCTGGCTACACCCGACCTCAACCTCAGACAGGATCTTGATTTGGACCCATTCTTGGGTAAGCTCCTTTTTAACCCATTCTTAGGTTTGTTGTGCTTAGACCCATTCTTGGGCAAGTCTTGGAACTGAGCCCATTCTTAGGTTGCTTGGACCCGTTCTTGTGCAAGTCTTAGAATTGAGCCCATTCTTAAGTAGATTTTGCTTGGACCCATTCTTGGGCAAGTCTTAACATTTTTTTGGCTTGGACCCATTCTTGGGTAAGTCTTAGAATTGAGCCCATTTTTAGGCAGATTTTGCTTGGACCCATTCTTGGGCAAGTCACTTTTTAACCCATTCTTAGGTTTATTGTGCTCGGGCCTGTTCTTAGGCGAGACTTGTGCCTAGTCTTAGGCTAAGTTTGCTTTGCACCCACTCTTAGGCAAGTTCTTTTAATTCGTGGTGGTAAATATATAGCAATCTTTATGAATAACATCTGCGCTTGTATTGATTAATCTCTACATGTAATTACAACTCTCTTAATGGTAGAACAATCTCAAATTAGCAATGTTAATTGATATGGGGAGTTCCTGTCCTGACTCTAGGCTCTTTAGTCTGTACGAACCCGTGCCTCCCACATTGATGACCTCGTAAGGTCCTTCCCAAGTTGCCCTAAGCTTCCCTTCTGTTGGATTCTTGGTTCTAGAGTTTACCTGCTTGAGCACCAACACCCCAACTTTAAATTCTCTGGATTTAACTCTTCTGTTGTAGTATTTTTTAGTTGCTATTAGTAAGCCATCTTGATTCGATCTCTTTTCCTTCTTTCCTCCGCCAGATCTAAGTTTTGAGCCAACACTTGGTCATTTGTTGCCACATTGTATTGCTTTGTTCTAAGACCTGGTAAGCCTAATTCAGTTGGAATTACTGCTTCTATCCCATAGGTCATCGAGAATGGTGTCTCTCTTATGGACCTCCTTGGTGTAGTTCGATATGCCCACAAGATGGAGTACAACTTGTCAGGCCAAGGCCCCTTAGCATTATCCAGCTTCTTTTTTATCCCCACCACTATGATCTTATTTGTCAGCCTCAGCTTAGTCGTTGCACTGTGGGTAGCTCGGGCTCGAATACGACCATTAGATTCCCTGTTCTGCACTGAACTCCTTAGTTCTCCTACTATCGAACTGAGTTCCATTGTCTTACACGAATGTCTTGGGGACTTTAAAGCGAGTGATGATATTTTCCTGAAGGAATTTAATGATATCAAAATCCTTGATGGATACAAGCACGATAGCTTCCACCCACTTGGTGAAATAGTCAGTTGCAATAAATAGGTATTTTTTGTTCCTCGAGGCCACAGGTAGCAAACCGACGAGGTCTAAGCCCCACTACGCAAAGGGCCTAGGGCTGATGTGAACCCCCAAAAAGTAGCCCACATGATTAAAAAGAAATGAAAAATGTTTTGAAAAAGAAAAGGAGTAGCCACCTTATTTTTTAAAGGAAACAAGGAAAAACCTAAAAACATTTTGTTTTAAGAAAACAATTGAATGACTCCATGTTTTGAAAAGGAAAGGCAAAAACAGTATTTTGGAAACCAAAGAAATCAGGGATTTGGAGGCTAAGTTATGACGTGCGAAGGTTCTAGGTAAAGCCTATAGGCACCCAAGTCACCCTTTCGGTCTTTTCCACATAAATATCATCATATATCATCACAAGACAGCATGCATATCATATATTCCATCCATCCACACAATCAAATAAAGAAAAGAAAATAAAACAGAAAAAAGAAAAAGAAGAGAAACCTAGGATACTTGGATCCTAGGGCAGACTTGAGCCTCAAAACGAGCGCCTACGTACCATGCAACGAAATACATGGATCAAAGTCCACGTGGTTCAATTAGAATAGGGTTAAATCCTAATACAAACCTTTGGTAAAAACCCTAGGTTTCCTTATTTGAGAATGTATTGAATAGTTCAAATTTGAAAACTTCCATAGGATAGAAACTTTGATAAAAAAATCAGTATTTTATTAATTAAGGAAACCCTTGATTATGACCATGTGTCCATATTAAGAAACAACCCTAAGGAGGGAGAAGAGAAAGAATCAGGGATAGAAAAAGGTGAATTAGGGCACCTTCAAACCCACTTACCTTTATGCAATTACTCCAAGCATTAGCAAATTTAAGTAATAACAGCCCTATTCGCAATAGGGTGATTATCACACCTGTTTGCATCCTTACACGTGCTCAAATCAAGACAAAAAGAAGAACAAAGAAATTTGGACAGAATAGTATCTAGGCCTAAATTCATCCACTAATCATCCAAATAACATAAACAGTGGATAAAACTAAACCTTAATACAATCCTAATACCATATCATGCATAAAAATCCTAAAATCCACTACCATAAATGCAAAAAATATCATATTTATTCTATATATATCCTATATATAACAACCATGAAGAAAAACCAATAAAAAAAGCCTACTTTAACATGCTATATGCAACTAACCTAAAGCAAGGGCAATAGAAACCCTAAACTCACAATTATGCTTAAAAACATATAAAATAGCTCTAAAACATGCATAACTCATGATGAACAGCCTTTAAATCACATATATTAACTAACTAAAGTGATAACACATGATAAAAATCCTAACTTGAGCATGAAATAGGTCTATCCTACATGAAACCCTAATTTAAACTTGAATAAGAAGAGGTTTTACTTTAGAAAGAGCTTCCTTACTGCTGTATGAACTCTCTCTTAACTTGTGGATGACTTCAATCAAGCTTTCTTCAAGGCTACAGTAGGAACTCTAGCTCTCCTTCAACTCTCTCTCTCTTATTCTCTCTTACAAACTCAAGTTTAATGTATAAAAGTGGCTATGGGTGCCTCCCCGTGTGCTAAAGCATGGGGGGTATTTATAGAGTTCAATTAGGATAAACCAATGGCTAGGATTAAAACCCCAAAAATTAATCCAAGGGTTATTAGAGACTCCCTTGGTGCTTAAGAAACTCAAAAGTTACTAAAAATTATAAAGAAACACGTCCAAAAGAGCCCAAATACGTCACAATAGGTAAGAGTCTGGTTCAGTAACGAAGTAGCAAAGAAATAGGAAAGTGGTCTCGGGTAACCACCAGGCCTTGGGCGGCTAGCCACCTAGGCCCAGGCGGCTAGCCGCCCAGGCTTAGGTGGTTACCCTAGCCCACTTCAACTTTTTACTTTTTTTGGACTCCCTTTCCTTCTAGGAGTGTCTCAGGGGTCAAATCAACTCAAATTTTGATGAAACAAAAGCCAAAACAATCGTGTTTTGATGAGGAATACATTTTTGAACATTTTACGGTGAAAACCACTAACCATGGGTGCATGGTTAGGTTTGACAAAGGTGGTTAACTGCTATGCTCTACTTTTGCAAAGCATAGGTATGCACATAGGATTAAACAAAATGCTTTACAAACCAAAATTAAACACTTTTAGGGATAAAATAAAGACTAATTAAAGTCAAATTGAAAATATTTGGTTGATAATTGTGAGTTAATTTGAGCAAACCCAAAGAAGGGTCAATTAACCAACTTGAACCATATTGAGCAATTTTAACCCTAAGCCATTGATTCATCAAATTGAACCTAGAAGTACCTCATATGCATCCATATAAACTCTGATTGACAATTTGGAGATCATTTCAAGATCAAATGATAAGTTTGTGACCTAAAAGACAATTTTGCCCCTCAAATCACAAAAGCTCTTATTATCCTTCAAGATCAACTCCAAATTGAACCAAAATTCATATCCATTGTCCTTATGACCCTAAAAAACTAATACAAGTGACTAGACTAAAAAACAAAACAAAAAAATGCATGAAATGATGAGCCCTAGTAGGGAGGTGCAAAAATGGGGTGTGACAGCTGGATATGGGATATAACTCTTAAGTTGGCTGGTGGATCTTATCAGCGAACATCTAGCACTTCGGACACTTTTTAACATACCTCACAGCATCTTTTTGCATGAATGGTCACCAATACCCTTGGGAGTTTGCTCTATATGCTAGAGATCTTCCCCCAGTGTGTCCCCTACATGATCCTTCGTGGAGCTCAGTTAGGAGGTCTACAACCTGGTCTAGATGTACACACTTCAAGCAAGGCCTTGTATAAGACCTTTTGTAGAGGTAACCCAAAGGAGATAGCCAAAATCGAGCTGACTTGGTTCGAACTTGGTGACTTTGGTTTCTATCTTCGGGTAATTCATCTCTTTGTAAATAAGTAATAATCTCATCCATCTAGCTAGGGGATAAGGTCTGAATGTCCGAGATGATATCTTCTGTTCCAATACTGGGTTCGTGAAAGACCTCAATGCGTATGGTCTTGAGACTATCTGTTTCCAAAGTTGCAGCCATAGAAGCCAACCCATCTGCATGCCTATTCTAATCCCTTACGAAGCGTCGGAACTCAATGCTTTTGAAATCGGAGGGCAGCTCCCAAACCTTGTGCGTGTATGCGATTATTCTTTCATCTTTGGCTTAGTATTCTCTGTTCAGCTGGTTAACCACGAGCCTGAAATCATTGTACACCAATAAATCCTTTACTCCCACTACTTGAGCTACTCCTAGTTCAGCCACAACTGCTTCATACTCAGCTTCATTATTCGAGGCTGGGAAGATAAGCTTTATTTCTTGCTCAATGATTTTTCCCTTGGGAGCTGTTAACACTATACCCAGACCTACTCCTTTTCCATTCGATGCTCCATCCACTTTAAGCTCCCACTTCTTCTTCTTATCATTGTATATGTTATCTCCCCCCTCCCCAGTTTAGCTAGAGAGGAGTGAACTGCTGTCTAGTTTGAACTAGAGCTAGGATCTACAAATTCGGTGATGAAATCTGCTAACACTTGGCCCTTAATGGCAGTTCGTGGTTGAAAGTGTATATCATAGGCATTAAGTTCTACCTCCAACTTTGAGACTCATCTTGAGAGGTCAGCTCACTTTAAGACATCTTTAATTGGATAATTGGTGAGTACAGTGATACGATAAGACTAGAAGTAGTGCTGCAGTTTACGGGAAGCTATGACGAGAGCTAAAATCAACTATTCAAGGGAGAGGTAGCGGGTCTCAGCATCCAATAATGCTTTACTGATATAATAGACTGGTTTCTATTTGGTACCACATCGAGCGATGAGCACTCCATTAAGGGAATGTGCTGAAACTGCGAGGTATAGGTAAAGTGTTTCCCCGAGGTGAAGGTAGGTTAGGGTGGAGAGCATTTCTAAGTTTGTAACAAGTTTTTGGTAAGCTTCTTGGCATTCTATACTCCATCCCGAGTTCTTGCCCTTCTTTAGGATCTGAAAGAAGGGGTGGCACTTGTTTAATGATCTCGAGATAAATTGCTAAGTGCTTCCACCATTCCATTTAACTGCTGGACATCCCTGACTTTTATTGGCATTTTGAGAGTTCTGATTACTTCAATCTTACTTGGGTTTGCTTCTATCCCTCTCCTCGAGACTAGGTGACCCAGAAACTTCCCCGAGCTGATCTCAAATAAACTTTTTTTAGCATTTAGCTTCATCTCGTACTCCCTAAGTTGGGCAAAGGCTTCAGTTAGGTTTGCTAAATGGTTTTTCTCTGAACTGCTCTTCACGATGGTATCATCGATATATGCTTCTAGGTTTTTACCAATCAATCCCTCAAACATCCTGCTTACAAGACGTTGATAGGTTGCCTCAGCATTTTTCAGCCCAAATGGCATTACTTTGTAGCAATAGGTTCTCTTCAGGGTGATAAACCCTATTTTTTCTCAATCGTGCTCTGCCATAGGTATTTGATGATAACCCGAGAAGGCATCGAAGATACTCAGTTGCTCATATCCTGAGATAGAGTCTATCTATTGGTCAATCTTTGGCAATGGAAAACTGTCCTTCGGGTATGCTTTATTGAGATTTGTGAAGTCGATGCATGCGCGCCAATCTCCTATTTTCTTCTTTATACAGATGGGATTGGCTAGCCAACTTGGGTACTTTACCTCCCTAATAAATCTCGCTTTTAACAGCTTATCCACTTCAGTAGAAATCGTTTGAGCTCAGTCATTAGATAGCCTCCGTTGTTTTTGAATTACAAGCTTGCAGTTTGGGTTAACCTGTAGTTCGTGTATAATAATCTTTGGGTCAATCCTAAGCATCTCATGAGGTGACCAAGCAAACACATTAACATTATCCTTCAAAAACTGAAACAGTTTTGTGGCGTCAGCCTCATTCAATGACTTCGTGATCCAAAAGAACTTCTCTAGATTCTCGGGATTAATTATCTTCTTTACTAATTCTTCCCCAGTTCGATCCATAGGACTCCAGAGCAATTTCTTCGACCCCGGGCCGCTACCCTTTTCGTTGCTATAAGGGGTTTTGGTCAACTTTGGCTGTCTTCTTATGCTTTAGTGTCTGCTTCGGGCCCTTTTTCTTGTCAACCCTAGAGCTAAGGAGGCGTGGAATTTTGGACTTGAGCCTATCCTTCGAGGAGGTCAGGTGGCCTGCAAATTCCACCAAAAAACACTCTTGGGCTGTTGCTTGACTTCCACTACAACAAAAAGAAGCATTTACGGTGTGCAAAAAACACCGTTAATGACTTTCCATGATGTACATTGGTACGCCGTTAGGTGCAACACCGTGGAAAGTCCATGTTATCCACGGCGTACATTTTACATTGTAAATAAGCTTATTCACGGCATTTTAGGCACGCTGTGAATAGATTTTAACGGCATTTTAGAGCACACCGTAAATACTATTTAATGGCATTTTTGGACACGCCGTAAATACCTTTTAACGACGTACAAATGAGTGCCGTGAATAACCTTATTCACAGCATTTTAGATATGCCATCAATAGATTATGTATGACACTGTTATGCATGTCGTAAATTCTATTTAATGATATGCACCAAAAGCGTGAATAATGCTATCCACGGCGTTTTGCGGGCCGTAATTGACTTTTTATGGCAGAATGGTCTGCGCGCCGCTAATTTTATTATTATTTATTTCTTAAATAGTTGGCATTCAGTACACCATGCTTCAACAAGCTAAAATGCAAAACCAATAAGGTTGAAATAGACATCTGTAGCTTTCACAATTAAATCAATTAGTTTAAAAATAGCCAAACATATGCCTATAAAAGATAGAATCTAGGATGAAAGAGCCATGCAAAGTCCAGCTCAAACAATAATAAGAATAATAAAAAGTTCTCTGCATCATTTCCTTTTCAAATAATAATAAGAATATAAAAAACTCCAAAAAAGGCTGCTCTGACTACTTTTTTATTTTTATTTTTGGATCAGCAACAAAGAGTTATAATATATAATCCAAATGTGAGAGTACAAAAAATTTGCTTGTAAAGTTGGGTCTAAAGGAGGTCAACATACTTTTTAGTAATCATAACCCCATTTAATTTCTCGGCAGTTGCCTGGCATCCTTATTTTTAACTCCGTAATAGATAGTTCAAATCATCAAGAATTCTACTATTTCTTTCATTCCAAAGCGTCCAAAAATTAGGATGAGGTACCTTTCTTTCTTGACAACCTTCACATGCACTTAGATAGGTCCCACTAAAACCAATGAATTTTTCACAAGTAAAGAGAACACAGTGCTTATTAATTCCTAGATCTCCATTACATATTAACAAATATTCACTTTGCAAAAAAGTATTATACTCAAGCAGTTGCCTAGCATGTCTTACATCAACTGTGTTCTGTGACAAGGTTTTACATTCATGATTCAACTTGCCTATGCTATGCCAATACTTGGTAAAAGAAAAGTTAGTCTCTTCCTCTGAATATTAATAGGAATTTGTCTAAAAACTATTATGAAAAAGAACATCACCAGTTTGATACTGGCACTACCAAGACTAAAAAGGTGAATCCATCAAAACACACAAAGGAAATAGGTTGGGAATTTCCAGTATTCCTACAAACTATGAAGAAAATAACAATATCCAAAAAAAATACACTAAAATTCTTACAAAGATGTCTTGACCTATCCACGCAAAGGATTTGCTGCGAAAAGCTGCCCAAAAACTTACAAATGCTATGCAGAACAGAGAAACAGCCAATGTAAGATATGAAACAATTCCAAAGAAGGGTACTTTGACAAATGATTGTCCAGCAGCATGTTCAAACCATCTGAAACTACATATTTCTAGTTGTCAGTTACATATTTTTAAAAGTTTTATCACACACTAATCACTCAACAACAAAAAACTCAGATAAATAATAAATATGTAAAATAGATTAGACAGTCTAGCACAATATAATGTCGTCTTGAACTTTAAGAAAATAGTGATTCTTGCAAGTATATCTAACAATGGAAATCATTATTCTAAGTAACCTTAAGCCACCTTTTATTACAAGTTAAAAAACAAAAGAATTGACATTCATATCTTACCAATACTCACTGGGAAATGTGGTTTTGATGCTATTTTTATTGATTAAATGTCAGCAATTTCCCCAAAATGTTACATTAACTACATAGAAACTATTTGTCAATTAGGATAGGAAGACACACCAAGAGTACACAAGATGGATAAAATTATACTTCACTCAAAACGTTTTACTACTTTTATTTATGATGACTACAGTGATGGGATTATAAACAAGAAGCGACATAGATTACTGTCCATGGGCCCACAAACAAGTGCCAAAAAACATGTCCACCTGAAGAATTAGTCCTTGTTCAACTCTAGTTTTCCTTTCCCTTTTTAAAAAGATAGCTGGCCTAAACAGTAGAACAGTACACTCCACATGCCAGGGGGAGGGAGAGCATGCATATATAAACAAAGGAAGTATGCACGTACCATGATAACAAAGCTACCAAGCAAGTTTGCAGGCCCTGTAAACATGAAGAGATTAAAAATCTCAGTATTCATCACAAAAGAATGTCCAAATAATCAGAGACAAACTAAATTCCACAAGTTCATGCCTCAATCCAATGGATGTACTCTTAATAAGTCTTTACTATGCAAGCATCCTTATACAAAGTATAGATTTTTTGAGAGGTGTAAGACATTAAGCCTACAGGCTCAGCTTAAGGCAAGGATCAGGAAAGAACACCTTACTACCTTAAGGCCTAACCCTAAGAGGCTTGAGGGCTCAAAGTAGGAGGTTTACACTAAAGTGCAAACTAATGCCCAGAAGCCCAACTTATTGTTGAGGCATATTTTAAAATGATTATTTGCATATGTCAATGGAGTATCACCTGTCTTATTATTTTTTTTTTATTATGATGCAGATTATTTGTGCATTGTTTATACACACAAATAGATAAACACTTTAGCAACATGAACCTTTCATCAGAATTATAAATCTTCATACAAATTTTCTTTTATTTAATTAAAGCAGAAGAATGATGAGCCTCATGTCTCACGTTTGGATGTCCAAACACCTTGTATCAAACCTCTGCCCTTGAAAACACAAGCATATAGGTATAATTATGTGTCCATCTATGCAACAAGGACATCAACATCAATGTCAGTACTCCACATGGATACAAGGGGACAAGGCCATTCTACAAAGTAATCTTGATTCTATGATTTTTACAAAGTAATTTATTGGCTTATTGATTTTTACAAAGTAATTTATTGGCTTATTGGTTTATTGCTGGTATAGATAGAAAATCTTGATTCTATGATTCTATGGATATGACACATTAAACTAAATAATCCTTTTACAAGATACATTAAACTACACAATCTATATGCATTTCCAAAATTCCATCCAATTACCTACTTGAGTAATTCAATCAATACTTAATGAAAGATAGAACCATTACATCTAATATATGTCAACCTTCCATAACAATGTATTTTATTGGCCAAGCTATTGTACTACCTTCTGCTTCTTTAATTGTATACAACTCTTTGGTGGATCGAAATAGTGGCACATCTACTAGACAGTGATTAACCGAGACTTTCCAACAATCAAGCCCCATGGCACATGATGGACATTTGATTGAGGGTCTGTCGATGCAATTGAAGCTTTTGCCACTTCTTGTCCTGAACCCACCCAATGCAATAACTTGCATTTTGCATCAATTTGGGGTAGGGCTTCTTGTGAGCATCCTTCTAATCCCACACTAACACTCCGTGGCTATCACAAAAATGAATATAAAAATATGATAAGCAGAAAACCAGCTCCATTTCCATAAGTACAAAATTTCTGTTTAAATAATTATACAAATTTACCTTAGTAGCTGATACATTAGCATTGCCTATGTTATCAACATTGCCTGTGTTATCAACATTGCCTATGTTCTCAGCATTGGATCGCTCACTCTATAAAAGATGCAATTGAGAATTTTAATAAATTCAAGGCAGACATATACACACATGCACAGACACACTAACACTTGATAACTTATACATTAAAAAGAATGCAATATTTATTCATATGAGATATATACAAATGGACAACTTTTACCTCAATTGGGTTGCTGCCACTTGGTCTAGCTATCAACTTCTCCACCAATTGTTTAAGTTGAATTATCCTATTTTGAAGTTGTCTCATAGTTCCACATTTTTCAATTTTTGCATTCACCTTAGACGGTGTGGCCCCAAACCCCATCCCTCGAACCCAGCCTCGACGTTCGGGGCCAATTACCTTAGCAAGTGCATCATTCTTTATATTATTTGTAGGCTCACAAGGGGCATCTTTTAATTTTTGCTGAAATCACATATACATGTTTTAAGTGTTCAAACTATTTTTTTTTTGTTAAAAAAACAAAAGGGATGCAATTTTTACCACAATTTTAGCAACTATGTCATTTATAGGCTTCCCTTTTCCACCATCCTTTGAATGGCCACGTATCCAAACCTCCATTCATGACACATCTTCAGGATTTTTAGCTTCTCTCTTCTACAAATACATAAACAATAAAGATTTCAAACCACTTCTTCTTCTTTTTCCCCATATTCATACTTCCAATTCTAGAAAGTTCATCCTAAGAATGTTTAATGTATTACCATGTCATCTTCTAAGCAAGCATATCTGTGTCGACTCATGGCATGAGTAAGGTCTTGCTTTTTCCTCATTTCTTTGAAATTTTTACTCTTCGCCTATAAAACAAACGAGCTTCATAATATTAATTATATGAAACAAAAATTTTCAGCTGAATGTACTTGATATCATATTTTACTTACCTCAAAGTCTTTTGATAATCTTTGCTTTATGAAAGATGCCCACTCATCCGATGTTAAGTTATCGGGTTTGACAAGTGCAAGCTGAGTTGTCCCATCCTCACATTAGACAAGATTTCTAATCATTTTTGTTAATAGGGATTTGTAGTCCCTTAAGTGTTTGCCCATCTTTTGAACAAGTATTTTCCCACAGCTTTCCTCTACACAAAATTTTTGCTGCATACACATGAGTTGCATAACATTGAAAGTTAAACTGTGAAAATGAAAACATAAAATAAAAAAAATAATACACACACAAGTCCACAAAAACTATGATTGCATGCATAAATAAAACAATAATGCCATCTCCACAAAAACTATTAATGGACACTGCCAGCCAGTATTACAAATGTCAACTAAAACCTAGTAGCCCAAAACCTACCACATATATAATATTCTTTTTTTTCTTCCTCTTCTCATCCTCCTCATGCATAAAAAAATAAAATAAAATAAAACTTATGATTGCATGCATAAACAAAATAATATACACACATACCTGAAGACAAGCCCATGAAGCTTGCTCAATGGCATCGTTAGGCTTGACCAACGTTCTAGTGTAACTTTTACATTCTCCCTTACCAATGCCCCAAGATAAGTAGACATTTTTATAGATCCTTCACCTATTGGTTGAGACTGTTGATTAAACTCAACTTCAACCCTTTTCCTTTGTTTTTTTGTCTCAATTTGTTTGGGCCTCTACCTTTCTTCTTTGGCTTTTGGGAGGCATTGGATTCTCCTTTCGTATTAGGAGCTGCATTTAATGGAGAATTAGGAGATGCATTTGATGGAGTACTAGCACTAGGAGCTTCATTTGAAGGAGAATCAGAACTCTCAGCTAATATCCTAATGCTACCACTTCTTCCCTCATTAACAGTGGCTGCAATAGCAGCTTCTTTGATCTTTTCTCTCCCTTTTTAGAACTCTATGTAATTAAATACAATTAGACTCTTAACAATCAATAATAATAATAATAAGTTATCAATAATGAAACTTGGCTAAAAAGATCAGTGGGGTACATAGAAGAAATAAATTTAAATATTAGAGAATGTTATACCATTTGAAATTAATTTATTCATACAAAAAGTTTTATAGTTCATTATCTCTAAAAAAAATTTGCTGTATGCATGATTGCAAGTTCAATGGTCCAACTCAAACTACAAGTATAGTTCAATGATTGCAAGTTCAATGGTCTACATATCAGTTTTTATTTTATTTTATTTTATTTTTTATTTTTATTTTTTTATATATATATTAAGTTTAAAATATATATAAACAATGAAGAAATCCCAACCAATCAAACATGCCCAGAATATATTTTATACATATATTCTTAGTTGTCTCCTTACTGTCAGCTTCCTCATAATGGTTTCTAGTGAGTGTCTATTAGGTCCAAAATATTTTCCCCCATTACCTATATACTTTGTAGCCCACTAATTGAATATGTTGATGAAAAGAATGCCATGAACATCAAAATAGGAAAAACCTAAATGAAGTAATAATAATAAGAAGAAGAAGTTTGACCATACTTCGCCAGATTCAAAAACCTTTCGTTTCTTAGCCATATTGCTTCTTTAGATGTAGTTTAAAGTATTTGTCACAACCTATGATGCACAAAAAATCGAATTAGAGTTGAAAATAATACGCAAATAAACATATATATATATATATATATATATATATAGAGAGAGAGAGAGAGAGAGAGAGAGAGAGAGAGAGAGAAGAGAGAAGGAGATGGATAATACAATTAGTGGCCTGTTGCAAAATATATATATAATGCAATTTTATTCTAACAACACGTTAATCGCTTAAATAAAACCATAAAAAGCCAATATTTATATCATACTAATATCATAAAAAACTTATCCCTTGAGTAATGTTCAAAAACAACTTATTACACATCAAAAACCTCTATGCTCTCACAATCTTGCCTTACATAAGGTTCATCTTCATTAACAATGTTCAAGTCAAGTCTAGATACATCAAGTGGTATGGATGGCATATAAGCTGTCTCATCATACATCTCCAACTCATTAAAACCTCTAGGCGGTGCTGTTAGTACAACATGCCAAGTTGATGTATCACTATCTTTAGAATAAAACATTTGTTTTGCTTGTGATGCTAGAATGAATGGATCCTTTTCAAATTCGTTATGCCATTTGAGGAAGTTAACCAATGGAAATCCATCTTCAACTTTGACATCATTTCCAATATTTGCCCAATCACATTTAAATAGAGGGACTTGAAACTTATTGTAATCTAACAAAATAATGTCTCTTATACGCCTATAGTAAGCAATCTTTTCAACAACTTGTGTAGTGTCTCTTGCACTTGATTGACAAATATTTTCTGCTTCAATGGAAACACCACTATTTTGTGTGGACCTCTGGACATCCAATGTGTGAAATCGATGTCTATTGATGACATAGCCTGAATATGACATCGCATGCTTCTAGGCCCACGTGCAAGCCACGATAATGTACTTGACACATTATTAGCACTCATTTGGACCTTTTCTGCTAACCATTCACAGAAAGTCTCAGTATGTCTCTTTTGTGCAAGAGTTTCATCCTTTGCAAGATGCCAATTCGAACGCTTAAGCTCCTCCACATGCATTCTAATAAGAAAGTAAAACAGTTAGACAAGTGTATGATGTTAGTGACTAAAAACTACTAAAATATATATTTTTTGGTTAAGTAAATTACAAAAATATTATTTTCATCATGCATACTCTATATACGGTTCGACTTCTGCGCTATTTCTTAACACATAAAGATGAGCACTTCGTAGCACATCATCAGTCATGGTCAGTTCATCCCCCTTAGAAATTGAATGCCCTTCTAGTATTGTTTAATGTTCAAAATCTTCATTACGGTTATGACGGGTGCCTATTTCAGCTGCTTGTTTCATGTACCCACTACAAAACCGCATGCACTCTTTAGCTAAATAGCATTTTACTATGCATCCTTCAGGCCGCGCATGGTTTCGAACATATCCCTTGAGTACCTTTATAAATATAAATATTAATGCAAAATAAATAATAATTTTCAATGTTAATTGCATTAACAACTGTTGAATAATACACTAGTACAAATAAAGTAAGATATTAGTGTATTATATTACCTTTCAAATGGATACATCCAACAAAATTGAACCGGTCCACATAAACGAGCTTCTCGTCCTATGTGAACTGTTAAGTGAACCATAATGTCGAAGAAAGATGGAGGGAAGAATCTTTCCAACATGCATAGAGTCTCAGCAACATCACCTTCGAGGGTTTCCAATCTATTTCTATCAATAACCCTTTGACATATTTCATTGAAAAATGCACGTAACCTAAATATTGCAATCCTTAGTCCCTTTGGCAAAAATCCTCTTAATGCTACTGGCAACAATTATTGCATTAAGACGTGACAATCATGGGACTTGAGGCCTAATATCTTGTATTCTTCTAATGAAATACAATTGCCAACATTAGAACTATAACCATCTGGTAACCTTAAGTCTCGCAACCTTTTACAAAAAACATATTTCTCTTTCTATGATAGTGTGTGTGGTGCTGCAGGCAAGAGATGCCTATCATTTCCTTTATCCTCGGCATGCAATTCATGCCTAATGGACATTTCTTTCAAATCTCTGTGAGAATTAAGCCCATCCTTTGACTTGTTCTTGAGAAGCAGAAGTGTGCCAATAATGCTATCGCAAACATTCTTCTCAATGTGCATTACGTCCAAGTTATGACGCAAAAGTAATGCCTAAAAAATCAACCACATAAGATATATTACATTTAAATATGAAAATAAAGAACTATATATATTAGAAATTGATGAGGAAAAAGTAGATTTACTTTGAATGAATTAACTTACATCCCAATATGGCAAGTTAAAAAATATAGATTTTTTTTCCATGGCTTTTGCCTAATAGTCAGTTTTATCTTTGCCAGCCTTCTCCTAGTTATCTTCTTTTTGTTCTTTCCCAAATCATTTCAAGCCACCTGTTTTCTCTTCTTTCCCCAATCATTGTCAATATCTTTGATTTCATTTAAAACTTCTAACCAGTCAATACTTTAGGCTTCCCCCGATTTTCATGCTTTCCATTAAACCAACTTTTTTTCTTTCAAAGTGGATGATTGGGTGCTAAATACTGCCTATGGCACATGTATGCAAACTTATGACTCCATTTAAACCATTTTGAACATGTGTTAATACTACATATGGGACAAGCTAATTTTCCTTTTGTGGGACATCCAGCTAGGTTTCCATAAGCTGGAAAATCATTTATTGTCCACATCAAAATCGCCTTTAAATTGAACATAGATTTTCTAAAAGCATCATAGACCTCCACACCATTATTCCACAACTCTTTCAAATCATCTACAAGTGGCTCCAAATATACATCTATGTCATTCCCTGGTTGCTTTGGCCCTGGGATAAGTAATGTCAACATCAAGTTTTCCTTCCCCATGCATATCCACGGGGAAAGGTTATAAGTAACCATTATTACTGGCCAACAGCTATATCTAGAGCTAAGATCTACAAAGGGATTAAACCCATCAGTTGCAAGACCAAGTCTAAGATTTCGCGAATCTTGAAGCGAAAGAAGGCCACTTTTTACTAACTATATCCCATGCCAACGAATCAATCGGATGTCGCATCTTACCATCTTGACTTTTGTGAGTTGAATGCCATGTTAATTGTTCTGCCTTTTCAGGTGACATAAATATCCTCCTAAGTCTTGGTATTATGGGAAAATAACGCAAGACCTTTGCAGGAACTCCTTTTTTAATCTTATTAGTTTGTGGGTCTACTTTCCATCTTGAAGAATTACATTTTGGACATGTCTCCATAAGCTCTCTCTCATTTCTAAATAAACAACAATCATTCACACAGGCATGTATCTTCTTATAACCTAGATCAAATGCCTTTAGCAACTTTTTTGTTGAATACATAGAATCAAAGAAGCGTGTTATCTTGAGGTAACATGTCACGAAGGATCTCAAGAAGTTTATTGAAACTTTTGTCAGATAGACCATTCATAGCTTTATGCTTGTATAAAACTACAGTTGTCGACAACTTTATGTACTTTGAACAACTCGGATACAAAGGAGTTTCAGTATCATCCAACAAAGGTGTGAACTTTGGCTCTCTTCTTTCATTTGTAGGTTGTGTAACATCATCCTCTTGCATAAACACATCTTTGTACATTCTATAAGTATTTGGCATTTCAACATCTTCATGCCAGTGTAAACACACTAGGAGATTCCCCATGAAAGACCCAAGTAGTGTATGTAGGATCCATTCCTTTTGTTACTAAGTGCTCATGCATTATCTTATAATGTTGGTGACATAAGTTTTGAAAAACTAAACAAGGACATATGATCTTCTCTAGGCTCCCTGCCCTCTCATGAGCCATTTTGGCAAATTTCCCTGCTCCATCTTTGTACACCTCTGAATTTCTACAAATTATAACTCCCAAATTCATTATGTCAATTATGTAAGTATATAATATCTAAACTACTATTTATGAAACGCATTAAAAAGGAAAAAAAAGGACCTTGGAAATTTAATCCATTCTTTATCCATCGGGATTGGCCTGATTGCTAGCACCAATAAATACCTACACTTACTGAGATGTTAGATTTTTTGGATTAAAATACATTTGCATGACAAAGACATGATAACAAAATAGGAATGATAGCCAAGATACATTCCCCAGTAACAAAACAGAATGTTGATTCCAAATATGCCAAAAATTGGTCTCCTTATTTCTTAACTGTGTAATATATAGATTTTCCCATTAAGTAATAATAACTTCTAAAACAACCCTCAAAAAGCAAAGATCTTTTTTGAAAAGGGAAAACAAAACCTAAGCTAGAGTCCTCACAATATTAAGTCCATGTCCAATCAATATGAATAAGTTGGTCAAGCTAAAAATAAATAAATAAATATTTCATGGCATTCAAAAGCTCCTAGTGGAAAACAATGCAATACAGGGGGTGGGGAAGTGATACATTTATTAATGGCACTAATTTAAAGTTTTCCACTGGGAGCTTTTTAGTGCCTTAAAATATTCAGATAACTGTTCTATCAGATAACTCCAACTTATCTAATAGAACAATTATCTGAATATTTCAAGGCATGAAAAAGCTCCCAGTGGAAAACTTTAAATTAGCAAGGGGTGGGGAAGTGATACACTTTCCCATTGTAATCTTAAAAAAACTCTAATCTAAAGTTTTCAACACACTATCTACCTAGTTAAGTTTTCTCAGAGCACACATATAACCTCCATTATAATATATATCATTTAACTTCCCAGAAAAACTCAGTATAATATTCTGCTATGGTTCTGAATAAAAAAAAATTTGCAAACTATTGAGATCCATCTATATCAAAAACAGAGTAGTTATTAATTCCGTATTAATATAATTTTAGCCCATTTACATTCTCTGACATATCAAAAGCTTTATCCTATAGGGCAATTGTGAACCCACGAAAAGTGGCCCACAAGGGATTTGGCGAAAAGGATTTTATGGATGGGTGAAAGACAACAAACGAAAAGGAGTTGCCACCTCATTTTTTAGGGAAAAGAGGAAAACCACAAAAATGTTTTATTTTCAAAACCACATGACTCCATTAAAGGAAAAGCAAAGTCTTTGAAACCAGAAAATTGGATCCGGGGGCTAAGTTACGACGTGGGAAGGTTCTGGGCAAAAGCCCATAGGCACCCACATCGCCCGAGTTGGTCTCTTAATTTGATTGGGCTAACTTAAGATCTTTTCCACTCAAATATCATCATATATCATCACAAGGCAGCATGCATATCATATATTCCATCCAATCATCCATGCATAATCACTCAAATAAAACAAAAGAAAAGGAAAAGAAAAGAAAAGGGAAAAACCTAGGATACTTAGATCCTAGAACGGACTTGAGCCTCACGAAGAGCGCCTACGTACCATGCAGCGAAATACATAGATCAAAGTCCACGTAGTTCGAAAAGAATAGGGTTACAACTTAATACATACCTATGGTAAAAACCCTAGGTTTCCTCATTTGAAAAGGTATCGAATAATCCAAAATTGAAAACTTCCACAAGAGGAAAACTTTGATAAAAACCAGAATTTATTATTGAAGGAAACCTTTGATAATTACCATAAACTTGTATTAAGAAGTAACCCTAGGAGGGAGAAGAGAAAAGAAAGAAAAATAAAGGTGAATTGGGGCACCTTCAAACCCTACTTACCTGAGCGCACAAGCTCCTAGCATTAGCCATTTCAGACCATAGCAGCCCTATTTGCAATAGGACAAGCATTGTACCTGTTTGCACCCTTACAAGTGCACCAAACCATGCAAAGAAAGCAATATACAAATCTGGACAGAAACTTGACAAGGCCTAAAATCATCCATTAATCATGCAAACAACAAGAATAATGAATAACTGAGGACTCTAACTCAATCCTACATGCAATGACTCGACTAACATGCATAAAGACCTATGAAAGACACACTAACAAGCATAAGAGACTCCAATAATATCAATAAACATGATAACAAGGCTCATTCTAATCAAAAAGATGATATTTCATGTAAAATATGAAAATAGACCTTCCTACGGCGAGCTTTCTTAAGCGAAACTATCCTAGGATAATTTCACGTAAGAAAGTCGTTATGGGGAGGTGCAATCAGCATATCCTACGTAAAATATATGCCCTAGAACATAATAGAAGTGATTTCATGCTTAAACACATCACAGAAGACTCTCATACAAAACCTCACTCAACGAAAAGGATAATTATCCTTAGAAAAGGATAATATCTCCAAAAAACCTATAAAATATACTATATGAATGCAAACCTAGCATGATTCAACTATATGCAGCATGTATAGAATGATTATGATGAGCAACAACCCAAAAAACTAAGCTAAGTATGCTGTATAAAACTTGTGCGAATTTAGGGTTATCGAAACCCTAATTTCACAACCATGCATTAGGACCTATGAAACAACTCTAAGACATGCTCAAATTATCATGAATATCATTCATATCACATATACTAACTAACAGGAGCATCAATTCATGATAACAATCACAGCAACCTAAACATGTGAACTATACATGATTTAAGAGGATAGAACGAATAAGGCTATCAAATCCTTAGTAAACCAGGGATTATCAAGCATATAAAGCCATAAACTATCCTAAAATCATTCATATAACATCTCATAGACATTGAATTCCATCCATAAGAAGAACAATTGCATGCACCACAACTATCCTAGAAGGAGAAGAAGAAAGAGAAGAAGGAGAAGCAGGAATTCGTGTTCAGCATAAAAGGGATAGGCTTACCTCTTGTAGACTCTTCCTTATCTTCAATCCTATTGTTTCCTTGCTTGCTTGGGGTTGAAGAGCCTCCTCTTGAAGTCCTTCTAGCTCTCCAAACTCGTAGCTCCCTCTCTCTCTAAGTGTAAAGTGCAATTAACCTCCTCTTATGTGCTGAATATCATGTCCTTTATGTTAGGATTATGCCCTAGAGCCAATCATAGAGATGATTGTTTAGGGATTAGGAACAATCATTTGATTTCATTTATGTATGTCACATTTATTATTGATTTAATAAAAGGGCTTATTCTATTATGTTTATATGCATCATTTATATTTACATAATATGTCCATGGAGTTAGAGTTGAGAATATGGAATTACAAAGAGTTGTAATTTTGAGACTATAGATATATCTCTGTACTAAACTCCTTAAGCATTCCTAGTTGAAGGTTCACTATGATGGACAGTAATGAACCATAGGACTAGCACTTGCTAGGTTGACTCTATAGGAGGATAGCTAGTCTCAAGCTATTTGTGTGGAGACACTACAACCAACAAGTGGGTGCCTATTATAAGAATAGGTACACTGAATGTGACCAAAGATATGAGATAAACTCAATGGAGTTTTATCCTGCCTGTCAATCAGTTTCTCATTGTTATAGTGGTACAAGTAATCCTTAGACCTGAGACACCATAGTTGCCTTATGCATGTAGCTTTAGAAGTTTGATAACACTAAGTGCAGATCCTATTCAGGGGTCTGCAAAGGTGTTCATTGGCCCTACTGCTCTGTGTATGAAGGCATGTGAGTGATCAACAAGGGATCCATCACTCTCAGGAAAAAGAGAGAGAATGTCTCATATAGCATTCATAATATAACTCATTAAATCCATGGCCATGGTAGGATGAATATGAAAAGAGTTTCATGAGTTCATCTATGAGTTGATATCTATGAATGAGTATAAAGTAATTGAACTAGGGACTTGACAGACTTCCATGTCCTATTAGTTCAATTGGAGACATTGTGTTGAAGGAAGGATGCAATTGTAACCTATAAACTATAACAGAAGGGTTCATTGTAAATGACTATTCACCTCATTAAGGACCACACCATGAGCCATATGCTAGGTGTTACTCATGGTTAGTAGAAGCCCTAATTGATATAAGTGAGTTATAATCAATTAGGGAATTGGAAGGAGTTCCAATTAGACCCTGAATGGAAAGAGTTCCATTGTGCACACCTTGTGCTATTCCTACTACTTGATGATGTGAACCCAATGGGTCACACACTGATCATGCAAGAAGGGCTTTAAAGTCTATGAGAGAAAGGGTTTTGGGTTAATGTGCAATTAAGAGTAATTACACATAACCCTATTAGGGTTTCTTCCCCATGGCCAGCCCCCTTTAGTGGGCTGCCTATATAAGTCACACTTATGTGTGACATGGCAAAAAAGGCTTGCACAATAAACCCTAGCCGTCCAGCCCCTTGGAGGCTCTCTTCTCTCTCTCTCTCTTCTCCACCTCTAGCAACAACAAGGAAGAAGAAAGAAAAGGCTTGAAGCTCTAGCTAGGTGTGGATACCGTTGGAGGCAGCACACTTGGGCTGCTCATTCACCGCTGTCCGGAGTAGAAGCTTGGAGCAAAACGGAGAAGACAAAAATCCTGTAAGTGTTCTAACCCTCTTCGTAGTTAGGGTTTGATTTTGTGTTATGCATAGTTAGATTCATGGGATTGGGAATCGTAGGAAAAATTTTTATATTCCGCACTTCTATTTTTCCCTCTTTGTTCGATTCCCAACAGTGGTATCAGAGCCATGATTATGCATAATGCAAAATACATATGGGCTGGTAATTATGGTGTAGTTGAATGATTCAAAAATCTGGAAAATTTTTTCTGCATAATTAGTTTTCCTCCATGGCTGAACCTAGGGTTTGGAACCCTAGGTTAATTCTCTTTTACTCCTCTTCTAATTGATGGTTAAGTGTAGCCATGGATGCAATAGGTTGCATAGGGTTTGAGTTTGGAGAAGAAGAATAAGGAAACTAAGGTTTTATAAAACTGTTATGAACAGTTTTCATGGTTGCCATGAAAAACCGTCATCTTGTTTTGCATGCCGAATTCAGAGTTCTTCTCCAAAATTTTCGAGCCATATATGGTTAGAAAGGTCTTCGAATAAGCTTTCCAACCCAACAAACGGTGCGTCAATCCGAGTTCTGTAGTGAAAGTTATGAATTTTTTACTACAGGCTGTCTGGAAAGACAGTTTTGCTCGGGAATGATGCAATAGCCACAACTTTGAGTTATTGATGGAGATCAAAGGCATGGCAATGGTTTCCACCACTTGGGTTATGTTCTAGACATGGTAGGGAAAGGTTCCCAAGCATTTAGATGCATCATAATTGGATTAAGATGCTAGAACAGAAGGAAGAAGGAGAAGAACACCATGGAGGCTGAATCTGGGTTTTAGAACCCTAAGGTTCTTGCAATTAATTCTAATTAAAGCTGCTGTATTTATGATGGAAGATCATTGTAGGATCATTATATATCATGTGTATATGATTTTCTTTAAGTTTCAAAAAGGTTTTGATGGAAAAAGATTCAAAAAGTTTGAAAATTTTTCATGAACAGCATAGCAGAATTTTTCTGCAGAAAAGTCATCAATGGAGTTTTGATTAGAACTTGAGTTAGGGAACTCCAAATTGCATGAAACCAATTGCATTCGTTTCCTAAGACATGTAGGATACTGGGAAAATTCGTTTGGTAGCCTAATTCATTCATCTTGCTGGGTTTTAAATCAATTTCTGACCATGGACAGTGTGCTGTCAAATTCTGGGCAGCCTACTGTTGTTTTAATTGTTTAGAACAATTGGTGATGATTTGATCATCCAAACCTCTTCTATTAGCTTAGTATTTCATGTAGGGACATGATACAAAAGCTGGTTTCAATGGAGGAGTCGAATTGATAAGGATTTAGAAGCTATTGTGACCTTCAAGGTCTGCAACAATGGCTCCAGCAATGGGTTTTGGAAACCCTGATTGTTCTTGATGATGGCAGCCACTTCCACCACTTCTCACATGTCCAGAGGCTTGTCCCACACCCCTAGGATGTTCTCCCATGACTGGCCATGGCCTCCCACAGTCGTTGGTGGCCATGGCAGCCTAGCCAAGCTCAGGCAGCCCCCTGGTAGTGACGGCTGCATAGAGTTAAGGATGAAACCCTAATTTTGAGTTAATGATGAAACCCTAATTTCATTATGGCATTAATTAAAACCCTAATTGGAATATTAATTACCTTAATTAAGAGTTAATGATTGGTCATTAAATGACCGATCATGGTTATTAATTGTTAGGGCATAATTAATACCATTAATGATGTCTAGGGTTAGGGTTTTGATAACCCTAATTAGTGTAATTTATTAAGGGTAATAAATACCCTATTTGGCATTAATTAAACCCTAATCCCTTTTATTAAATACCGTATGAACCTAGGGTTTTAATGATTGGTCATTAAATGACCAATCATAAGGCATTTAATGATTAGGGCTTGCATTTAGGGTTTAGGGTTATGCATTTAGGGTTTAGGGTTTTAGGAAACCCTAATACACTAATTCATCATTTAATTGATTTTATTTAATTCCCATGTTAATTATTTAATTAATATTGATTAATTTTATAATGTTTTAAATGGTTTAAAATACAATTGGGGATAAAATTAAAATCTGGAAATTCTTAATTAAATGAAATTGTTTTGTTTAATTAAGGAAACCCTAATATTGGATATTAGAGTTATTTTAGGAAACTTTACATGTTTTAAATTAATTTGATTAATTGAAACTGTAATGTCTTAAATGTTAAGACTTTATTTAATTCTGGATATTTTGTTAAAACCTAATAAGATTAGGATGCATTAATGAGATTAATGTAAATCATTCAAGAGAATTACCATAATGCCCATATGTCTTAATGCTTACAGTTTTTCTTTACATTATGCAATGAGATTGTATGTATGTGTTTGGATGATGATTATGGACTATACCCCTTAAACCAATTGTGATTGGCCGTCTTATGAATGGGTTGTAATAATTTTTCAAGAGTTGTAATTTTATTATGGTGATGTAATTTATTATTTGGGGCTTGCATGCCACCTTCCCTCTCTCTCTATCATTCTCTTATGTACCCCACATTCCCCTTATGTATCCCTTTCTATATATTATGTAAATGTTATGTAATCGAGAGCGCACTGAGGAGCATGGTGGACCCAAAGGAGTATGATGGAGCCCAACAAGCCAATGGTGGAGACCAACAAGCCAATGGTGGAGACCATCAAGCCAAGAGAGCAGATTGAAGGACTTGAAAGCTTAGAGAAGTTTTTCAAGAAAGCATGCATGTTACGAATGGTTTATTTTACGATCACCTACACCCACCTTAGACCTTGGATTCAATCTATTGGCTTGGATTGAATCCTCTCAAAGTCCATAATCATCATAGTAGGAGCTTTAATTTATGAGATAATTGTATTAGCTCCAATACCATAGTTTGATATATGTTACCTATTCACTTAGGGACTAATATCAAAATATGGTACTTTATATATGTTGATATATAATAGCATGCGATGTATAATTTATAATAGCATGAGATGTATGATTATAAATAGCATAATTTATATGTTTAAATTTTGATACATAGGATGCATGTTAATTTGATGAGACCCTTTAAAACCCCTCTTATTTAATATTAAGTTGAAAATGGAGAAGTCATTGGGGAATGAATTCTTCATTGCCTTCCATCATTATAGGATCATCTAACGTCCCTTAATGTGGGTACCTGGCTGCAGACATGTAGGAGCTACCCATGTTAAAGACATTACTTGAAACTATCACATATGAGATATCATGGGGTGCCTAAACTGGTATATACCAAGAAACTAACATGTGAGGTATATATTTGGCGAAACATACCTGTGTGAATGATGGGTTTAACTTAACTAGGGAAGTATTCCAAGAAACTAACATGTGAGGTGTATGTTCCCTAGAGGCAAAATGATTGGAACTTGCTTATGAAGCAATAGACAAAGAGTTGTCTTCTTATTGTGGGTTAGAAGTCAAGAAACTAACATGTGAGGCTTCTAAGTCACAGTGGGACCCCAATCCCCATTAGGAATGAGATTCCCGAATTCCATTAGAGGGTGTATGGAATTTGATAAAATAGTGGGAGGTACCATATGATTAAAGACCCAATCATTATGGATAAAAATGAAATCTAATTCTTTGTTTATGTAGATTACCTAATTACTCACCTCAAAACCCCTATTTCCTAATATAGGATATTGATAGTTTGACTAAACCCGATTTCTTTGATTGACTTAGGAAATTGAGAATTGTTCTCAATTTCAAAAGATTGTTTATATGCTATTAGGCCTTTTATTAAAGGCCCTCCATAAAACATCCTAAGAAGAAAAAGACACTATGCGCAATTGGCATCTTGTTGCCATACTATATGATAGTATTTATGACTAATGAGCTTCAGAAGCAAAATTAGTCAATGCAAGTGCCTTTGATGTCCTACATCACATACAAAGGTTGTATAGTGAGTAAAATAATACTATAAAGTATAGTAGTTATAAAGGACTTCTTCTGGACTAGGATGTAATAAAAGTTGTTTATTAATAATCATTCTTTTGAAAAATGATTAATCACATAGAATAGCTTGAGAAGCTAGATGTGATTTAAAATGGAAGCATAGAGGAAAGCAAGTCTTGAAAAGTCAAAGACAAAGAAATATAATTATTTTGTAGTAAATATAAGGTATTGTAAAGGGAACTTGATAAAGTATCAGTCTTCCTAGAAGAACCAAACTTTTGAAGTTTTGGTTCATGCTCTAAACTAAATTGTTGGTTAGTTTTGCTTCTTGGTTTTTGGATTCTAGTATAATCTAAATCGAAGCAGAAAGTTAAGTTGATAATAAGTTACCTTTAAAAATTTTAATAGAGCAAGAGTTGCTAGATTAATTTTGGGAACTTATTTCTTAACTAAGTCATTTAAGACATTCTAGAAATTTGATTTCTGAATTTAAATGACTAATTAGAGCGAATGCAACGTATTCCGAGAATACAAGAGATGTAGAGACTCTCATTTAAATGTAACGATTATGACTTGGTTATGAGATGATCAAACCCATCTTTTACTTGGTGAAGTGAAAGAGTTACATTTATAATTTGACTAATGCATTGTGATGTATATAGTCATGTAGAGCATGCATTCAATTACAATAGACTCATTTTAGAATACCATAGCTCAATGGTGAATCTAAGAGAACGAATTGAACCCTATTAAGATATGGTTTGATCCATGATGAGTTTTACTAATGTATCCGTATAGGATATACCTTAAAATTGCTACATATTGATAATTTAGGGTTCACTCCAGTTTTGTCCCAATTATATCAGATATGATATGGGAAGTAACCCAACTTAAAGAAGTTAATGCTTGGGCTTATGCTACGTTTGTCTAGAAACATAATGTAGACAATCTGGAAATAAGGTTAAGTAAGTGTTGAATTGTGGTATATCCCAAAAGTGGTTGGGATAGTATTTCTATTACCTTAATGAACAAAAGTTGTCCATTAGGATGTTTGCTAGATTTTCTTGAGAAAGAGTTCATTCAAGAAAAATGCAAAAGTAGATAGAATTTATAGAATTGTCTATAAAGCCACAAACGAACAAAGATCCAACCCTTGTCTCTGTTGAGGCAAAACCTTTAATTACACCACATTCTTTTCATAGATCAAATTGGATATTTCTTTAACATAAGAGAGATATTGTATCTCCATTAGAATGTGAAAGAATTGTTCTTTGGTGATAAAGATCACCAAGATAATCCTGTTGATTATGACTAGACGATGTTTCACATCAACTCGAGAAATGACTAAGAGTCATTAAATCCAATATGGATAGGTAGAGACCTAAAAGGCTTGGCTATTTAAGAATGTTTTCAACATAGGCAAAAAGTTGTCTATAAAGAAACTTGTTTGATAATAGTTATGCTGAAATCCATTTGGATCTTGTTATCTATAAACACACATTTTGAATATGAGATATGTCAAAAAGGATATAAAGATGTTATATCAAATGGTGAAAAACCATAAAAGTGTGTAAGTTATAGAAGTCTATTACTAGACTACAAGGTTCTCATAATTAGAACATCTATAAAGTTGAAGTAATCAAATTGTTTGATTTCTCTCATTGTATAGATGGACCATGAGTGTATAAAAGGTTTGTGGGAGTGCGATCGTTTTTCTTTATCCTAAGTATAGATGACATCCTAATCATTATGAATGATATATGAATGTTATCTAATGTAAAGTTTTGGTTTTTGGAAAAAAACTAATTCATGAAAGATTTGGCAGAAGCATTCAATAAGATCTATAGGGATAGATCATATAGATTGCTAAGTATCTCCAAATCATTAAACATAGTTGAAATGTTGAAGGAGTTCAACATGGAGAATTCTAAGGGAGGTTTGATTTACTTCAGATAAGAATTCATTATTCAAGGGCATGTGCCCTAGGATAATACAAGTAAGGTTCTTAAAGTGTTAAGAAGCCTTATTCTACACTATGTATTGAACCTGATATCTATTATATTGTAATTGTTACAAATAGTTATCAGTCAATTCAAATTTGGAATATTGGATTGTATATGGAAATTGTAAACTCATAGTAGATGGGTATATGGATTTGGATATAATCCATATGGGGTATATTTTATATTCACTTTAGTGGGTGAAATACTTAATGGAAGAACTATATGAAAGATACAGTGGATTCCATTATTAAAGGTGAATTAATTGTCGCATTGTCTAGGAAACTGTTTGGATCTATAAGTTCATTTAGAACTTGGAGTTGTTCCTTCCATTGAGTTGCCCACACCTTGTTTTGTGACAACAATGGGTCTATAGCTCAAGTATAGGAATCACGGTCTCATCAAAAGTCCAAACACATAGAGCGGCAATTCCATGTGATTAGAGGAATCATTGGAAAAGGTAATAGATACATTACAGAAGATATTATCTACATAAGTTTTTGTAGACCTACTGACTAAAGCTTTAAAACATAATTGGTTATGTCTAAGACCAACATCTTGAGAAGATAGGTATGCGATACATGGTCGATTGGCTTTAGTGCAAGTGGGAGATTGTTAGGATTATGCCCTAGAGCCAATCATAGAGATGATTGTTTAGGGATTAGGAACAATCATTTGATTTCATTTATGTATGTCACATTTATTATTGATTTAATAAAAGGGCTTATTCTATTATGTTTATATGCATCATTTATATTTACATAATATGTCCATGGAGTTAGAGTTGAGAATATGGAATTACAAAGAGTTGTAATTTTGAGACTATAGATATATCTCTGTACTAAACTCCTTAAGCATTCCTAGTTGAAGGTTCACTATGATGGACAGTAATGAACCATAGGACTAGCACTTGCTAGGTTGACTCTATAGGAGGATAGCTAGTCTCAAGCTATTTGTGTGGAGACACTACAACCAACAAGTGGGTGCCTATTATAAGAATAGGTACACTGAATGTGACCAAAGATATGAGATAAACTGAATGGAGTTTTATCCTGCCTGTCAATCAGTTTCTCATTGTTATAGTGGTACAAGTAATCCTTAGACCTGAGACACCATAGTTGCCTTATGCATGTAGCTTTAGAAGTTTGATAACACTAAGTGCAGATCCTATTCAGGGGTCTGCAAAGGTGTTCATTGGCCCTACTGCTCTGTGTATGAAGGCATGTGAGTGATCAACAAGGGATCCATCACTCTCAGGAAAAAGAGAGAGAATGTCTCATATAGCATTCATAATATAACTCATTAAATCCATGGCCATGGTAGGATGAATATGAAAAGAGTTTCATGAGTTCATCTATGAGTTGATATCTATGAATGAGTATAAAGTAATTGAACTAGGGACTTGACAGACTTCCATGTCCTATTAGTTCAATTGGAGACATTGTGTTGAAGGAAGGATGCAATTGTAACCTATAAACTATAACAGAAGGGTTCATTGTAAATGACTATTCACCTCATTAAGGACCACACCATGAGCCATATGCTAGGTGTTACTCATGGTTAGTAGAAGCCCTAATTGATATAAGTGAGTTATAATCAATTAGGGAATTGGAAGGAGTTCCAATTAGACCCTGAATGGAAAGAGTTCCATTGTGCACACCTTGTGCTATTCCTACTACTTGATGATGTGAACCCAATGGGTCACACACTGATCATGCAAGAAGGGCTTTAAAGTCTATGAGAGAAAGGGTTTTGGGTTAATGTGCAATTAAGAGTAATTACACATAACCCTATTAGGGTTTCTTCCCCATGGCCAGCCCCCTTTAGTGGGCTGCCTATATAAGTCACACTTATGTGTGACATGGCAAAAGAGGCTTGCACAATAAACCCTAGCCGTCCAGCCCCTTGGAGGCTCTCTTCTCTCTCTCTCTCTTCTCCACCTCTAGCAACAACAAGGAAGAAGAAAGAAAAGGCTTGAAGCTCTAGCTAGGTGTGGATACCGTTGGAGGCAGCACACTTGGGCTGCTCATTCACCGCTGTCCGGAGTAGAAGCTTGGAGCAAAACGGAGAAGACAAAAATCCTGTAAGTGTTCTAACCCTCTTCGTAGTTAGGGTTTGATTTTGTGTTATGCATAGTTAGATTCATGGGATTGGGAATCGTAGGAAAAATTTTTATATTCCGCACTTCTATTTTTCCCTCTTTGTTCGATTCCCAACACTTTATATAGAGAACTGACCCCCTAAACCAATGGCTAGGATTAATTCATTAAATAATGATCCTAGGGCTATTAGAGACTCTCTTGGTGCTCAAACAACTCAAACCTACACACTCCTAAGCTCAGACAAGTTGTTTTGGCGGAGGAAACCGTCAAAAGAGGGAAAGAAGAGTCAGAAGTTGACTTAAAGAAGGACTCCTCGGGTGACCAACTAGGCCTGGACGGTTAGCCGTCTGGGCTTGGACGGCTGACCGTCCAGCCCCAGACGGTTACCCGAGGGCTTTCCTTGTTTCACTCCGATTCTGACTCCTACTCGCTGTAGAAGTCCTAAAATGCTCAAATTAAGTCCGATTTTGACGAAATAAAAGCCAAAACGACCGTGTTTCGAAGGGGAACACATTTTTAAGTATTTTGGGACAAAAATTCTCAACCATGGGTGCATGGTTAGGTTTTACAAAGGTGGTTAACCATGGTGCTCCACCGTCGCTAAGCTGGGTTTGTACACAAGGTCGAACCGAATGCTTTCCCAATCGAAAATTGATCTTTCTAAACATGTTTAGGACATAAATAAAGCTCAATTGAAGTTAATGAGAGAAAATTGATTGGGTCTTATGAGTCAATTTGAGCAAACCAAGAAAGGGTCTTTTAGCCAACCCGAACCATTACGAGCCGAATTGATCTTAAACCATTAATTCATGAAATTGAACCTATATATGGACTCTATATAACCATATGAACTTGATGGGATGACTCGGGATCCATTCCAAAGTCAAATGGAAAATATACGGCTTAAAAGACGATTATGCCCTTAAAGTCGCAAAAGTTCTTATTGACTATCGAAATGAACTCCAAACCACTTCAAAATTCATACACATGATATTCAATGCCACAGAAACTCAATGCAAAAGACTAGACTCAAAAAGGACTCAAAATCCTACATGAAATGATATGTCCTAGCTAAGGTGACAAAAATGGGGTGTGACAGAAGCCCCTTATTAGTGAACAAGTTTCACTTGCGAGCCAATGATCAAAGAACAACCCATTTTTGTTTGATGGATTAATCTCATTAATACCAACAAACTCAATTGGAACCAAAAGGATAGACTTCGCATGCGACGATTTCATCGAAGCAAAGAATTGAATGCATTCCTATGCATGCCAACATTCATTGGTGCGCTCATGCAAATGCCTTTACCATGCACTAATTGCATTAGTGATATAACAACACATTTTGTATGATGGATTAATCTCATTAATACCAACAAACTCAAATGGAACCATAATGATAGACTTCGTCATATCCAAGCATGCGACGATTTCATCGAAGCAAAGAATTGAATGCATTTCTATGCATGCCAACATTCGTTGGTGCGCTCATGCAAATGCCTTTACCATGCACTAATTGCATTAGTGATATCCATATGGTCTTCTCATGATGCAAAGTTAGTTGCACTAGTGCATCACAAGGTACCCTACCAATTTCATTGGCATTCTCAAAACGAGTTATTTCATAACTCATAAATCATCATGTTATGTGAATTATTGGTGAATTGGATGTCCATCAATTCAAAACCAAGGACATTTCATGCCAGTCTCACTAGGGATAACAAATGTGGTGAGTTATTTCATAACTCATGACTTATCAAATTATGATTTCATGCCACTTTCAGTGGAAACAACAAAGATATGGAGTTATTTCATAACTCTTGCATCATCATTTCATGTGAAATTGTGATTTCATGCTACTTTCTGTGGAAGTACTAGGGAGTTATTTCATAACTCATGAATCGTCATTTCATGTGGAATTGTGCCACTTTCTGTGGAAGTAACAAAGATGGGGAGTTATTGCATAACTCATGAATCGTCATTTCATGTGAAATTGTGCCACTTTTTGTGGAAACAACAAAACAGGGAGTTATTTTATAGCTCATGCCACTTTCTGTGGAAGTAACAAAGACGGGGAGTTATTGCATAACTCATGGATCGTCATTTCATGGGAAATTGTGCCACTTTCTGTGGAAGTAACAAAGATGGGGAGTTATTGCATAACTCATGGATCGTCATTTCATGGGAAATTGTGTTTATCACATGATATGAGACCCAATTGTAAGTCAATTGATTCAAAATCAAGCTCATTTCTTATCATTTTATGTGAAACTATCCTTATCACATGGAATGACAATGTATTGGGAGTCATTCAACTCCAAATCAAGTGCATTTCATGTGAAATTGTCTTTATCACATGAAATGATAATGTATTGAGAGTCATTCAACTCAAAATCAAGTTCATTACTTATCATTTCATGTGAAATTATCTTTAACACATGAAATGACATTGAATTGAGAGTTAATTGATTGGAAATCAAGCTTATTTCATGTCATTTCATGTGAAATTATCTTTATCACATGATACAACATTGATTTTGAAAGTCAATTGATTGAAAAACAAAGTGCATTTCATGCCCTCTTCACAAAGATAGCAAGTTACTTCGTAACTAGCATAGCTTATGAATCGTCATTTCATGTGAAGTTATCTTTATCACATGATTAGCAAGTCATTTCATGTAAAATTATCCTTATCACATGATATGATATCATTATCATCTCCTAGAGAATTGACTTCCAAGACTTGAAAGTCAATCAATTCAACACTAAGCTCATTTCATGAGAAAGCCATTTATCATGGCCATTGCAACTCCTCGTTATGCGGGCGAATACAATCACCCAAGATTCAAAAATTTCATTGAAACTTGATAAACTTGGGGGATATATTCATCCCATAACTGAAGGATTGCACAAAAGGTCAATTTGGAGAAGTTTAGAGGTCGCAAGCGCGTGAAACGGGGCAAACGGGCAAAGCGGGCTAGGGTGACCATCTGCCCTCAGATGGTCAACCGTCCAGGGCAAGACGACTGACCGTCCAAGGGTAGACGGTTACCCGAGGCCCTCATGGAAAAAATTCTGGGTTTTTAAACCTAACACTTGCCCACTCATTCTCACATTCTCCCATTCGAAAATTAGAGAGTTTCTCTCTCTAAACTCACATCCTATCTTCTCCATCTCTCATTCTCTCATTCCCATTTCAAAAACATTCAATCCAAACATCAAATGCACATCAAACAACAATAAATCAAGCCCATTTAGCAATCAAAACAACCAATTCACATCATCTTGTGAAATCAAACCAAATCAAACCCATTTTTCACAAACCCAACTCCATCATCAAGGATGTCATCAAGCAAGGACTCAAGCACCAAGTATCCATTCTATGGGGTCAAAAGCACATACAAGGCACCACTCTATGATGCTCCACAAGCTAGGGTGTTGCTTGAACCCGAGAAGCATCTCTCATTCATCCATTCCCAACAAGAAGTAAGTTTACCCAACTTAACACTTTTCTTTTGAATCTTTCGATTCTTTTGATGAAATTGCATTCCCTTCTACTTCTTTTGAATACCCCTTCGGTTGTTGAGTGATATCCCTTGATTTGGCAAGGATTGAACACACAAATTCTTTTCATTTGAAAGCTTGAAAAATGGCACCCGCCAAGTGTTCGATAAAATTCCCAAGTGAAATAAAGATGTTCAATCTTCACCAAATCAATGTATATCAACAAGTAAACCCTCAAGTGAGTAATATGCTATGATTTAGCAAGGATTGATCATACAAAATTCTTTTGTTTCAAGGCTTGGGAGGTATCACCCACCAAGTGTTCGATAAAATGCCCAAGTGATAAAAAAGTGTTCAATCCTTGCCAAATTAAGGCATATAAACAAGTAAACTCATAAACATCAATTAGCAATTCATTTCATGAATAAAAACAAACTTTTGACATCTTTTGGAAAACGATTTGAAACCAATTGCTAGTGTAAGCTTATTATTTCCATGTTCTTTCAACTAACTCTCAAGGTATTTTCAATGGCTATAGCCCAACTTTCAGGACATGCGCACTCGGTCCTCTGTTAAAGGACTCATTGAATGGTGGCGGAACATGGAAAACTTCCAACCCATCACCAAAGGCTATATCGAAAAGGCCGGTTTTGGCCCATTCCTAGATTCTCTATGGAATGACCAATGTGATAGGCAAGCTTTGCTAGCCTTGTCTGAGCTATGGTGGGACACCACCAACACATTCCATTTTAGCTTCGAGGAGATGACACTAACCCCCAAGGACTTCACCATGATAACGGGCTTAAGCATTAAAGGCAAAAGCTTAGAATTCTATGAGGAGGCTCACATGGATGAGGATTATCTCTTAGCTTACCTTGGGATGGAAATCGAGGTCATCAAGAAAGCAGTGCGACGCACTTGGCTTTTCAACAAGTTTGCTAAGCAAAGGGAGAGCGAGGGTGCAAGCCCCGATTGTATTACAAGGGCATTCCTTCTATACATGATCTCATGCACATTCTTTGCCGGGACGGGCGACCTAGCCCCTTTGGGTCTTCTTGCAAGCATGGAGGATGTTGACAAGATCAGGAAATTCAACTAGGGAGGGGCTGCTCTAGCCACCATGTATCGCACCATGTGTGACATGTCACGTGGTGTGACTAAGGACTTCGGCGGGATGCCCTTTGTTTGGGAGGTAATGCTACTTCCCTTTCATTCCTTTTTATTTTTCCTTATATTATCTTTTCTTTTTGACTCTTTTCTCAACTTTTGACAGGTTTGGTGCTATGAGTACCTCAACCTATATCGCCCATCCCTTGCTGAGGAAACCATTGAATGGCCTACCCTCAAGAATTACTCTCCTAGTTATGTGTCCATCCGGGCGGCGAATCGTCATGATTACGCCTTTGCTAGAGCTCACTTAGCAAGCCTCACTGCTGATATGGTGAAATTCTTTCCCCATTCTTTTCCTTTTCTTTTTACTCCCAATTTCTCATTTTGGATTTTTGAACAGATTGAGTGGAATCCATGGAAGATATGGGTACCAATGCTACCCAAGCGATGCATTCCTAGCTTGATGCTGACGGGCAAGAGGGTGCTCTTGGAAGGCCCCGTGGGTAGGTATTGGTACCTAGGGGAGCGTGTCTTACGCCAAGTCATGGGTGATGTGAATGCCGCCATGGCTCCAATGCCTCCACCACTTAACATGAGGCATGCTAACTTAATGGAGGGGGAGGAGTTGTGGGATGCCTTGAGAGGCTGGGATGCGGAGGAGTTCACTTCTCCTGACATTGCATATGACACTTTCTGTCTCCAATATCTGATGAGGCCCAGGGTGACAGGCCTTCCTCCTCAGGGGGTAAGTCTTTAACATTCTCCTAGCCATTTCTTTAGGTAGAGATTCTATTTAATAGGTGAACACTTACAGGGTCGACGAGCACGAGGGCATAGCTCAACAGTGGGCTCAGGAGTGGTTCCTGGCTCTGAGGAAGATGAGATGGAGGGGGATAGGTTACTACCCTTGCCTCAGCCGAATTGGTTCATTGATTTGTGCAGTGGGTCAGACTTTGTCAAGACCGCCATCACCCATCCTGCCTTTGATGAATCCCCTAGGATCGACCCAAATCGAGAACAGGTGAGTTCTCTTTATGGGTATTTCTTTCTTTCTTTGAACATTACCTTCAATTTTATCCTTATTGATTATCCTAGGTGCCTGCGGCATATGCCCAAGAGTTTATTGACCTGAGTGAGGGCTTGAGGCGTGACCTTGTGAGGATAAGCTTAGCCAAATCCATGGCGGAAGCTCGTTTGGATGTCATGGTAAGTGTTCAACCTATTTTAAAGTTCCCATCTGTGGTTTTCAACCAACCCTATTCTCATACTTGACTTCTTTGCAATGGATTTTGTATATGCAGCCACCACCAGCAATGCGCCCTCCTAGAGCACCTCGTGGGGGTCGTGATGGAGCTGGGCCGAGCCGCAAAAGAAGCTCTGGGAACCGTTGAGTTCATTTATTTTCTTGTTGGGCTTGTAGAAACAGTGAGACTATGGCTATCTTTTTGCATTTCATGCTTGTGTTTTGTAATTGCCACCTAAAACCCACTCTCTTATCCCTTGCTATGGATACTTGTTGTGCTTGTTTGAATCTATCATGATGATGTTATGGTGCCTTTCTCGTGAAAATTTGAGTCAATGTGAGTTCATAGGAGTGAAAATGGCCTAAAAAGGCCACCCGAATGCGAAAATAGGCAAAACCGGGCGAAACAAGGCAAAACAAGGCGGGGGCCTCGGGTGACCATCTGGCCCCGGACGGTTACCCGAGGTCGACGCGCTTTTTCGTGATTTTTCAGGAATTTTGCGATTTTGACGGTTCTACTCCCTTTAGGACTCGAATTTGTGACCCTTTTCTTATAAAAACACATGAGGGGAGTCTTCTAACTCACCTATTTTCATTGACAATAATTGTGGAAGCCTTGGATGGGTTCTTAAGAGGGTTTTTGGCAGTAATGGCTGTCAAAGACAAAACTGAGTTTAAGCGCTTCGGCTTGGAACCATTGCTCTCCATAAGGCACATGAAGCTCGAGACGACCCTTCTCACTGCTGCTACATACTTCTGGGATCCTCAAACCCATGTCTTTCGATTTAATTATGAAGAATTATGCCCAACCATGGAGGAATTCTGTGCTTTATTTGGAGTTTCGCCCGCAGGGCCATTCATTCTTCCTACACCTCGCTCGGATTACCTTGCTTCCTTCTCGGATTTTCTTGGTGTCACACCCCATTTTTGCACCACCTTACTAGGGCTCATCATTTCATGCATATTTTTGTTTTGTTTTTGAGTCTAGTCACTTGCATTAGTTTTCTAGAGTCACAAGGACAATGGATATGAATTTTGGTTCAAATTGGAGTTGATCTTGAGGGATAATAAGAGCTTTTGTGACTTGAGGGGCATAATCGTCTTTTAAGTCCCAAACTTTTCATTTGACCTTGGAATGATCTCCAAATTATCAATTGGAGTTCATATGGATGCATAAGAGGTATTTTTAGTGTCAATTTGGTAAGTCAATGGCTCGGGATTAAAATGGCTCGATGTGGTTTAAGTTGGTTAATTGACCTTTCCTTGGGTTAGCTCTAATTGACTCACAATTACCAACCAAATCTTTTCAAATTGACTTTCATTAGTCATCATTTTACCCTCAAAAGTGTTTCATGAAGTTCAATTTTGATATGGCCTGATGATGAGTTTAGTGTGGTTATTTACGGATTATCCTTGAAGAATTAGTGCGAATCACAGCATAAGATTTTTGGTTAAAATGAAAAGAAAATTATTTTATTAAATTAGCCATTTTTATCATGACACTAACACGTGTACGTATGTGATGAGTGTGTGTACGCACATACGATACATGTGCATGCGTGTTAGCGGTCAGTCTCCCAATTTTTATAAAAGACAATTTCCTTTTCCTATTCAGATTAGAAGTCTTTTATCATTATAAAATACCTTTTGATTATTCTCCAAGGAAACCTAGTCCAGGAAGGAAAGGGAAACTCCAGATTTCAGCTATAAATACTCTCTTAATGTCTTTAAACAAGGGGAGGGGAGAAGAGGGTTTGGAGGGAGTGAAATTCGTCATAATTCAGCAGCAGATTTTCTGAAAACCAGCAGTCGTATTTTAATCATAACTTTTTGATCCGAAGTCAGAATTTGATGAAATTGGTCTTGTTAGAAAGATAATTCAATTCTCTACAACTTTGTATTTCACAAGCTTTGTCCAAATCCAACGTTTTCATACCCAAAAACGCGATTGAAGTTGCTGCTGCTGCAAAGTGACGAGAATCACTTTTTCTTTTCTCTTGTTCTCTTTTTGTTTTCTATTTCTTTTCAAAGTTGAGTGAGTTTTGATCTCTTTGCTGTGATACCACTTTGACAAAGAGGAGGATTCGTGTTGGTTTGATTCACTCTAAAGACCTGAGGAGCCACGAACAATTGCATACAGCAGCAAGGAAGGCCCTTCCTAAGGTATTCTCCTTCTCTATTCAAGCTTAAACTAGGTTCTCATATGGGTTAGGCTTATTGCATGTTAAAGGTAACTTTTTTATCATGTATTAACACTCTAGCTAGTTAATATACATGGAATATCTATTTTTTATCTACTGTTTAGCATGCTTTAGGGCTGTCCTTTAGGTTTTTAATGCATAGTTATGATTCTTGTGCTCCTGTTTGTCCTTGTGCTAGGATTAGTGTCATTGCATGTTAGAGTTAGGATTTTCATCATGTTATATTGCTTTAGTTAGTTAATATGCATGATTTAATTTCTGTTTAGTTTGGTTTTAGCATGATTAAAGTATGTTTTGTATGTTTTTAAGCATATTTGTGAGTTTAGGGTTTTAGAGTCATTGTTTCGTGTTTGTTTTCATATAGCATGATAAAGTAGACTTTTTTATTGGTTTTTCTTCGTGTTTGCTGTATATGTTTTTCATATGGAGTAAACATGATAGTTTTGCATGCATGTTAGTATGTTTTAGGGTTTTAATGCATGATATGGTTCTAGGAATATGTTAGGACTTATTATTGTTCGCTGTGTTGCTGTTAGCATGCTTAGTGGATGATTTTTAGGCCATAATACTATTCTGTCCAGATTTGCATGTTAGTGTTTTTGCATGGTTTTGAGCACTTGTAAGGGTGCAAATAGGTGTGGTATTTGTCCTATGGCAAATAGGGCTGCTTATGTCTGAAATGGCTAAATGCTTGGAGCTAATTGCGCTCAGGTAAGTGGGTGTGAAGGTGCCCCAATTCACCTTTCTTCTTAACTCATTCTCTTCTCCCTATCTAGGGTTAATTTTTAATACAAGTCCTATGGTTTAATTAGAGGTTTCCTTAACCAACAAAATTCTGGTTTTTATTAAAGTTTCCATCTTGTGGATTTCTTTCCTAAAATCAAACTTTCTATCATATTCAACTCTTTTGATCAAATAAGGAAACCTAGGGTTTTAACCATAGGTTTATATTAGGTCTTAACCCTAATTCTAATCGAACTACGTGGACTTTGATCCATGTATTTCGTTGCATGGTACGTAGGCGCTCTTCGTGAGGCTCAAGTCCGTTCTAGGATCCAAGCATCCTAGGTTTATTTATGTTTTCTTTTCTTCTTTTTATTTTCTGTTTTTATTTGCTTATTATGCATGGATGGATGAATGAAATATATGATATGCATGCAATTCTTGTGATGATATACTTGCTGATTTTTGTATGGAAAGACTTTAATTTAGCCCAAATGAACTGAGAGACCGAAAGGGTGACATGGGTGCCTATAGGCTTTGCCTAGAACCTTCCCATGTCATAACTTAGCCTCCGAATCCCCGATTTCTTTGGTTTTCAAAAGATTGGTTTTTGCCTTTCCTGTTTTATGGAGTCATTCAAATTGTTTTCCTAAAACAAACTATTTTTAGGGTTTTCCTTGTTTCCTTTAAAAAATAAGGTGGCGACTCCTTTCCTTTTTCTTTTTCAAACCCACTTTCTTTTCAATCCCTCGTGGGCCCAATTTCCGGGGTTCACAGTTTGGCGACTCCACTGGGGATTTGTGGGCTAGACTCTATAAAGTTTAAATGGGCTAGGTTAATTTCTTATGTTTAATTAAAATCAATCACATTGCATCCGCTTGATTGTGTGCTTTCATTTATTGCATTGTGTGCGCAAACTCTTGCATGTTAGGATCGATGTCCCTCGATGTATCCTTGCCAACGATCGGCCTAGTCTCAACCTTGGTTTTCCTGATTCCATGTGTTGGGGCGAAAGCTATCAACCTCTCTTGCCTAGTACCCTTGGGCTTGCCCTTGGGTATATTAAATGAGTTAATCACGTACTGCTGGACCCACGCGGCGTTCCTGATGCCACATGTGGTTAGGTATAAGGATTGCTCAAGCAAGTGAAGGACCCTAGCCTACCCTTATCATTAGTCCATATAGACAAACTTGTAGGACACTACGGTCTCACCTTTATGCACCCACAATTGTTTGTAATGATGCTATGCCGTGTTTGTGGTGTGAGGCTTTATATCTTATGCCCTTAATATAGACCTTTAAACCCTAGCCTTCGTTAAGGCCATGGGTTAGGAGGAATAAATTAAGGAAATAGGATGTAAAGCTATGTTTGTGATGTGCTAGTCCTAGGGGATTAATTAAACCTAATTGAAGGACTCTATGCCCTATTCTTTAAAACATACCCTTAATCCATGACCCCTGTAAAGGTAATTGGATAAAAGGAATGAATTAATTGAACATGGTGTAGAGACCGAATTCATTAAGGAAAATATGGAGGTTTAGGACAGATCCTTAGGCTAAAGGTTAAAACTTTTCTATCCATAGACGTGCTGGCTTGGATCCGCAATCCACAAGGGCGTCTAGTGAGTGTTGAGTCTACCCATCAGACAGACATGGCCGACGAAAGAACTAGTGAGGGGCACTTTGACCTTGAGGCTTGCCTGAAAGCCATCATGACCAAGCTTGACCATACCGCCGAGACATCCGATACCGCATTGAAAATGGCTCAAGAGAACCAACAGAAGATGGCGGATCTTGAACAAAATGGCTCTAAGGCCCATTCCTCGGGTATACCTCATGGGGCTGGCACCGAAGAGGGACCTCAATCCAATGAGAACACCAAGACAGAGGGGGAAAGTAGCTCGAAACCTGAGGTCACAGACCTAGAAGGGGAAGCCAAGGGGAAAGGTTCTAGCAGTGATTCCGTGTTAGCTAGCAAGGTAGAAGCATTGGAGAGAACTATAAAAGGGATTCGCAGGGCTGATGACATGGTCGATGTGCGGACTCTATCCCTGTTTCCAACGGCTCGTATTCCACTACAATTCAAGATGCCGGAGTTAGAAAAGTTCGATGGGACGGGTTGCCCTAAGACTCATTTGAAGATGTACGTGCGAGCTATGCACCCTCGAGGGGCTACTGACGAGCTTTTAGCTCAAATGTTCCATGAAACCTTGGCCACTTCTGCTTTGAAATGGTTCTTATCCTTGGATGAGAATAGAACCCGGACTTGGGAAGACATATGCAATGAGTTTTCAGAGCACTACAAGTATAACACAGAGGTGGACGTTACTCGAAGGGACCTAGAAACTACCAAGCAAGGGGCTCATGAAACTTTCTCCGCTTACATTACAAGGTGGAGACAAAAGGCGTCGAGAATAACGGATAGGCCGAATGAGGAGGACCAAATTCAGTTAGTGGTTAAGAACCTGCTGCCCGTGTATCACAAGCACCTATTTGCCCACTATTTCCCAAATTTCAAAGCTCTCATTGGGGCTGGCACGCAGGTTGAAGATGCTATCAATGATGGGACAATCAAGACTGAGGAAGTGAGGAGTCGCAAGACAAACTTTACTGGGAAGAACAATGCCGAGGTCAACACCATAACTCAACCAATCCAACCCTTTTCTCTCAATGATGTCAACCCACCTCGCCAATTCACTGACCTATTCATGCCACTCGAAAGAGTCCTTGAAAAGCTCATAAGTCGTGACCTATTGAAGCCACTCGACCTAAGACCTCCACCAAATCCCTTACCCAAGAGCTACAATGAGAATGAGTACTGCAAGTACCATCAATCCAAAGGCCAAGCCACCAATCGCTGTATTCGCCTTCGCCACCAAGTCCAAGACCTCATTGACAAGCAAGTCATTTCACCACCAACCCGTCCAAATGTCACCCGTAATCCTCTCCCATCACACAACAACACACCCCCACCTAACACCATAAATGCCATTGGGGTTGAATCCTCTCGCCCTCGCCATCCCATAAAACAATACACTCCGCTCCCCATGACCTTAACCCGTCTCTTCACCATTTGCCGCAATAACAGCCTTATCATGCCACTTCCACCAAAGCCCAGACCATCAACCCCTCACCAATATTGCCAATACCATCGTGCACCCGGCCATGACACCGAGGCTTGTTCTATACTAAAGAAGATCATCCAAGACCTCATTGACCAAAAGGTTTTGTTGTTGCCAAAGAAATCTATCCAACAAGAGCTGAAAGAAAGATATGAAGCAGGGGATCCTCAGGTTGGCCTATTAGGTGAAGCGTCGGGGAAATATGATTACTATGTGCTGTACTCAAGCCCAAGTCCGATATTAGATGAGCCGATAGTCCCTTCAGGTTGGGATGACTTGCCGACAGAGATGGAGAGCATCGACATGATAGAATGGGATGACTTGATGAATGATTCCGAGGAAGTCCATGACATATGGGCTAGCGATGATGAGTTGGACCATATAACCAGAGGGGGTCGTCATTTCAAGCCTCCCCACCTAGAATCTGAAAATCCGTTGGAAGATTTGGAAGGGCAGAGGCGTCCTAGCTTGCAAGAAGAAGAGGATGAAGTGCTTAGGCAGCTGAAGAAGACCAATGCCAACATTACTATTTGGGGCTTGCTCATGGCCTCGCATAAGCACAGATAGACCGTGTTGAAACTATTGAATCAGATACAAGTGCCCGTTGACACATCCCCCGAGGGATTGGTACATTTGGTGAATCCAACTCCCAAGAACTCAACCATCGTGTTCATCGATGTAGACTTACCTAAAAGCGGGCCGAGCCATTCTCAAGCTCTCTATGTGACCGTTGACACTATGGGGAAGAGGGTTCCCACCGTTCTTATCGACAATGGGTCCGCACTGAATGTATGTCCTCTCCGAACTGCCACTGTTTTGGGTTTGGGACCCACTGATTTCACGCCATCTGGGCAGACCGTAAGAGCTTATGACAACACCCGCCGAGAAGTAATAGGGGTGGTTACTTTGCCTCTTATCATGGGACCCACTGAATTTAGGGTGGAATTCCAAGTGTTAGATGTGCCGTCATGTTTCAACTTGCTGTTGGGCCGACCTTGGATCCATCCCGCTGGGGCTGTTGTTGGGAATCGAACAAGAGGGAAAAATACAAAGGCGGAATATAAAAATTTTTCCTACGATTCCCAATCCCATGAATCTAACTATGCATAACACAAAATCAAACCCTAACTACAAAGAGGGTTAGAACACTTACAGAATTTTTGTCTTCTCCGTTTTGCTCCAAGCTTCTACTCCGGACAGCGGTGAATGAGCAGCCCATGTGTGCTGCCTCCAACGGTATCCACACCTAGCTAGAGTTTCAAGCCTTTTCTTTCTTCTTCCTTGTTGTTGCTAGAGGTGGAGAAGAGAGAGAGAGAGAAGAGAGCCTCCAAGGGGCTGGACGGCTAGGGTTTATTGTGCAAGCCTCTTATGCCATGTCACACATAAGTGTGACTTATATAGGCAGCCCACTAAAGGGGGCTGGCCATAGGGAAGAAACCCTAATAGGGTTATGTGTAATTACTCTTAATTGCACATTAACCCCTATTATTTGTATCAAATACAAATAGGCCCATAAAGAACTATTCTTTATTCACTAAAACCCTTTCTCTCATAGACTTTAAAGCCCTTCTTGCATGATCAGTGTGTGACCCATTGGGTTCACATCATTAAGTAGTAGGAATAGCACAAGGTGTGCACAATGGAACTCTTTCCATTTAGGGTCTAATTGGAACTCCTTCCAATTCCCTAATTGATTATAACTCACTTATATCAATTAGGGCTTCTACTAACCATGAGTAACACCTAGCATATGGCTCATGGTGTGGTCCTTAATGAGGTGAATAGTCATTTACAAAGAACCCTTCTGTTATAGTTTATAGGTTACAATTGCATCCTTCCTTCAACACAATGTCTCCAATTGAACTAATAGGACATGGAAGTCTGTCAAGTCCCTAGTTCAATTACTTTATACTCATTCATAGATATCAACTCATTGATGAACTCATGAAACTCTTTTCATATTCATCCTACCATGGCCATGGATTTAATGAGCTATATTATGAATGTTATATGAGACATTCTCTCTCTTTTTCCTGAGAGTGATGGATCCCTTGTTGATCACTCACATGCCTTCATACACATAGCAGTAGGGCCAATGAACACCTTTGCAGACCCCTGAATAGGATCTGCACTTAGTGTTATCAAACTTCTAAAGCTACATGCATAAGGCAACTATGGTGTCTCAGGTCTAAGGATTACTTGTACCACTATAACAATGAGAAACTGATTGACAGGCAGGATAAAACTCCATTCAGTTTATCTCATATCTTTGGTCACATTCAGTGTACCTATTCTTATAATAGGCACCCACTTGTTGGTTGTAGTGTCTCCACACAAATAGCTTGAGACTAGCTATCCTCCTATAGAGTCAATCTAACAAGTGCTAGTCCTATGGTTCATTACTGTCCATCATAGTGAACCTTCAACTAGGAATGCTTAAGGAGTTTAGTACAGAGATATATCTATAGTCTCAAAATTACAACTCTTTGTAATTCCATATTCTCAACTTTAACTCCATGGACATATTATGTAAATATAAATGATGCATATAAACATAATAGAATAAGCCCTTTTATTAAATCAATAATAAATGTGACATACATAAATGAAATCAAATGATTGTTCCTAATCCCTAAACAATCATCTCTATGATTGGCTCTAGGGCATAATCCTAACAATCTCCCACTTGCACTAAAGCCAATCGACCATGTATCGCATACCTATCTTCTCAAGATGTTGGTCTTAGACATAACCAATTATGTTTTAAAGCTTTAGTCAGTAGGTCTACAAAAACTTATGTAGATAATATCTTCTGTAATGTGTCTATTACCTCTTCCAATGATTCCTCTAATCACTTGGAATTGTCACTCTATGAGTTTGGACTTTTGATGAGACCGTGATTCCTATACTTGAGCTATAGACCCATTGTTGTCACAAAACAAGGTGTGGGCAACTCAATGGAAGGAACAACTCTAAGTTCTAAATGAACTTATAGATCCAAACAGTCTCCTAGACAATGCGACAATTAATTCACCCTTAATAATGGAATCCACTGTATCTTTCATACAGTTCTTCCATTAAGTATTTCACCAACTAAAGTGAATATAAAATATACCCCATATGGATTATATCCAAATCCATATACCCATCTACTATGAGTTTACAATTTCCATATACAATCCAATATTCCAAATTTGAATTGATTGATAACTATTTGTAACAATTACAACATAATAGATATCAGGTTCAATACATAGTGTAAAATAAGGCTTCTTAACACTTTAAGAATCTTACTTGTGTCATCCTAGGGCATATGCCCTTGAATAATGAATTCTTATCTGAAGTAAATCAGACCTCCCTTAGAATTCTCCATGTTGAACTCCTTCAACATTTCAACTATGTTTAATGACTTGGAGATACTTAGCAATCTATATGATCTATCTCTATAGATCTTGTTGGATGCTTCTACCAAATCTTTCATAAAGAAGTTTTTCTCAAAAACTAAAACTTCACATTAGATAACATTTATATATCATTCATAATGATTAGGATGTCATCTTATTGATAGGATAAAGAAAAACGATCGCACTCCCACTAACCTTTTATACACTCATGGTCCATCTATACAATGAGAGAAATCAAACAATTTGATTACTTCAACTTTATAGATGTTCTAATTATGAGAACCTTGTAGTCTATTAATAGACTTCTATAACTTACACACTTTTATGGTTTTTCACCATTTGATATAACATCTTTATATCCTTTTTGACATATCTCATATTCAAAATGTGTGTTTATAGATAACAAGATCCAAATGGATTTCAGCATAACTATTATCAAACAAGTTTCTTTATAGACAACTTTTTGCCTATGTTGAAAACATTCTTAAATAGCCAAGCCTTTTAGGTCTCTACCTATCCATATTGGATTTAATGACTCTTAGTCATTTCTCGAGTTGATGTGAAACATCGTCTAGTCATAATCAATAGGATTATCTTGATGATCTTTATCACCAAAGAACAATTCTTTCGCATTCTAGTAGAGATACAATATCTCTCTTATGTTAAGAAATATCCAATTTGATCTATGAAAAGATTGTAGTGTAGTTAATGGTTTTTGTCTCAATAGAGACAAGGGTTGGATCTTTGTTCATTTGTGGCTTTACAGACAATTCTATAAATTCTATCTACTTTTGCATCTTTCTTGAATGAACTCTTTCTCAAGAAAATCCAGCAAACATCCTAATGGACAACTTTTGTTCATTAGAGTAATAGAAATACTATCCCAACCACTTTTGGGATATACCACAATTCAACACTTACTTGACCTTATTTCCAGATTGTCTACATTATGTTTCCAGACAAACGTAGCACAAGCCCAAGCCTTAACTTCTTTAAGTTGGGTTTCTTCCCATATCATATCTGATATAATTGGGACAAAACTGGAGTGAACCCTAAATTATCAATATGTAGCAATTTTAAGGTATATCCTAGATGGATACATTAGTAAAACTCATCATGGATCAAACCATATCTTAATAGGGTTCAATTCGTTCTTTTAGATTCACCATTGAGCTATGGTATTCTAAGATGAGTCTACTGTAATTGAATGCATACTCTACATGACTATATACATCACAATGTATTAGTCAAATTATAAATGTAACTCTTTCACTTCACCAAGTAAAAGATGGGTTTGGTCATCTCATAACCAAGTCATAATCGTTACATTTAAATGAGAGTCTCTACATCTCTTGTATTCTCAGAATACGTTGCATTTGCTCTAATTAGTCATTTAAATTCAGAAATCAAATTTCTAGAATGTCTTAAATGACCTAGTTAAGAAATAAGTTCCCAAAATTAATCTAACAACTCTTGCTCTATTAAAATTTTTAAAGGTAACTTATTATCTACTTAACTTTCTGCTTCGATTTAGATTACACTAGAATCCAAAAACCAAGAAGCAGAACTAACCAACAATTTAGTTTAGAGCATGAACCAAAACTTCAAAAGTTTAGTTCTTCTAGGAAGACTGATACTTTATCAAGTTTCCTTTACAATACCTTATGTTTACTACAAAATAATTATATTTCTTTGTCTTTGACTTTTCAAGACTTGCTTTCCTCTATGCTTCCATTTTAAATCACATCTAGCTTCTCAAGCTATTCTATGTGATTAATCATTTTTCAAAAGAATGATTATTAATAAACAACTTTTATTACATCCTAGTCCAGAAGAAGTCCTTTACAAGTACTATACTTTATAGTATTATTTTACTCACTATACAACCTTTGTATGTGATGTAGGATATCAAAGGCACTTGCATTGACTAATTTTGCTTCTGAAGCTCATTAGTCATCAATACTATCATATAGCATGGCAACAAGATGCCAATTGCGCATAGTGTCTTTTTCTTCTTAGGATGTTTTATGGAGGGCCTTTAATAAAAGGCCTAATAGCATATAAACAATCTTTTTGAAATTGAGAACAATTCTCAATTTCCTAAGTCAATCAAAGAAATCGGGTTTAGTCAAACTATCAATATCCTATATATTAGGAAATAGGGGTTTTGAGGTGAGTAATTAGGTAATCTACATAGACATAGAATTAGATTTCATTTTTATCCATAATGATTGGGTCTTTAATCATATGGTACCTCCCACTATTTTATCAAATTCCATACACCCTCTAATGGAATTCAAGAATCTCATTCCTAATGGGGATTGGGGTCCCACTGTGACCTAGAAGCCTCACATGTTAGTTTCTTGGCTTCTAACCCACAATAAGAAGACAACTCTTTGTCTATTGCTTCATAAGCAAATTCCAATCGTTTTGCCTCTAGGGTACATACTCCTCACATGTTAGTTTCTTGGAATACTTCCCTAGTTAAGTTAAGCCCATCATTCACACAGGTATGTTTCACCAAATATATACCTCACATGTTAGTTTCTTGGTATATACCAGCTTAGGCACCCCATGATATCTACATATGTGATAGTTTCAAGTAATGTCTTTAATATGGGTAGCTCCTACATGTCTGCAGCCAGGTACCCACATTAAGGGACGTTAGATGATCCTATAATGATGGAAGGCAATGAAGAATTCATTCCCCAATGACTTCTCCATTTTCAACTTAATATTAAATAAGAGGGGTTTTTAAAGGGTCTCATCAAATTAACATATAAATTATGCTATTTATAATCATACATCTCATGCTATTATAAATCATACATCGCATGCTATTATATATCAACATATATAAAGTACCATATTTTGATATTAGTCCCTAAGTGAATAGGTAACATATACCAAACTATGGTATTGGAGCTAATACAATTATCTCATAAATTTAAGCTCCCACTATGATGATTATGGACTTTGAGAGGATTCAATCCAAGCCAATAGATTGAATCCAAGGTCTAAGGTGGGTGTAGGTGATCGTAAAATAAACCATTCGTAACATACATGTTTTCTTGAAAAACTTCTCTAAGCTTTCAAGTCCTTCAATCTGCTCCCTTGGCTTGATGGTCTCCACCATTGGCTTGTTGGGCTCTATCATGCTCCTTTGGGTCCACCATGTTCCTTAGTGTGCTCTCGATTACATAACATTTACATAATTTAAAGAAAGGGATACATAAGGGGAATGTGGGGTACATAAGAGAATGATAGAGAGAGAGGGAGAGGGAAGGTGGCATGCAAGCCCCAAATAAATTACATCACCTTAATAAAATTACGACTCTTGTAAATAATAACATCCCATTCATAGGACGGCCAATCACAATTGGTTTAAAGGGTATAGTCCATAATCATCATCCAAACACATACATACAATCTCATTGCATAATGTAAAGAAAAACTGTAAGCATTAAAACATATGGGCATTATGGTAATTCTCTTGAATGATTTACATTAATCTCATTAATGCATCCTAATCTTATTAGGTTTAAACAAAAATATCCAGAATTAAATAAAGTCTTAACATTTAAGACATTTAGTTTCAATTAATCAAATTAATAGAAACATATAAAGTTTCCTAAAATAACTCTAATATCCAATATTAGGGTTTCCTTATTTAAACAAAACAATTTCATTTAATTAAGAATTTCCAGATTTTAATTTAATCCCCAATTGTATTTTAAACCATTTAAAACATTATAAAATTAATCAATATTAATTAAATAATTAACATGGGAATTAAATAAAATCAATTAAATGATGAATTAGTGTATTAGGGTTTCCTAAAACCCTAAACCCTAAATGCATAACCCTAAACCCTAAATGCAAGCCCTAATCATTAAATGCCTTATGATTGGTCATTTAATGACCAATCATTAAAACCCTAGGTTCATACGGTATTTAATAAAAGGGATTAGGATTTAATTAATGCCAAATAGGGTATTTATTACCCTTAATTAATTACACTAATTAGGGTTATCAAAACCCTAACCCTAGACATCATTAATGGTATTAATTATGCCCTAACAATCAATAACCATGATTGGTCATTTAATGACCAATCATTAACTCTTAATTAAGGTAATTAATATTCCAATTAGGGTTTTAATTAATGCCATAATGAAATTAGGGTTTCATCATTAACTCAAAATTAGGGTTTCATCCTTAACTCTATGCAGCCGTCACTACCAGGGGGCTGCCTGAGCTTGGCTAGGCTGCCATGGCCACCAACGACTGTGGGAGGCCATGGCTAGTCATGGGAGAACATCCTAGGGGTGTGGGACAAGCCTCTGGACATGTGAGAAGTGGTGGAAGTGGCTGCCATCATCAAGAACAATCAGGGTTTCCAAAACCCATTGCTGGAGCCATTGTTGCAGACCTTGAAGGTCACAATAGCTTCTAAATCCTTATCAATTCGACTCCTCCATTGAAACCAGCTTTTGTATCATGTCCCCACATGAAATACTAAGCTCATAGAAGAGGTTTGGATGATCAAATCATCACCAATTGTTCTAAACAATTAAAACAACAGTAGGCTGCCCAGAATTTGACAGCATACTGTCCATGGTCAGAAATTGATTTAAAACCCAGCAAGATGAATGAATTAGGCTACCAAATGAATTTTCCCAGTATCCTACATGTCTTAGGAAACTAATGCAATTGGTTTCATGCAATTTGGAGTTCCCTAACTCAAGTTCTAATCAAAACTCCATTGATGACGTTTCTGCAGAGAAAATCTGCTATGCTGTTCATGAAAAATTTTCAAACTTTTTGAATCTTTTTCCATCAAAACCTTTTTGAAACTTAAAGAAAATCATATACACATGATATATAATGATCCTACAATGATTTGCCATCATAAATACAGCAGCTTTAATTAGAATTAATTGCAAGAACCTTAGGGTTCTAAAACCCAGATTCAGCCTCCATGGTGTTCTTCTCCTTCTTCCTTCTGTTCTAGCATCTTAATCCAATTATGATGCATCTAAATGCTTGGGAACCTTTCCCTACCATGTCTAGAACATAACCCAAGTGGTGGCAACCATTGCCATGCCTTTGATCTCCATCAATAACTCAAAGTTGTGGCTATTGCATCATTCCCGAGCAAAACTGTCTTTCCAGACAGCCTGTAGTAAAAAATTCATAACTTTCACTACAGAACTCGGATTGACGCACCGTTTGTTGGGTTGGAAAGCTTATTCAAAGAGCTTTCTAACCATATATGGATCGAAAATTTTGGAGAAGAACTCTGAATTCGGCAGGCAAAACAAGATGACGGTTTTTCATGGCAACCATGAAAACTGTTCATAACAGTTTTATAAAACCCTAGTTTCCTTATTCTTCTTCTCCAAACTCAAACCCTATGCAACCTATTGCATCCATGGATACACTTAACCATCAATTAGAAGAAGAGTAGAAGAGAATTGACCTAGGGTTCCAAACCCTAGGTTCAGCCATGGAGGAAAACCAATTATGCAGAAAAAATTTTCCAGATTTTTGAATCATTCAACTACACCATAATTACCAGCCCATATGTATTTTGTATTATGCATAATCATGGCTCTGATACCACTGTTGGGAATCGAACAAGAGGGAAAAATACAAAGGCGGAATATAAAAATTTTTCCTACGATTCCCAATCCCATGAATCTAACTATGCATAACACAAAATCAAACCCTAACTACAAAGAGGGTTAGAACACTTACAGAATTTTTGTCTTCTCCGTTTTGCTCCAAGCTTCTACTCCGGACAGCGGTGAATGAGCAGCCCATGTGTGCTGCCTCCAACGGTATCCACACCTAGCTAGAGTTTCAAGCCTTTTCTTTCTTCTTCCTTGTTGTTGCTAGAGGTGGAGAAGAGAGAGAGAGAGAAGAGAGCCTCCAAGGGGCTGGACGGCTAGGGTTTATTGTGCAAGCCTCTTATGCCATGTCACACATAAGTGTGACTTATATAGGCAGCCCACTAAAGGGGGCTGGCCATGGGGAAGAAACCCTAATAGGGTTATGTGTAATTACTCTTAATTGCACATTAACCCCTATTATTTGTATCAAATACAAATAGGCCCATAAAGAACTATTCTTTATTCACTAAAACCCTTTCTCTCATAGACTTTAAAGCCCTTCTTGCATGATCAGTGTGTGACCCATTGGGTTCACATCATTAAGTAGTAGGAATAGCACAAGGTGTGCACAATGGAACTCTTTCCATTTAGGGTCTAATTGGAACTCCTTCCAATTCCCTAATTGATTATAACTCACTTATATCAATTAGGGCTTCTACTAACCATGAGTAACACCTAGCATATGGCTCATGGTGTGGTCCTTAATGAGGTGAATAGTCATTTACAAAGAACCCTTCTGTTATAGTTTATAGGTTACAATTGCATCCTTCCTTCAACACAATGTCTCCAATTGAACTAATAGGACATGGAAGTCTGTCAAGTCCCTAGTTCAATTACTTTATACTCATTCATAGATATCAACTCATTGATGAACTCATGAAACTCTTTTCATATTCATCCTACCATGGCCATGGATTTAATGAGTTATATTATGAATGTTATATGAGACATTCTCTCTCTTTTTCCTGAGAGTGATGGATCCCTTGTTGATCATTCACATGCCTTCATACACATAGCAGTAGGGCCAATGAACACCTTTGCAGACCCCTAAATAGGATCTGCACTTAGTGTTATCAAACTTCTAAAGCTACATGCATAAGGCAACTATGGTGTCTCAGGTCTAAGGATTACTTGTACCACTATAACAATGAGAAACTGATTGACAGGCAGGATAAAACTCCATTCAGTTTATCTCATATCTTTGGTCACATTCAGTGTACCTATTCTTATAATAGGCACCCACTTGTTGGTTGTAGTGTCTCCACACAAATAGCTTGAGACTAGCTATCCTCCTATAGAGTCAACCTAACAAGTGCTAGTCCTATGGTTCATTACTGTCCATCATAGTGAACCTTCAACTAGGAATGCTTAAGGAGTTTAGTACAGAGATATATCTATAGTCTCAAAATTACAACTCTTTGTAATTCCATATTCTCAACTTTAACTCCATGGACATATTATGTAAATATAAATGATGCATATAAACATAATAGAATAAGCCCTTTTATTAAATCAATAATAAATGTGACATACATAAATGAAATCAAATGATTGTTCCTAATCCCTAAACAATCATCTCTATGATTGGCTCTAGGGCATAATCCTAACAGCTGTGCCATCTTCACTCCATCAAAAGGTGAAGTTTCCATATGAAGGAGCCATAGTAACGCTTCAAGGAGACTATGAATTGAAACTCGCAGGTGTGCCTATATGTGAGATACAACCTGAATCAGCAGCGATACCGCTATCTGGGTTTGATTATATCCAATGCATTGAGAAAGAGCTGAATGAATCATCACGCCATTACTCTTCTATAAAGCAGTACATCCCATATACTTTTTATCCAAGTTCCGACCCAGCCGTAGCAGATAAAAGTTTTGGTGATAGATACTTCACAGAAGGGCCGAATCCTCAAAGTTTGACAAGTTGGTACCACTCTATCCAAGATCTATATGGAAGCTTGAAAGAGGAAGACTGGGCAGAGAACCTTGATGCGAGGGCTATGACTGAAATGTTCCAAGACATGATCCTCACCGTGGAAGACTCGACCATTGAAGAACTCCAGGGTTCATCCATTAGCCATGCTACCGTGCCATTCCTGAATTGGTACCTTGAATGTGGTGTCATTGCGGAGATCCATGAAGAAGAAGACCTTGGCCTACCTGATAGCAGCTTGTAGGTGTCTTAGTTTAGTAATATTTCCCTAATTCAATAAGATGTATCTACTTTACTCACTTTGTGGAGTCATAGTATTGATACAGATTTGTTTGTTTTCCTTCTTTCTTTTGTGTGTCATTCCCATTATTCCTAGTCAATAAAGTGTGCTTTCTTTCTCTATATATGCAGTGTCTCTTTTCTCTCCTCTATGGATATTTATGGCATGGATATAGATCCTAGGGACGATGTCCCCCCGGAGCTCGTTGAGCAAAGGAAAAGGGGCGTCACCGAACCTAATATGGATGAATTGGAATCAATCAACTTAGGGACGAATGAATTGCCAAGAATAGTTAAAATTGGGAAAACCCTCTCCCCCGTTGAAAAAGAAAAGATGATCTCTCTCTTGAAAGCCAACATTATGGCTTTTGCATGGTCTTATGAAGACATGCCTGGCATCGACCCCGATATTGTGCAACACTATATCCCCACTAATTCCCTAAAGAAGCCGGTAAAGCAGAAACTCAGAAGATTAAAACCAGAATGGGCCCTAAAAGTAAAAGAAGAGGTAACTAAACAACTAGACGCGGGTTTCCTCCAAGTTGTGGAGTACCCCGAGTGGTTGTCGAATATAGTGCCTGTGCCTAAAAAAGATGGGAAAGTGAGGATGTGTGTCGACTTCCGAGATCTCAACGCCGCGAGCCCTAAGGATGACTTTCCTTTACCCCATATCGACGTGTTGGTAGATAGCACGGTGGGACATGCACTCCTCTCCTTCATGGACGGATTCTCTGGGTATAACCAGATAAAGATGGCGCCTCAAGACATGGAGAAAACAGCCTTTATCACGCAATGGGGAACGTACTGTTACAAAGTAATGCCTTTTGGCTTAAGAAACGCTGGGGCTACTTACCAAAGAGCAGCTACGACCCTATTGCATGATATGATCCATAAGGAAGTCGAGGTTTACGTCGATGATATGATCGTGAAGTCCGTGGATAGGGAAGGGCATTTCAAGGCACTAGAGAAATTCTTAGAGCGAGCAAAAAAGTACAATCTCCGTCTCAACCCACAGAAGTGTGCTTTCGGCGTCACTGCAGGCAAGCTATTGGGGTTTATGATCACTCAGAGAGGTATCGAAGTGGACCCAGGGAAGATAAAAGCTATTGTGGAGATGGAGCCGCCTAGCACTGAGAAGCAGATCCGAGGTTTTCTGGGAAGAGTTCAATACATAAGCCGATTCATTGCCAACTTGACCATGGTTTGCGAACCAATCTTCAAATTGCTTAAGAAAGGTGTGCCAAAAGTGTGGAACGAAGAATGCCAAGAGGCCTTTGAGACCATTAAGAGATACTTGAGCAATCCTCCAATCTTAGTTCCCCCACGGCAAGGTGCGCCACTTTTGTTATACTTAACGGTCACCGAAACCGCGACGGGAGCTATGTTAGCTCAATATCTTGAAGGGTCTACAAAGGAAAATGCCATTTATTACTTAAGCAAGAAAATGACAGACTATGAAGTGAAGTACAATGCAATTGAAAAGGCTTGTGTGGCACTAGTATGGGCGACGCAGAAACTCCGACACTACATGATGTCCTTCGAAGTGTTCTTGATAAGTCGCATGGACCCGTTGAAGTACCTGGTAGAAAGGCCACTATTGTCATTCAGAACTGCTCGATGGTCAATTCTCCTCAATGAATTCGACATCAAGTACGTGAATCAGAAGTCTATCAAGGGAAGCGTCATCGCAGACTACCTAGCCAGCTGTCCGGTGTCATCATCCGCTCCGTTCAACGATCAATTCCCAGATGAAGACGTGCTAGAGATTGGTAGAAAAACTTGGAGAGTATACTTCGATGGGGCAGCCAATAAGAAAGGTTATGGGATAGGAGTCCTGCTGGTCTCACCCGAAGAGGCATTTACACCGTTGGCGGTCAAGTTGGGGTTCGAAGCCACCAACAACATTGCTGAATATGAGGCCTGTATCCTAGCATTGGAAGCGGCACTTGAATTGGGGATCAAAGAATTAGAAGTGTTCGGGGACTCGGCGCTAATCATTTGTCAGATAAAAGGGGAATGGAAAACTCGAGATGAGAAGCTGCTACCCTACCATGCCTATCTGGAAGCTCTAACCAAGGAGTTCTCAGAGATAGAGTTCAACTACCTTTCAAGAAACAAGAACCAGTTCGCCGATGCCTTGGCGACCCTAGCATCCATGGTGGAGATACCTGAAGGGGGAAATGTGAAGCCGTTGGTAATAGAATGCCGAGACAAGCCTGTGTACTGTTGTGCAATCCGAGGAGGGGAAGTGAATGATGGCCGTCCGTGGTTCCATGACATAAAGAAGTTCATTGAAGAAAGGGAGTACCCAGAAGGAGCATCTCGCATTGATAGAAAAACCCTAAGGCGGTTGGCAAGTCACTATGTACTTTGTGGAGGAAAGCTATATCGGAGATCATACGACGGGATCCACCTGCTGTGTGTCACCGAGGAAGAAGCCGAGCATCTGAAAAGAAATCCATGAAGGGACAGGGGCTCCGCATATGAATGGCTATATGTTAGCTAAGAAAATCATGAGGTTAGGCTATTATTGGTCTACCATGGAAAGAGACTGCCACGCACATGTCAAGAAGTGCCACAAATGCCAACTGTTCGCCAGTGGACAACATTTGCCTTCTATGCCCTTAACAAGTATGTCGTCACCATGGCCATTCGCGGTATGGGGGATAGATATCATCGGACAGATCAAGCCAAAGGCGTCAAATGGGCATGAATACATCCTGCTTGCCATCGACTACTTCACTAAGTGGGTGGAAGCAGCGTCCTTTAAGACCTTGAATTCCAAGAAGGTAGCACAGTTCATACAGCACAGCATCATCTATCGATATGGGGTACCGCATGAAGTTATCTCAGACAATGGCCAGCACTTTCAGAAAGAAACCCATGAGCTCTTGCAAAAGTACGGCATAGCCCACCATCTGTCGTCACCATACCGTCCTCAGACTAATGGAGCGGTGGAAGCAGCTAACAAGAACATCAAGAAGATACTACAGAAGACTGCGGACTCACACACAGACTGGCATGAGAAGTTGCCATTGGCTCTATGGGGTTACAGAACATCAATAAGATCGTCAACAGGGGCTACCCCTTATTCTCTAGTTTATGGAATGGAGGCCGTGTTGCCAGTTGAATTGGAAGTTCCTTCACTAAGAGTTGCCGTGGAGAGCCAGATAACAGAAGTGGACTGGGTTAAGAGCCGCTATGATGAGTTAGCTTTGCTGGATGAAAGGCGTTTAAGGGTGCTGTATCATGTTCAGGGGTATCAACGGAGAGTTGCCAGAGCATTCAACAAGCATGTCAAAGATCGAGGTCTAAAGAAAGGGGATGTAGTGCTGAAAGAAATCAGAGCTCCAGTGTTCGATCCGCGGGGAAAATTCAAGCCAAGTTGGGGTGGGCCATACATTATCAAAGAGATATTGCCAGCAGGGGCTGTTCGCCTCATGGATTTAGATGGAATTGAGTTCGCTCGTCCAACTAATTTGGATCAATTGAAGAAATATCATGTTTGAAGCCTGCTAGGTTGAAAACCCGTAAGGGCGGCCTAGGCAAAAGTTAAGGCATAAGAACTACGTAAGACCTGATTCTCCATTCAAAAACAAAAAAAAAAACAAAAACAAAAAAAACAAAAAAAACAAAAAAAAACAAAACAAAAACAAAAAAAAAAAAAGAAGAAAAAACCATGGAGATACGTAGGCAACCCATAAAGTTACCTTGGGTGCGGTCTAAATCAAACAAGAAAATCCCAAATTTGATTTATTATTGGCAATTTATTCAAAACTAAAATTGATTGACATAGCAATTCATTGGTATTAAGTAAAAGAACTATAAATATGCCATAAATATCCTATTCTATTTTCTTGAGCCTCTTTGCAGCTCGCTCCTCAGCTTTCTTCTTCTCTCTTTCATGTCTTCTTTTCTTCCTCAAGTCATGTTCATAAGCTGCTGTCACTGCTTCCATAATATCTTCTCTGCAAGATCCAAGTTCGTTGTTCTTGATAAGTCCAAAAATCCTTTCTCTTCGAGTAGTCTCTCTCTCACCTAAATTGCTTTTCAACCATCCCTTATACTCGGGGCTCATCATATATGGACCATCAGTATTCGTAACTTGGGTTAGTATCAACTTGCTAGGCCATCGGTCCTTCGCCCAAGTCACTACAGAAAGACCTGCGGGCACCACAGGATAGTCACCTTTCAAGGAAGTGGGTATGGTTTGCATGGCGCCCATCTGACGTAGAACCCTTGAAGGCCAATAGAAGGAAGTAGACCTCAGTCCTATGAGTCTCACCATGGCGCATCCAGAAGTCCGCAGAAGCACCTGGTCACTGCAGCCCCATATGAATACAAACCACTTGACACTCCTCCAAGAAAGGGTTTGGTAGTAACCTAGCCAATCTCTCAATGAAAATTGCCCAGGTAATTCAATGCGGCGAAGGCAGTAATGCTGGGGCTTGTATGGTGTAATGGCAACTGGTGACAAGAAATTCAGTCTTTCAAGCAACCACATCTGCAGTAGAATGGGGCTACCTCCTAAAGGAACCTTTGGGTCCTCATGAGTTTTATCCAAACCATTCAGGGTTTCAGCTAGCACCATGAGAATCAAGTTATGGCCCTTGGCAAGGAGAGGAATCAAGTCACAGATTTGAACGGGAACATGTGGAGTACCAGTGGAAATAAGAAAACGACCAATGAGGCAAAAGGCAAATGCATGCTTAATAGGAAAGGTAAAATTCAGAATACCTTTACTATCACAAGCTAAAAAAGAGGTTGCCAATTTCATCAAGTCTACCATATGGTCCTTTACAAACGTAGAGGCATATTGTGAGTGAATCCCAAGTAGATTGGAGAAAGAAGTAAGAAAGCTTGGGCGAGGAGTAGCGAGAATGAAAGGACCTACCGTTGAAACTCCATACAATGCACAGAATTCCTCCATGGTTGGGCACAGTTCTTCATAGTTGAAGCAGAACACATGAACTTGAGGATCCCAAAAATATGTAGCAGCAGTCAAGAGGTTCGTTTCAAGCCTCACATGCCTCAAGGAGAGCAATGGATCCAAGCCAAAGCACTTGAACTCAGATTTTGCTTCAGCACTCATAACTCTCAAAAACCCTCCTAAAAATTTGTCTAGAGCCTCCATAATTTCTAATGAATGAATACAAGTAGGTTTAGGAACCTCTTGGATGTGTTTTTATAGGGAAAAGGTCACAAATCCAAGTTCAAATAGGAAAAAACCCATCAGAATAGGAAGTTTCCTATTCAAAGTGGGATTTCCGCTTCGGGCTCGGGTAACCACCCAGGCCTGGGCGGCTAGCCTCCCGAGGCTGGTGGTCACCCAAGCCACCTTGTTTTGGCTTTCTCCCTCGCTTTGTCTCGCCTTGACGCGTGATCAAACCTCCTTCCAAATGAGATATTCAACACTTTTTGAGCTTAAAATCAATCAAATTCCATCTTGAAATCAATTCCTTGAATTGATTTTATGTTCAAAAGGGTTGAATATATTTCCCCTGTGCCATGCCAACTCAAGTGACAATGTGTTAAGACACTTTCCTCTTGCACCATGCTTGTTTAATCTTGATAAATTGATCATATATCCTCATGTCAAATCTTGATTTTTCATCTCACTTGGTTGAATGTATTCATCACTTGAATATATTCTTCCATTTCAAAAGTGTATTCACCCTTTGAATATACTCCTCAGTTTCAAATTCTTGATTTTCCATCCCACTTGGTTGAATATACTCATCACTTGAATATATTCTTCCATTTCAAAAGTGTATTCACTCTTTGAATATGCTTCTCAGCTTCAAATTCTTATTCTCTATCATACTTGGTTGAATATATTCATCACTTGAATATATTCTTCCATTTCAAAAGCATGTTCACCCATTGAATATGCTTCCTAGTTTCAGATCCTCATTATCACTTACTTGGTTAAATATATTCATCACTTGAATATATTTCTCCATTTCAATGGTATACTCATCACTCGAGTATACTTCTCAGATATTTCGTCACTTACTTGGTTAAGTATATCCATCGCTTGGGTATATTTCTCCATTTCAATGGTATGTTCATCACTTGAACATACTTCTCAGATCATTTGTCACTTACTTGGTTAAGTATATCCATCGCTTGGGTATACTTCTCCATTTCAATGGTATGTTCATCACTTGAACATACTTCTCAGATCATTTGTCACTTACTTGGTTAAGTATATCCACCACTTGGGTATATTTTTTCCATTTCAATGGTATACTCATCACTTGAGTATACTTCTCAGATATTTTGCCACTTACTTGGTTAAGTATATCCATCGCTTGGGTATATTTCTCTATTTCAATAGTATGTTCATCACTTGAACATACTTCTCAGATTATTTGTCACTTACTTGGTTAAATATATTCATGACTAGAATATATTTCTCCATTTCAATGGTGTACTCATCACTTGAGTACACTTCTCAGATTATTCTCTATCTTACTTGCTTAAGTATATCCATCGCTTGGATATATTTCTCTATTTCAATGGTATGTTTATCACTTAAACATACTTGTCACTTACTTGGTTAAGTATATCCATCACTTGGATATATTTCTCTATTTCAATGGTATGTTTATCACTCAAACATACTTGTCACTTACTTGGTTAAGTATATTCGTGACTAGAATATATTTCTCCATTTCAATGGTGTACTCATCACTTGAGTACACTTCTCAGATTATTCTTATCTTACTTGGTTAAATATATCCGTCGTTTGGATATATTTCTCCATTTCAATGGTATGCTCATCACTTGAGTGTACTTCTCAGCTTACTTGGTTAAATATATCCATCACTTGGATACATTTCTCCATTTCAAAAGTGTGTTCATCACTTGAACGTACTTCTCAGTCTTTTTCAATCATTAAGTATACTCATCACCTGAGTATATTTCTCAGCATCTTTTTCATCACTTGGTTAAATATGTTCGTGACCTGAATATATTTCTCCATTTCAAAAGTACACTCATCACTTGAATACACCTCTCAGATTATTCTTATCCTACTTGGTTAAAGATATCCATCGCTTGGATATATTTCTCCATTTCAATGGTATGCTCACCACTTGAGTATACTTCTCAGATTTCATTCTCAGATTACTTGGTTAAATATATTCGTGACCTGAATATATTTCTCCATTTCAGTGGTATACTCATCATTTGAGTATACTTCTCAGATTTTTTGTCACTCACTTGGTTAAATATATTCGTGACCTGAATATACTTCTCCATTTCCAAGGTACGTTCGTCACTTGAACGTACTTTTCAGATCTCATTCTCATCACTTGGTTAAATATATTCGTGACTAGAATATATTTCTCCATTTCAAAAGTATGTTCATTCGTAGTGGCTTGAATATGCTTCTCTTGACAATCATCAACCCCCAGTGGTTTAAGTATACTCATGACTTGAGTACACTTCCTTATTTCAGTCTCAGGTTTTCAACCTCCCATCATTGTTGGTATCAGTGTGTGATTTCTCCGGGCTTTTTGGCCAAAAATGGGTTGTTCTTTATCATTGGTTCACAAGTGTAACTTGTTCGCCAATGAGGGGCTTCTGTCACACCCCATTTTTGCACCACCTTACTAGGGCTCATCATTTCATGCATGTTTTTGTTTTGTTTTTGAGTCTAGTCACTTGCATTAGTTTTCTAGAGTCACAAGGACAATGGATATGAATTTTGGTTCAAATTGGAGTTGATCTTGAGGGATAATAAGAGCTTTTGTGACTTGAGGGGCATAATCGTCTTTTAAGTCCCAAACTTTTCATTTGACCTCGGAATGATCTCCAAATTGTCAATTGGAGTTCATATGGATGCATAAGAGGTATTTTTAGTGTCAATTTGGTAAGTCAATGGCTCGGGATTAAAATGGCTCGATGTGGTTCAAGTTGGTTAATTGACCCTTCCTTGGGTTAGCTCTAATTGACTCACAATTACCAACCAAATCTTTTCAAATTGACTTTCATTAGTCATCATTTTACCCTCAAAAGTGTTTCATGAAGTTCAATTTTGATATGGCCTGATGATGAGTTTGGTGTGGTTATTTACGGATTATCCTTGAAGAATTAGTGCGAATCACAGCATGAGATTTTTGGTTAAAATGAAAAGAAAATTATTTTATTAAATTAGCCATTTTTATCATGACACTAACACGTGTACGTATGTGATGAGTGTGTGTACGCACATACGATACATGTGCATGCGTGTTAGCGGTCAGTCTCCCAATTTTTATAAAAGACAATTTCCTTTTCCTATTCAGATTAGAAGTCTTTTATCATTATAAAATACCTTTTGATTATTCTCCAAGGAAACCTAGTCCAGGAAGGAAAGGGAAACTCCAGATTTCAGCTATAAATACTCTCTTAATGTCTTTAAACAAGGGGAGGGGAGAAGAGGGTTTGGAGGGAGTGAAATTCGTCATAATTCAGCAGCAGATTTTCTGAAAACCAGCAGTCGTATTTTAATCATAACTTTTTGATCCGAAGTCAGACTTTGATGAAATTGGTCTTTTTAGAAAGATAATTCAATTCTCTACAACTTTGTATTTCACAAGCTTTGTCCAAATCCAACGTTTTCATACCCAAAAACGCGATTGAAGTTGCTGCTGCTGCAAAGTGACGAGAATCACTTTTTCTTTTCTCTTGTTCTCTTTTTGTTTTCTATTTCTTTTCAAAGTTGAGTGAGTTTTGATCTCTTTGCTGTGATACCACTTTGACAAAGAGGAGGATTCGTGTTGGTTTGATTCACTCTAAAGACCTGAGGAGCCACGAACAATTGCATACAGCAGCAAGGAAGGCCCTTCCTAAGGTATTCTCCTTCTCTATTCAAGCTTAAACTAGGTTCTCATATGGGTTAGGCTTATTGCATGTTAAAGGTAACTTTTTTATCATGTATTAACACTCTAGCTAGTTAATATACATGGAATATCTATTTTTTATCTACTGTTTAGCAGTGCTTTAGGGCTGTCCTTTAGGTTTTTAATGCATAGTTATGATTCTTGTGCTCCTGTTTGTCCTTGTGCTAGGATTAGTGTCATTGCATGTTAGAGTTAGGATTTTCATCATGTTATATTGCTTTAGTTAGTTAATATGCATGATTTAATTTCTGTTTAGTTTGGTTTTAGCATGATTAAAGTATGTTTTGTATGTTTTTAAGCATATTTGTGAGTTTAGGGTTTTAGAGTCATTGTTTCGTGTTTGTTTTCATATAGCATGATAAAGTAGACTTTTTTATTGGTTTTTCTTCGTGTTTGCTGTATATGTTTTTCATATGGAGTAAACATGATAGTTTTGCATGCATGTTAGTATGTTTTAGGGTTTTTATGCATGATATGGTTCTAGGAATATGTTAGGACTTATTATTGTTCGCTGTGTTGCTGTTAGCATGCTTAGTGGATGATTTTTAGGCCATGATACTATTCTGTCCAGATTTGCATGTTAGTGTTTTTGCATGGTTTTGAGCACTTGTAAGGGTGCAAATAGGTGTGGTATTTGTCCTATGGCAAATAGGGCTGCTTATGTCTGAAATGGCTAAATGCTTGGAGCTAATTGCGCTCAGGTAAGTGGGTGTGAAGGTGCCCCAATTCACCTTTCTTCTTAACTCATTCTCTTCTCCCTATCTAGGGTTAATTTTTAATACAAGTCCTATGGTTTAATTAGAGGTTTCCTTAACCAACAAAATTCTGGTTTTTATTAAAGTTTCCATCTTGTGGATTTCTTTCCTAAAATCAAACTTTCTATCATATTCAACTCTTTTGATCAAATAAGGAAACCTAGGGTTTTAACCATAGGTTTATATTAGGTCTTAACCCTAATTCTAATCGAACTACGTGGACTTTGATCCATGTATTTCGTTGCATGGTACGTAGGCGCTCTTCGTGAGGCTCAAGTCCGTTCTAGGATCCAAGCATCCTAGGTTTATTTATGTTTTCTTTTCTTCTTTTTATTTTCTGTTTTTATTTGCTTATTATGCATGGATGGATGAATGAAATATATGATATGCATGCAATTCTTGTGATGATATACTTGCTGATTTTTGTATGGAAAGACTTTAATTTAGCCCAAATGAACTGAGAGACCGAAAGGGTGACATGGGTGCCTATAGGCTTTGCCTAGAACCTTCCCATGTCATAACTTAGCCTCCGAATCCCCGATTTCTTTGGTTTTCAAAAGATTGGTTTTTGCCTTTCCTGTTTTATGGAGTCATTCAAATTGTTTTCCTAAAACAAACTATTTTTAGGGTTTTCCTTGTTTCCTTTAAAAAATAAGGTGGCGACTCCTTTCCTTTTTCTTTTTCAAACCCACTTTCTTTTCAATCCCTCGTGGGCCCAATTTCCGGGGTTCACACTTGGCATTTCTCAAAGGGACGCAACGATCTTCGTCAAGGATCATATAGTGGACTTAATGAAGTTAGCAACCTCATTCTTGGCTCATGATAGCGAAGGTACTCTGACTTTCACCCTTCAAATTCAGCGTGCACTCGCTTTTTGCTTAATTGGTCGCTTTCTCATATCCACCGGCACTCTTCAAGCCCCTGTTCAAATATGTGAGTTGATTACCCCTCTTCTCAAGCGACATAACATTATTCCATTGGTATTAGCTGAAACCTTGAATGGTTTAGATAAAATTCATGGCAACCCCAAAGTGCCTTTAGAAGGTAGCCCCTTTTTACTGCAAATGTGGCTGCTCGAGCGCTTGAACTTTCTATCTCCCACCACCATCAATCCATACAAGCCCTAGCACTTCTGTCTGCGCCGAGTTGAACCCCCTGGGCCGTTCTCTTTAAGAGATTGGTTGGGTTATTTCCACACGCTGTCATGGCGGAACATCAAATGGTACGTCTTTACATGGGGGTGTAAAGAGCAGGTACTTTTTCGAACCTCGGGGTATGCTTTTGTCAAACTCATAGGACTGAGGCCGACTTCCTTCTATTGGGCTTCGAGAATTCTTCGCCAGATGGGCGCCATGCAAACCATACCGTCCTTAACAGGACCTTGTTACTTTGTGGAACCTGTCGGTCCTACCATAATCAAGTGGGCGAGGACTCGCTGGCCTACAGACCTGAAATTGACTCGGATTGCCAACACTGAAGGGCCTTTCGAGATGAGTAGAGAATACAAGCACTGGTTGAAGGATAACTTGGGCGAAAGGGAGACTTCTCGTCGAGAAAGAATTTATGACCTTATCAAGGACACGAGACTTGGACTTTGCAGAGAAGACATTCTTGAAGCAGTGGAGGCATCCCACGACCATAACTTGCGAAAGAAAAGAGGACTTGATAGAGAGAGACAGAAGACAAACAAAATGACTCTAAAGAAACTCAAGAGGACTTAAAGACTCAAAGAATAGAATATCTATGGCATGTCGATAGTTCTTTTTACTTAACATCAATAAATTGTTATGTCAAACAATTAGTTTCAAATGAATTGCCAATAATAATCTACTTTCGAGATTTTTTGATTGTGTTGATTGGACCGCACCCAATGTAACTTTATGGGCTGCCTACGTATCCCCGTTTTCTTTTTTCTTTTTCTTTTTCTTCTTTTTCTCCTTTTTTTTTTTTTTTTCTTTTTGGGGAATCAGGTCCTCGTAGTTCAAATGCCTTAACTTTTGCCTAGGCCGCCCTTACAGGTTTTCAACCTAGCAGGCCTCATACATAATACTTCTTTAATTGATCCAAATTAGTAGGACGAGCGAACTCGATCCCATCCAAATCCATAAGTCGAACAGCCCCTGCTGGCAATATCTCCTTGATGACGTACGGTCCACCCTGTGAACCCCGGAAATTGGGCCCACAAGGGATTGAAAGAAAATGGGTTTGAAAAAGAAAAAGGAAAGGAGTCGCCACCTTATTTTTTAAAGGAAACAAGGAAAACCCTAAAAATGGTTTGTTTTAGGAAAACAATTTGAATGACTCCATAAAAAAGGAAAGGCAAAAACCAATCTTTTGAAAACCAAAGAAATCGGGGATTCGGAGGCTAAGTTATGACATGGGAAGGTTCTAGGCAAAGCCTATAGGCACCCATGTCACCCTTTCGGTCTCTCAGTTCATTTGGGCTAAATTAAGATCTTTCCCATACAAAAATCAGCAAGTATATCATCACAAGAATTGCATGCATATCATATATTTCATTCATCCATCCATGCATAACAAGCACATAAAAACAGAAAAAGAAAAAGAAGAAAAGAAAACAAAAATAAACCTAGGATGCTTGGATCCTAGAACGGACTTGAGCCTCACGAAGAGCGCCTACATACCATGCAACGAAATACATGGATCAAAGTCCACGTAGTTTGATTAGAATTAAGGTTAAATCCTAATACAAACCTATGGTTAAAACCCTAGGTTTCCTTATTTGATCAAGAGAGTTGAATATGATAGAAAGTTTGATTTTAGAAAGAACTCCACAAAATGGAAACTTTAATAAAAACCAGAATTTTATTTATGAAGGAAACCTTTGATTAAACCATAGACTTGTATTAAAAATTAACCCTAGATAGGGAGAAGAGAATGAGTTAAGGAAGAAAGGTGAATTGGGGCACCTTCACACCCACTTACCTGAGCGCAATTGCTCCAAACATTAGCCATTTCAGACATAAGCAGCCCTATTTGCCATAGGACAAATACCACACCTATTTGCACCCTTACAAGTGCTCAAAACCATGCAAAAACACTAACATGCAAATCTGGACAGAATAGTATTATGACGTAAAATCATCCACTAAGCATGCCAATAGCAAAAACAGCGAACAATAATAAGTCCTAACATATTCCTAGAACCATATCATGCATAAAAACCCTAAAACATACTAACATGCATGCAAAACTATCATGTTTACTCCATATGAAAAACATATACAGCAAACACGAAGAAAAACCAAATAAAAAAAGTCTACTTTATCATGCTATATGAAAACAAACACAAAACAATAACTCTAAAACCCTAAACTCACAAATATGCTTAAAAACTCACAAGACATACTTTAATCATGCTAAAACCAAACTAAACAGAAATTATATCATGCATATTAACTAACTAAAGCAATATAACATGATGAAAATCCTAACTCTAACATGCAATGACACTAATCCTAGCACAAGGACAAACAGGAGCACAAGAATCATAACTATGCATTAAAAACCTAAAGGACAGCCCTAAAGCATGCTAAACAGTAGATAAAAAATAGATATTCCATGTATATTAACTAGCTAGAGTGTTAATACATGATAAAAAAGTTACCTTTAACATGCAATAAGCCTAACCCATATGAAAACCTAGTTTAAGCTTGAATAGAGAAGGAGAATACCTTATTCTCTCTCAAACACTCAAGTATTAATGCATAAAGTGGCTCCCCTTGTGTTTGTAATTGTTCGTGGCTCCTCAGGTCTTTAGAGTGAATCAAACCAACACGAATCCTCCTCTTTGTCAAAGTGGTATCACAGCAAAGAGATCAAAACTCACTCAACTTTGAAAAGAAATAGAAAACAAAAAGAGAACAAGAGAAAAGAAAAGTGATTTTCGTCACTTTGCAGCAGCAGCAACTTCAATTGCGTTTTTGGGTATGAAAACGTTGGATTTGGACAAAGCTTGTGAAATACAAAGTTGTAGAGAATTGAATTATCTTTCCAACAAGACCAATTTCATCAAATTCTGACTTCGGATGAAAAAGTTATGATTAAAATACGACTGCTGGTTTTCAGAAAATCTGCTGCTGAATTATGACGAATTTCACTCCCTCCAAACCCTCTTCTCCTCCTCCTTGTTTAAAGACATTAAGAGAGTATTTATAGCTGAAATCTGGAGTTTCCCTTTCCTTCCTGGACTAGGTTTCCTTGGAGAATAATCAAAAGGTATTTTATAATGATAAAAGACTTCTAATCTGAATAGGAAAAAGAAATTGTCTTTTATAAAAATTGGGAGACTGACCGCTAACACGCATGCACATGTATCGTATGTGCGTACACACACTCATCACATACGTACACGTGTTAGTGTCATGATAAAAATGGCTAATTTAATAAAATAATTTTCTTTTCATTTTAACCAAAAATCTCATGCTGTGATTCGCACTAATTCTTCAAGGATAATCCGTAAATAACCACACTAAACTCATCATCAGGCCATATCAAAATTGAACTTCATGAAACACTTTTGAGGGTAAAATGATGACTAATGAAAGTCAATTTGAAAAGATTTGGTTGGTAATTGTGAGTCAATTAGAGCTAACCCAAGGAAGGGTCAATTAACCAACTTGAACTACATCGAGCCATTTTAATCCCGAGCCATTGACTTACCAAATTGAACCTAGAAATACCTCTTATGCATCCATATGAACTCCAATTGACAATTTGGAGATCATTTCAAGGTCAAATGAAAAGTTTGGGACTTAAAAGACGATTATGCCCCTCAAGTCACAAAAGCTCTTATTATCCCTCAAGATCAACTCCAATTTGAACCAAAATTCATATCCATTGTCCTTGTGACTCTAGAAAACTAATGCAAGTGACTAGACTCAAAAACAAAACAAAAACATGCATGAAATGATGAGCCCTAGTAAGGTGGTGCAAAAATGGGGTGTGACAGAAGCCCCTCATTGGCGAACAAGTTACACTTGTGAACCAATGATAAAGAACAACCCATTTTTGGCCAAAAAGCCCGGAGAAATCACACACTGATACCAACAATGATGGGAGGTTGAAAACCTGAGACTGAAGTAAGGAAGTGTACTCAAGTCATGAGTATACTTAAACCACTGGGGGTTGGTGATTGTCAAGAGAAGCATATTCAAGCCACTACGAATGAACATACTTTTGAAACGGAGAAATATATTCTAGTCACGAATATATTTAACCAAGTGATGAGAATGAGATCTGAAAAGTACGTTCAAGTGACGAACGTACCTTGGAAATGGAGAAGTATATTCAGGTCACGAATATATTTAACCAAGTGAGTGACAAAAAATCTGAGAAGTATACTCAAGTGATGAGTATACCATTGAAATGGAGAAATATATTCAGGTCGCGAATATATTTAACCAAGTAATCTGAGAATGAAATCTGAGAAGTATACTCAAGTGGTGAGCATACCATTGAAATGGAGAAATATATCCAAGCGATGGATATATTTAACCAAGTAATTTGAGAATGAAATCTGAGAAGTATACTCAAGTGGTGAGCATACCATTGAAATGGAGAAATATATCCAAGCGATGGATATATGGATATATTTAACCAAGTAATCTGAGAATGAAATCTGAGAAGTATACTCAAGTGGTGAGCATACCATTGAAATGGAGAAATATATCCAAGCGATGGATATATTTAACCAAGTAGGATAAAGAATAATCTGAGAAGTATACTCAAGTGATGAGTGTACTTTTGAAATGGAGAGATATATTCAGGTCACGAATATATTCAACTAAGTGAGTGACAACATATCTGAGAAGTATACTCAAGTGATGAGTATACCATTGAAATGGAGAAATATATTCAGGTCGCGAATATATTTAACCAAGTAATCTGAGAATGAAATCTGAGAAGTATACTCAAGTGGTGAGCATACCATTGAAATGGAGAAATATATCCAAGCGATGGATATATTTAACCAAGTAGGATAAAGAATAATCTGAGAAGTACACTCAAGTGATGAGTGTACTTTTGAAATGGAGAGATATATTCAGGTCACGAATATATTCAACTAAGTGAGTGACAACATATCTGAGAAGTATACTCAAGTGATGAGTATACCATTGAAATGGAGAAATATATTCAGGTCGCGAATATATTTAACCAAGTAATCTGAGAATGAAATCTGAGAAGTATACTCAAGTGGTGAGCATACCATTGAAATGGAGAAATATATCCAAGCGATGGATATATTTAACCAAGTAATCTGAGAATGAAATCTGAGAAGTATACTCAAGTGGTGAGCATACCATTGAAATGGAGAAATATATCCAAGCGATGGATATATTTAACCAAGTAGGATAAGAATAATCTGAGAAGTGTACTCAAGTGATAAGGATACTTATGTTGGGAATCATACAAGAGGGAAAAATAGAAGTGCGGAATATAAAAATTTTCCCTTTGATTCCACAGCCCATGAATCTAACTATGCATATACAAAATCAAACCCTAGCTATGAAGAGGGTTAGAACACTTACAGAATTTTTGTCTTCTCCTTTTTGCTCCAAGCTTTGATTCCGGACAGCGGTGAATGAGCAGCCCAAGTGTGCTGCCTCCAACGGTATCCACACCTAGCTAGAGCTTCAAGTCTTTTCCTTCTTTTCCCTTGTTGTTGCTAGTGTAGGAGAAGAGAGGAGAGAGAGAGAGGGGGCTGGAAAATTTCGGCCAGCACCTTGGGGTTTCTTCTTGTGATGATGTCACACATCATAAAGTGTGACTTATATAGTCCACACTAGGGGGGCCGGCCATAGGGGGAAACCCTATTAGGGTGTGATGCAATTTCTCTAAATTGCACAATAACCCCTATAAATTATATCAAATATAAATAGGCCTCAAAGAACTATTCTTTATGCACTCATACCCTTTCTCTCATAGACTTTAAAGCTCATCTTGCATGATCAGTGTGTGACCCATTGGGTTCACATCATCAAGTAGTAGGAATAGCACGAGGTGTGCACAATGGAACTCTTTCCATTTAGGGTCTAATTGGAACTTCTTCCAATTCCCTAATTGATTATAACTCACTTATATCAATTGGGGCTTCTACTAACCATGAATAACACCTAGCATATGGTTCATGGTGTCGTCCTTAATGAAGTGAATATGTATCTATCAAAGAACCCTTCTGTTATAGTTTATAGGTTACAATTGCATCCTTCCATTTACACAATGTCTCCAATTGAACTAATAGGACATGGAAGTCTGTCAAGTCCCTAGTTCAATTACTTTATACTCATTCATAAATATAAACTCAATGATGAACTTATGGAAACTCCTTTCCATATTCACACTGCCATGGCCATGGACTGAATGAGTTATATTGTGAATGATATATGAGACATTCTCTCTCTTTTTCCTGAGAGTAATGGATTCCTTGTCGATCACTCATATGCCTTCATACATATAGCAATAGGGCCAATGAACACCTTTACAGACCCATGAATAAAATCTGCACTTAGTGTTATCAAACTTCTAAAGCTACATGCATAAGGTAACTATGGTGTCTCAGGTCTAAGGATTACTTGTACCACTATAACATTGAGAAACTGATTGACAGGCAAGTTAAAACTCCATTTAGTTTATCTCAAATCTTTGGTCACATTCAGTGTACCTATTCTATTAACAGGCACCCACCTGTTGGTTGTAGTGTCTCCACACAAATAGCTTGAGACCAGCTATCCTCCTATAGAGTCAACCTAACAAGTGCTAGTCCTATGGTTCATTACTGTCCATCATAGTGAACCTTCAACTAGGAATGATTTAGGAGTTTAGTACAGAGATATATTTACAGTCTCATAATTACAACTCTTTGTAATTCAATTTCTCAACTCTAACTCCTTGGACATATTATGTAAATATAAATGATGCATACAAACATAATAGAATAAGCCCTTTTATTAAATCAATAATAAATGTGACATACATAAATGAAATCAAATGATTGTTCCTTTATCCCTAAACAATCATCTCTATGATTGGCTCTAGGGCATAACTCTAACAACTTAATGATTGAGAAAGACTGAGAAGTACGTTCAAGTGATAAACATACTTTTGAAATGAAGAAATGTATCCAAGTGATGGATATATTCAACCAAGTAAGCTGAGAAGTACACTCAAGTGATGAGCATACCATTGAAATGGAGAAATATATCCAAACGACGGATATATTTAACCAAGTAAGATAAGAATAATCTGAGAAGTGTATTCAAGTGATGAGTGTACTTTTGAAATGGAGAGATATATTCAGGTCACGAACATATTTAACCAAGTGATGAAAAAGATGCTGAGAAATATACTCAAGTGATGAGTATACTTAATGATTGAAAAAGACTGAGAAGTACGTTCAAGTGATGAACATACTTTTGAAATGGAGAAATGTATCCAAGTGATGGATATATTTAACCAAGTAAGCTGAGAAGTACACTCAAGTGATGAGCATACCATTGAAATGGAGAAATATATCCAAACGACGGATATATTTAACCAAGTAAGATAAGAATAATCTGAGAAGTGTACTCAAGTGATGAGTACACCATTGAAATGGAGAAATATATTCTAGTCACGAATATACTTAACCAAGTAAGTGACAAGTATGTTTGAGTGATAAACATACCATTGAAATAGAGAAATATATCCAAGCGATGGATATACTTAAGGAAGTAAGATAGAGAATAATCTGAGAAGTGTACTCAAGTGATGAGTACACCATTGAAATGGAGAAATATATTCTAGTCATGAATATATTTAACCAAGTAAGTGAAAAATAATCTGAGAAGTATGTTCAAGTGATGAACATACCATTGAAATGGAGAAATATACCCAAGCGATGGATATACTTAACCAAGTAAGTGGCAAAATATCTGAGAAGTATACTCAAGTGATGAGTATACCATTGAAATGGAAAAATATACCCAAGTGATGGATATACTTAACCAAGTAAGTGACAAATGATCTGAGAAGTATGTTCAAGTGATGAACATACCATTGAAATGGAGAAATATACCCAAGCGATGGATATACTTAACCAAGTAAGTGACGAAATATCTGAGAAGTATACTCGAGTGATGAGTATATCATTGAAATGGAGAAATATATTCAAGTGATGAATATATTTAACCAAGTAAGTGATAATGAGGATTTGAAACTAGGAAGCATATTCAATGGGTGAACATGCTTTTGAAATGGAAGAATATATTCAAGTGATGAATATATTCAACCAAGTATGATAGAGAATGAGAATTTGAAGCTGAGAAGCATATTCAAAGAGTGAATACACTTTTGAAATGGAAGAATATATTCAAGTGATGAGTATATTCAACCAAGTGGGATGGAAAATCAAGAATTTGAAATTGAGGAGTATATTCAAAGGGTGAATACACTTTTGAAATGGAAGAATATATTCAAGTGATGAATACATTCAACCAAGTGAGATGAAAAATCAAGATTTGACATAAGGATATATGATCAATTTATCAAGATTAAACAAGCATGGTGCAAGAGGAAAGTGTCTTAACACATTGTCACTTGAGTTGGCATGGCACAGGGGAAATATATTCAACCCTTTTGAACATAAAATCAATTCAAGGAATTGATTTCAAGATGGAATTTGATTGATTTTAAGCTCAAAAAGTGTTGAATATCTCATTTGGAAGGAGATTTGATCACGCGTCAAGGCGAGACAAAGCGAGAAGCAAAACCAAAACAAAGTGGCTTGGGTGACCACCAGGCCTCGGGAGGCTAGCCGCCCAGGCCTGGGTGGTTACCCGAGCCCGAAGCGGAAATCCCACTTTGAATAGGAAACTTCCTATTCTGATGGGTTTTTTCCTATTTGAACTTGGATTTGTGACATTTTCCCTATAAAAACACATCCAAGAGGTTCCTAAACCTACTTGTATTCATTCATTAGAAGTTATGGAGGCTCTAGACAAATTTTTAGGAGGGTTTTTGAGGGTTATGAGTGCTGAAGCAAAATCTGAGTTCAAGTGCTTTGGCTTGGATCCATTGCTCTCCTTGAAGCATGTGAGGCTTGAAACGAACCTCTTGACTGCTGCTACATATTTTTGGGATCCTCAAGTTCATGTGTTCCGCTTCAACTATGAAGAACTGTGCCCAACCATGGAGGAATTCTGTGCATTGTATGGAGTTTCAACGGTAAGTCCTTTCATTCTCCCTACTCCTCGCCCAAGCTTTCTTACTTCTTTCTCCAATCTACTTGGGATTCACTCACAATATGCCTCTACGTTTGTAAAGGACCATATGGTAGACTTGATGAAATTGGCAACCTCTTTTTTAGCTTGTGATAGTAAAGGTATACTGAATTTTACCTTTCCTATTAAGCATGCACTTGCCTTTTGCCTCATTGGTCGTTTTCTTATTTCCACTAGTACTCCATATGTTCCCGTTCAAATCTGTGACTTGATTCCTCTCCTTGCCAAGGGCCATAACTTGATTCCCATGGTGCTAGCTGAAACCCTGAATGGTTTGGATAAAACTCATGAGGACCCAAAGGTTCCTTTAGGAGGTAGCCCCATTCTACTGCAGATGTGGTTGCTTGAAAGACTGAATTTCTTGTCACCAGTTGCCATTACACCATACAAGCCCCAGCATTACTGCCTTCGCCGCATTGAATTACCTGGGCAATTTTCATTGAGAGATTGGCTAGGTTACTACCAAACCCTTTCTTGGAGGAGTGTCAAGTAGTTTGTATTCATATGGGGCTGCAGTGACCAGGTGCTTCTGCGGACTTCTGGATGCGCCATGGTGAGACTCATAGGACTGAGGTCTACTTCCTTCTATTGGCCTTCAAGGGTTCTGCGTCAGATGGGCGCCATGCAAACCATACCCACTTCCTTGAAAGGTGACTATCTTGTGGTGCCCGTGGGTCTTTCTGTAGTGACTTGGGCGAAGGACCGATGGCCTAGCAAGTTGATACTAACCCAAGTTACGAATACTGATGGTCCATATATGATGAGCCCCGAGTATAAGGAATGGTTGAAAAACAATTTAGGTGAGAGAGAGACTACTCGAAGAGAAAGGATTTTTGGACTTATCAAGAACAACGAACTTGGATCTTGCAGAGAAGATATTATGGAAGCAGTGACAGCAGCTTATGAACATGACTTGAGGAAGAAAAGAAGACATGAAAGAGAGAAGAAGAAAGCTGAGGAGCGAGCTGCAAAGAGGCTCAAGAAAATAGAATAGGATATTTATGGCATATTTATAGTTCTTTTACTTAATACCAATGAATTGCTATGTCAATCAATTTTAGTTTTGAATAAATTGCCAATAATAAATCAAATTTGGGATTTTGTTGTTTGATTTAGACCGCACCCAAGGTAACTTTGTGGGTTGCCCACGTATCTCCATGATTTTTTCTTCTGTTTTTTTTTTTCTTCTTTCTTCTTTCTTTTTTTTCTTTTTTTTTTCTTTCTTTTTGTTTCTTTTTTTTTTTTTTTTGAATGGAGAATCAGGTCTTACGTAGTTCTCATGCCTTAACTTTTGCCTAGGCCGCCCTTACGGGTTTTCAACCTAGCAGGCTTCAAACATGATATTTCTTCAATTGATCCAAATTAGTTGGACGAGCGAACTCAATTCCATCTAAATCCATGAGGCGAACAGCCCCTGCTGGCAATATCTCTTTGATAATGTATGGCCCACCCCAACTTGGCTTGAATTTTCCCCGCGGATCGAACACTGGAGCTCTAATTTCTTTCAGCACTACATCCCCTTTCTTTAGACCTCGATCTTTGACATGCTTGTTGAATACTCTGGCAACTCTCCGTTGATACCCCTGAACATGATACAGCGCCCTTAAACGCCTTTCATCCAGCAAAGCTAACTCATCATAGCGGCTCTTAACCCAGTCCACTTCTGTTATCTGGCTCTCCACGGCAACTCTTAGTGAAGGAACTTCCAATTCAACTGGCAACACGGCCTCCATTCCATAAACTAGAGAATAAGGGGTAGCCCCTGTTGACGACCTTATTGATGTTCTGTAACCCCATAGAGCCAATGGAAACTTCTCATGCCAGTCTGTGTGTGAGTCCGCAGTCTTCTGTAGTATCTTCTTGATGTTCTTGTTAGCTGCTTCCACCGCTCCATTAGTCTGAGGACGGTATGGTGACGACAGATGGTGGGCTATGCCATACTTTTGCAAGAGCTCATGGGTTTCTTTCTGAAAGTGCTGGCCATTGTCTGAGATAACTTCATGCGGTACCCCATATCGATAGATGATGCTGTGCTGTATGAACTGTGCTACATTCTTGGAATTCAAGGTCTTGAAGGACACTGCTTCCACCCACTTAGTGAAGTAGTCGATGGCGACCAGGATGTATTCATGCCCATTTGATGCCTTTGGCTTGATCTCTCCGATGATATCTATCCCCCATACCGCGAATGGCCAAGGTGATGACATACTCGTTAAAGGCATAGAAGGCAAATGTTGTCCACTGGCGAACAGTTGGCATTTATGGCACTTCTTGACATGTGTGTGGCAGTCCCTTTCCATGGTAGACCAATAATAGCCTAACCTCATGATTTTCTTAGCTAACATATAGCCATTTATATGCGGAGCCCCTGTCCCTTCATGGATTTCTTTAATCAGATGCTCGGCTTCCTCCTCGGTGACACACAGCAGGTGGATCCCGTCGTATGATCTCCGATATAGCTTTCCTCCACAAAGTACATAGTGACTCGCCAACCGCCTTAGGGTTTTTCTATCGATACGAGATGCTCCTTCTGGGTATTCCCTTTCTTCAATGAACTTCTTTATGTCATGGAACCACGGACGGCCATTATTTACCTCTCCTCCTCGGATTGCACAACAGTACACAGGCTTGTCTCGGCATTCTATCACCAACGGCTTCACATTTCCCCCTTCAGGTATCTCCACCATGGATGCTAGGGTCGCCAAGGCATCGGCGAACTGGTTCTTGTTCCTTGAAAGGTAGTTAAATTCTATCTCTGAGAACTCCTTGGTTAGAGCTTCCAGGTAGGCATGGTAGGGTAGCAATTTCTCATCTCGAGTTTTCCGTTCCCCTTTTATCTGACAAATGATTAGCGCCGAGTCCCCGAACACTTCCAATTCTTTGATCCCCAATTCAAGTGCCGCTTCCAATGCTAGGATACAGGCCTCATATTCAGCAATGTTGTTGGTGGCTTCGAACCCCAACTTGACCGCCAACGGTGTAACTGCCTCTTCGGGTGAGACCAGCAGGACTCCTATGACCTTTCTTATTGGCTGCCCCATCGAAGTATACTCTCCAAATTTTTCTGCCAATCTCTAGCACGTCCTCGTCTGGGAACTGATCGTTGAATGGAGCAGATGATGACACAGGACAGCTGGCTAGGTAGTCTGCGATGACGCTCCCCTTGATAGACTTCTGATTCACGTACTTGATGTCGAATTCGTTGAGGAGAATTGACCATCGAGCAGTTCTGAATGACAATACTGGCCTTTGTACCAGGTACTTCAACGGGTCCATGCGACTTATCAAGAACACTTCGAAGGACATCATGTAGTGCCGGAGTTTCTGCGTCGCCCATACTAGTGCTACACAAGCTTTTTCAATTGCATTGTACTTCACTTCATAGTCTGTCATTTTCTTGCTTAGGTAGTAGATGGCATTCTCCTTTGTAGACCCTTCGAGATATTGAGCTAACAAAGCTCCCGTCACGGTTTCGGTGACCGTTAAGTATAACAAAAGTGGCGCACCTTGCCGTGGGGGAACTAAGATTGGAGGATTGCTCAAGTATCTCTTAATGGTCTCAAAGGCCTCTTGGCATTCTTTGTTCCATACTTTTGGCACACCTTTCTTAAGCAATTTGAAGATTGGTTCGCAAACCATGGTTAAGTTGGCAATGAATCGACTTATGTATTGAACTCTTCCCAGAAAACCCCGGATCTGCTTCTCAGTGCTAGGCGGCTCCATCTCCACAATAGCTTTTATCTTCCCTGGGTCCACTTCGATACCTCTCTGAGTGATCATAAACCCTAATAGCTTGCCTGCAGTGACGCCGAAAGCACACTTCTGTGGGTTGAGACGGAGATTGTACTTTTTTGCTCGCTCTAAGAATTTCTCTAGTGCCTTGAAATGCCCTTCCCTATCCACGGACTTCACGATCATATCATCGACGTAAACCTCGACTTCCTTATGGATCATATCATGCAATAGGGTCGTAGCTGCTCTTTGGTAAGTAGCCCCAGCGTTTCTTAAGCCAAAAGGCATTACCTTGTAACAGTACGTTCCCCATTGCGTGATAAAGGCTGTTTTCTCCATGTCTTGAGGCGCCATCTTTATCTGGTTATACCCGGAGAATCCGTCCATGAAGGAGAGGAGTGCATGTCCCACCGTGCTATCTACCAACACGTCGATATGGGGTAAAGGAAAGTCATCCTTAGGGCTCGCGGCGTTGAGATCTCGGAAGTCGACACACATCCTCACTTTCCCATCTTTTTTAGGCACAGGCACTATATTCGACAACCACTCGGGGTACTCCACAACTTGGAGGAAACCCACGTCTAGTTGTTTAGTTACCTCTTCTTTTACTTTTAGAGCCCATTCTGGTTTTAATCTTCTGAGTTTCTGCTTTACCGGCTTCTTTAGGGAATTAGTGGGGATATAGTGTTGCACAATATCGGGGTCGATGCCAGGCATGTCTTCATAAGACCATGCAAAAGCCATAATGTTGGCTTTCAAGAGAGAGATCATCTTTTCTTTTTCAACGGGGGAGAGGGTTTTCCCAATTTTAACCATTCTTGGCAATTCATTCGTCCCTAAGTTGATTGATTCCAATTCATCCATATTAGGTTTGGTGACGCCCCTTTTCCTTTGCTCAACGAGCTCCGGGGGGACATCGTTCCTAGGATCTATATCCATGCCATAAATATCCATAGAGGAGAGAAAAGAGACACTGCATATAGAGAAAGAAAGCACACTTTATTGACTAGGAATAATGGGAATGACACACAAAAGAAAGAAGGAAAACAAACAAATCTGTATCAATACTATGACTCCACAAAGTGAGTAAAGTAGATACATCTTATTGAATTAGGGAAATATTACTAAACTAAGACACTTACAAGCTGCTATCAGGTAGGCCAAGGTCTTCTTCTTCATGGATCTCCGCAATGACACCACATTCAAGGTACCAATTCAGGAATTGCACGGTAGCATGGCTAATGGATGAACCCTGGAGTTCTTCAATGGTCGAGTCTTCCACGGTGAGGATCATGTCTTGGAACATTTCAGTCATAGCCCCCGCATCAAGGTTCTCTGCCCAGTCTTCCTCTTTCAAGCTTCCATATAGATCTTGGATAGAGTGGTACCAACTTGTCAAACTTTGAGGATTCGGCCCTTCTGTGAAGTATCTATCACCAAAACTTTTATCTGCCACGGCTGGGTCGGAACTTGGATAAAAAGTATATGGGATGTACTGCTTTATAGAAGAGTAATGGCGTGATGATTCATTCAGCTCTTTCTCAATGCATTGGACATAATCAAACCCAGATAGCGGTATCGCTGCTGATTCAGGTTGTATCTCACATATAGGCACACCTGCGAGTTTCAATTCATAGTCCCCTTGAAGCGTTACTATAGCTCCTTCATATGGAAACTTCACCTTTTGATGGAGTGAAGATGGCATAGCCCCAGCGGGATGGATCCAAGGTCGGCCCAACAGCAAGTTGAAACATGACGGCACATCTAACACTTGGAATTCCACCCTAAATTTAGTGGGTCCCATGATAAGAGGCAAAGTAACCACCCCTATTACTTCTCGGCGGGTGTTGTCATAAGCTCTTACGGTCTGCCCAGATGGCGTGAAATCAGTGGGTCCCAAACCCAAAACAGTGGTAGTTCGGAGAGGACATACATTCAGTGCGGACCTATTGTCGATAAGAACGGTGGGAACCCTCTTCCCCATAGTGTCAACGGTCACATAGAGAGCTTGAGAATGGCTCGGCCCGCTTTTAGGTAGGTCTACACCGGTGAACACGATGGTTGAGTTCTTGGGAGTTGGATTCACCAAATGTACCAATCCCTCGGGGGATGTGTCAACGGGCACTTGTATCTGATTCAACAGTTTCAACACGGTATGTCTGTGCTTATGCGAGGCCATGAGCAAGCCCCAAATAGTAATGTTGGCATTGGTCTTCTTCAGCTGCCTAAGCACTTCATCCTCTTCTTCTTGCAAGCTAGGGCGCCTCTGCCCTTCCAAATCTTCCAATGGATTTTCAGACTCTAGGTGGGGAGGCTTGAAATGACGACCCCCTCTGGTTATATGGTCCAACTCATCATCGCTAGCCCATATGTCATGGACTTCCTCGGAGTCATTCATCAAGTCATCCCATTCTATCATGTCGATGCTCTCCATCTCTATCGGCAAGTCATCCCAACCTGAAGGGACTATCGGCTCATCTGATATCGGACTTGGGCTTGAGTACAGCACATAGTAATCATATTTCCCCGACGCTTCACCTAATAGGCCAACCTGAGGATCCCCTGCTTCATATCTTTCTTTCAGCTCTTGTTGGATAGATTTCTTTGGCAACAACAAAACCTTTTGGTCAATGAGGTCTTGGATGATCTTCTTTAGTATAGAACAAGCCTCGGTGTCATGGCCGGGTGCACGATGGTATTGGCAATATTGGTGAGGGGTTGATGGTCTTGGCTTTGGTGGAAGTGGCATGATAAGGCTGTTATTGCGGCAAATGGTGAAGAGACGGGTTAAGGTCATGGGGAGCGGAGTGTATTGTCTTATGGGATGGCGAGGGCGAGAGGATTCAACCCTAATGGCATTTATGGTGTTAGGTGGGGGTGTGTTGTTGTGTGATGGGAGAGGATTACGGGTGACATTTGGACGGGTTGGTGGTGAAATGACTTGCTTGTCAATGAGGTCTTGGACTTGGTGGCGAAGGCGAATACAGCGATTGGTGGCATGGCCTTTGGATTGGTGGTACTTGCAGTACTCATTCTCATTGTAGCTCTTGGGTAAGGGATTTGGTGGAGGTCTTGGGTCGAGTGGCTTCAATAGGTCACGACTTATGAGCTTTTCAAGGACTCTTTCGAGTGGCATGAATAGGTCAGTGAATTGGCGAGGTGGGTTGACATCATTGAGAGAAAAGGGTTGGATGGGTTGAGTTATGGTGTTGACCTCGGCATTGTTCTTCCCAGTAAAGTTTGTCTTGCGACTCCTCACTTCCTCAGTTTTGATTGTCCCATTATTGATAGCATCTTCAACCTGCGTGCCAGCCCCTATGAGAGCTTTGAAATTTGGGAAATAGTGGGCAAATAGGTGCTTGTGATACACGGGCAGTAGGTTCTTAACCACTAACTGAATTTGGTCCTCCTCATTCGGCCTATCCGTCATTCTCGATGCCTTTTGTCTCCACCTTGTAATGTAAGCGGAGAAAGTTTCATGAGCCCCTTGCTTGGTAGTTTCTAGGTCCCTTCGAGTAACGTCCACCTCTGTGTTATACTTGTAGTGCTCTGAAAACTCATTGCATATGTCTTCCCAAGTCCGGGTTCTATTCTCATCCAAGGATAAGAACCATTTCAAAGCAGAAGTGGCCAAGGTTTCATGGAACATTTGAGCTAAAAGCTCGTCAGTAGCCCCTCGAGGGTGCATAGCTCGCACGTACATCTTCAAATGAGTCTTAGGGCAACCCGTCCCATCGAACTTTTCTAACTCCGGCATCTTGAATTGTAGTGGAATATGAGCCGTTGGAAACAGGGATAGAGTCCGCACATCGACCATGTCATCAGCCCTGCGAATCCCTTTTATAGTTCTCTCCAATGCTTCTACCTTGCTAGCTAACACGGAATCACTGCTAGAACCTTTCCCCTTGGCTTCCCCTTCTAGGTCGGTGACCTCAGGTTTCGAGCTACTTTCCCCCCTTGTCTTGGTGTTCTCATTGGATTGAGGTCCCTCTTCGGTGCCAGCCCCATGAGGTATACCCGAGGAATGGGCCTTAGAGCCATTGTGTTCAAGATCCGCCATCTTCTGTTGGTTCTCTTGAGCCATTTTCAATGCGGTATCGGATGTCTCGGCGGTATGATCAAGCTTGGCCATGATGGCTTTCAGGCAAGCCTCAAGGTCAAAGTGCCCCTCACTAGTTCTTTCGTCGGCCATGTCTGTCTGATGGGTAGACTCAACACTCACTAGACGCCCTTATGGATTGCGGATCCAAGCCAGCACGTCTATGGATAGAAAAGTTTTAACCTTTAGCCTAAGGATCTGTCCTAAACCTCCATATTTTCCTTAATGAATTCGGTCTCTACACCATGTTCAATTAATTCATTCCTTTTATCCAATTACCTTTACAGGGGTCATGGATTAAGGGTATGTTTTAAAGAATAGGGCATAGAGTCCTTCAATTAGGTTTAATTAATCCCCTAGGACTAGCACATCACAAACATAGCTTTACATCCTATTTCCTTAATTTATTCCTCCTAACCCATGGCCTTAACGAAGGCTAGGGTTTAAAGGTCTATATTAAGGGCATAAGATATAAAGCCTCACACCACAAACACGGCATAGCATCATTACAAACAATTGTGGGTGCATAAAGGTGAGACCGTAGTGTCCTACAAGTCTGTCTATATAGACTAATGATAAGGGTAGGCTAGGGTCCTTCACTTGCTTGAGCAATCCTTATACCTAACCACATGTGGCATCAGGAACGCCGCGTGGGTCCAGCAGTACGTGATTAACTCATTTAATATACCCAAGGGCAAGCCCAAGGGTACTAGGCAAGAGAGGTTGATAGCTTTCGGCCCAACACATGGAATCAGGAAAACCAAGGTTGAGACTAGGCCGATCGTTGGCAAGGATACATCGAGGGACATCGATCCTAACATGCAAGAGTTTGCGCACACAATGCAATAAATGAAAGCACACAATCAAGCGGATGCAATGTGATTGATTTTAATTAAACATAAGAAATTAACCTAGCCCATTTAAACTTTATAGAGTCTAGCCCACAAATCCCCAGTGGAGTCGCCAAACTGTGAACCCCGGAAATTGGGCCCACGAGGGATTGAAAAGAAAGTGGGTTTGAAAAAGAAAAAGGAAAGGAGTCGCCACCTTATTTTTTAAAGGAAACAAGGAAAACCCTAAAAATGGTTTGTTTTAGGAAAACAATTTGAATGACTCCATAAAAAAGGAAAGGCAAAAACCAATCTTTTGAAAACCAAAGAAATCGGGGATTCGGAGGCTAAGTTATGACATGGGAAGGTTCTAGGCAAAGCCTATAGGCACCCATGTCACCCTTTCGGTCTCTCAGTTCATTTGGGCTAAATTAAGATCTTTCCCATACAAAAATCAGCAAGTATATCATCACAAGAATTGCATGCATATCATATATTTCATTCATCCATCCATGCATAACAAGCACATAAAAACAGAAAAAGAAAAAGAAGAAAAGAAAACAAAAATAAACCTAGGATGCTTAGATCCTAGAACGGACTTGAGCCTCACGAAGAGCGCCTACATACCATGCAACGAAATACATGGATCAAAGTCCACGTAGTTCGATTAGAATTAAGGTTAAATCCTAATACAAACCTATGGTTAAAACCCTAGGTTTCCTTATTTGATCAAGAGAGTTGAATATGATAGAAAGTTTGATTTTAGAAAGAACTCCACAAAATGGAAACTTTAATAAAAACCAGAATTTTATTTATGAAGGAAACCTTTGATTAAACCATAGACTTGTATTAAAAATTAACCCTAGATAGGGAGAAGAGAATGAGTTAAGGAAGAAAGGTGAATTGGGGCACCTTCACACCCACTTACCTGAGCGCAATTGCTCCAAACATTAGCCATTTCAGACATAAGCAGCCCTATTTGCCATAGGACAAATACCACACCTATTTGCACCCTTACAAGTGCTCAAAACCATGCAAAAACACTAACATGCAAATCTGGACAGAATAGTATTATGACCTAAAATCATCCACTAAGCATGCCAATAGCAAAAACAGCGAACAATAATAAGTCCTAACATATTCCTAGAACCATATCATGCATAAAAACCCTAAAACATACTAACATGCATGCAAAACTATCATGTTTACTCCATATGAAAAACATATACAGCAAACACGAAGAAAAACCAAATAAAAAAAGTCTACTTTATCATGCTATATGAAAACAAACACAAAACAATAACTCTAAAACCCTAAACTCACAAATATGCTTAAAAACTCACAAGACATACTTTAATCATGCTAAAACCAAACTAAACAGAAATTATATCATGCATATTAACTAACTAAAGCAATATAACATGATGAAAATCCTAACTCTAACATGCAATGACACTAATCCTAGCACAAGGACAAACAGGAGCACAAGAATCATAACTATGCATTAAAAACCTAAAGGACAGCCCTAAAGCATGTTAAACAGTAGATAAAAAATAGATATTCCATGTATATTAACTAGCTAGAGTGTTAATACATGATAAAAAAAGTTACCTTTAACATGCAATAAGCCTAACCCATATGAAAACCTAGTTTAAGCTTGAATAGAGAAGGAGAATACCTTATTCTCTCTCAAACACTCAAGTATTAATGTATAAAGTGGCTCCCCTTGTGTTTGTAATTGTTCGTGGCTCCTCAGGTCTTTAGAGTGAATCAAACCAACATGAATCCTCCTCTTTGTCAAAGTGGTATCACAGCAAAGAGATCAAAACTCACTCAACTTTGAAAAGAAATAGAAAACAAAAAGAGAACAAGAGAAAAGAAAAGTGATTTTCGTCACTTTGCAGCAGCAGCAACTTCAATCGCGTTTTTGGGTATGAAAACGTTGGATTTGGACAAAGCTTATGAAATACAAAGTTGTAGAGAATTGAATTATCTTTCAACAAGACTAATTTCATCAAATTCTGACTTCGGATGAAAAAGTTATGATTAAAATACGACTGCTGGTTTATGACGAATTTCACTCCCTCCAAACCCTCTTCTCCTCCTCCTTGTTTAAAGACATTAAGAGAGTATTTATAGCTGAAATCTGGAGTTTCCCTTTCCTTCCTGGACTAGGTTTCCTTGGAGAATAATCAAAAGGTATTTTATAATGATAAAAGACTTCTAATCTGAATAGGAAAAGGAAATTGTCTTTTATAAAAATTGGGAGACTGACCGCTAACACGCATGCACATGTATCGTATGTGCGTACACACACTCATCACATACGTACACGTGTTAGTGTCATGATAAAAATGGCTAATTTAATAAAATAATTTTCTTTTCATTTTAACCAAAAATCTCATGCTGTGATTCGCACTAATTCTTCAAGGATAATCCGTAAATAACCACACTAAACTCATCATCAGGCCATATCAAAATTGAACTTCATGAAACACTTTTGAGGGTAAAATGATGACTAATGAAAGTCAATTTGAAAAGATTTGGTTGGTAATTGTGAGTCAATTAGAGCTAACCCAAGGAAGGGTCAATTAACCAACTTGAACTACATCGAGCCATTTTAATCCCGAGCCATTGACTTACCAAATTGAACCTAGAAATACCTCTTATGCATCCATATGAACTCCAATTGACAATTTGGAGATCATTTCAAGGTCAAATGAAAAGTTTGGGACTTAAAAGACGATTATGCCCCTCAAGTCACAAAAGCTCTTATTATCCCTCAAGATCAACTCCAATTTGAACCAAAATTCATATCCATTGTCCTTGTGATTCTAGAAAACTAATGCAAGTGACTAGACTCAAAAACAAAACAAAAACATGCATGAAATGATGAGCCCTAGTAAGGTGGTGCAAAAATGGGGTGTGACACACCCCAACTTGGTTTGAACTTTCCTCGTGGATCGAAAATTGGAGCTCGGATCTCTTTCAACACTAAATCCCCTTTCTTCAAGCCTCTATCTTTGACATGTTTGTTGAACGCCCTTGCGACTCTTCTCTGGTACCCTTGCACATGGTAGAGAACCCTCAATCGCCTTTCATCTAGCAATGCCAACTCATCATAACGACCTTTGATCCAGTCCACCTCTGCTAGCTGACTTTCTATTGCAACCCTTAACGAAGGAACTTCCAATTCCACTGGCAAAACAGCCTCCATCCCATACACTAGCGCATACGGCGTAGCCCCTGTTGACGATCTGACTGACGTTCTGTACCCCCATAATGCCAATGGTAGTTTCTCATGCCAATCAGTGTACGTGTCAGCCGTTTTCTGTAATATCTTCTTGATGTTCTTGTTAGCGGCTTCCACTGCACCGTTTGTCTGTGGACGATACGGGGATGACAAGTGATGAACGATCTTGTACTTCTGCAAGAGTTCTTTGGTCTCCTTCTGGAAATGCTGACCGTTATCTGAAATGACCTCATGCGGTACCCCATATCGGTAGATAATGTTGAGCTGTATGAACTGCGCCACCTTTTTAGCATTCAAAACTTTGAAGGAAGCTGCTTCCACCCATTTGGTAAAGTAATCGATGGCTACCAAAATGTATTCATGACCATTGGATGCCTTCGGCTTAATCTGTCCGATGATATCTATTCCCCACACTGCAAACGGCCATGGAGTTGACATGCTTGTTAAGGGCATAGAGGTCAAATGTTGTCTGTTGGCGAAGAGTTGACACTTATGGCACTTCTTGACGTGGGCATAGCAATCCCTTTCCATTGTAGACCAGTAATACCCTAGTCTCATGATCTTCTTAGCCAACATGTATCCATTCATATGCGGAGCCCCCACTCCTTCATGGATTTCCTCGATGAGTTTTCTAGCCTCTTCCTCCGTGACACACAGCAAGTGGATTCCGTCGTAAGACCTCCGATACAGTTTTCCTTCGCATACCACATAATGGCTTGCCAATCTCCTCAATGTTCGCCTATCCACGCGAGATGCTTCTTCAGGATATTCTCTTTCCTCGATGAGCCTTCTTATGTCATAAAACCAAGGGTGGTTATCTGTTACCTCTCCTTCTCGAATGGAACAGCAATAAACAGGTTTCTCTCTGCATTCGATCACGAGCGGTTTCACGCTTCCTCCTTCTGGTATCTCCACTATTGAAGCTAGAGTCGCTAAGGCATCAGCGAACTGATTCTTGTTTCTCGACAAGTAATTGAACTCGATCTCTGCGAACTCTTCGGTCAGTGCTTCCAAATAGGCATGATAGGGCAACAGCTTCTCATCGCGAGTCTTCCACTCCCCTTTTATCTGACAGATGATCAATGCTGAATCTCCGAACACCTCTAGTTCTTTTATCCCCAATTCTAATGCAGCTTCCAATGCTAGGATGCAGGCCTCATACTCCGCTATGTTGTTGGTGGCTTCGAACCCCAATTTGACTGCTAAAGGCGTGAAAGCTTCCTCGGGCGAGACTAGTAGCACTCCTATGCCATAACCTCTTCTGTTTGCAGCTCCGTCAAAGAAGACTTTCCAAACCTTCTTCTTGATTTCCAGGATATCTTCGTCGGGGAACTCGTCATTGAATTGGGTTGATGATGACACAGAGCAGCTTGCCAAATGGTCTGCAATGACACTTCCTTTGACGGACTTCTGCGCCAGGTACTTTATGTCGAATTCATTGAGAAGAAGCGACCAACGAGCGGTCCTGTATGATAGGACTGGTTTTTCTAGCAAATACTTCAAAGGATCCAATCGACTTATCAACAGGACTTCGAAAGACATCATGTAATGACGAAGTTTCTGGGTAGCCCATACCAATGCTACGCAAGCCTTTTCTAGCGCATTGTACTTTACTTCATAATCTATCATTTTCTTGCTCAAGTAGTAGATGGCATTTTCCTTTTTCGACCCTTCAAGGTATTGAGCTAACATGGCTCCCGTCGCAATTTCGATAACCGTTAAATATAACAATAATGGTTCACCTTGCCGCGGGGGAACCAAGATTGGGGGGTTGCTCAGATACCTTTTAATGGTCTCAAAGGCTTCTTGACAATCCTCATTCCATTCCTTGGAAACGCCCTTCTTAAGTAGCTTGAAAATTGGCTCGCATACCATGGTCAGATTGGCGATAAAACGACTTATGTATTGAACTTGTTAGGATTATGCCCTAGAGCCAATCATAGAGATGATTGTTTAGGGATTAGGAACAATCAATTGATTTCATTTATATATGTCACATTTATTATTGATTTAATAAAAGGGCTTATTCTATTATGTTTATATGCATCATTTATATTTACATAATATGTCCATGGAGTTAGAGTTGAGAATATGAAATTACAAAGGGTTGTAATTTTGAGACTGTAAATATATCTCTGTACTAAACTCCTAAATCATTCCTAGTTGAAGGTTCACTATGATGGACAGTAATGAACCATAGGACTAGCACTTGTTAGGTTGACTCTATAGGAGGATAGCTAGTCTCAAGCTATTTGTGTGGAGACACTACAACCAACAAGTGGGTGCCTATTATCAGAATAGGTACACTGAATGTGACCAAAGATATGAGATAAACTGAATGGAGTTTTAACCTGCCTGTCAATCAGTTTCTCATTGTTATAGTGGTACAAGTAATCCTTAGACCTGAGACACCATGGTTGTCTTATGCATGTAGCTTTAGAAGTTTGATAACACTAAGTGCAGATCCTATTCAGGGGTCTGTAAGGGTGTTCATTGGCCCTTCTGCTATATGTGTGAAGGCATGTGAGTGATCAACAAGGAATCCATCACTCTCAGGAAAAAGGGAGTGAATGTCTCATACAGCATTCATTGAATATAACTCATTAAATCCATGGGCCCATGGTAGAATGAATATGGAAAGGAGTTTCCATAAGTTCATCATTGAGTTGATATTAATGAATGAGTATAAAGTAATTGAACTAGGGACTTGACAGACTTCCATGTCCTATTAGTTCAATTGGAGACATTGTGTTGAATGGAAGGATGGAATTGTAACCTGTAAACTATAACAGAAGGGTTCTTTGTAAATGACTATTCACCTCATTGAGGACCACACCATGAGCCATATGCTAGGTGTTACTCATGGTTAGTAGAAGCCCTAATTGATATAAATGAGTTATAATCAATTAGGGAATTGAAAGGAGTTTCAATTAGACCCTTAATGGAAAGTGTTCCATTGTGCACAACTTGTGCTGTTCCTACTACTTGATGATGTGAACCCAATGGGTCACACACTGATCATGCTAAGAGAGCTTGATTGTCTATGAGAGAAAGGGTATAAGTGATTAAAGAAAAGTTCTTTAAGGGGCTAATTTGTATTTGATGCAAACTAGTGGGCTAATTGTGTAATTAAGAGTAATTACACAAATTAGATTAGGGTTTGGAATCCCCCCTTGGCCGGCCCTAGTTGGAGGCTATTTAAAGCCTCTTATGATGTGATGACATCATCACTTAAAGCTATTTTGGAGGCTCCCTTGTGCTGGCCGAAAATTCCCTTGGAGGCTCTCTCTCTCTCTCCCTCTTCTCCACCTCTAGCAACCCTAAGGAAGAAGAAGGAAAGGACAACTTGCTCAAGCTAGGTGTGGATACTGTTGGAGGCAGTGCACTTGGACTGCTCAATCAGAAGACAAAGCTTGGAGCATAAAGGAGAAGACTTGAATCAACTGTAAGTAAATCTACCCTCTTCTAGTTAGGGTTTATGGTTTTTGTATTAAGCATAATTAAGATTCATGGGTTTGGGAATCGTAGGAAAAATTTTAAATTCCGCCTTTGTATTTTTCCTCTCTAGTTTGATTCCCAACAGTGGTATCAGAGCCATGATTATGCCTAATACAAACTGCATGTGGGCTGTAATTCATGGTAAATTGATTGGTTTAATGAATTAAAATTCTGTTCATGCATAAAGCTTGGTTCCCTCTCATGGCCGAACCTGGGGTTTATGAACCCTAGGTTATTTCTCTTCTATTTCTCTTCTAAAAGGTGTTTTAGGGCTGCTGGAAATTCAAAGAGTTGAATAGGTTTCAGTTTTGGAGAAGAAGAAGGAGGAAACTAGGGTTTCCTCTTCATGGCCGAACCTGGGGTTTTGAACCCTAGGCTGTTTTTCCCACTTCTCCTCTTCTAATATTCTTCTAACATCAATTCTGGAATTTTTGAGAAGCATGTGATGTATACAGAAGAAGAAGAAACCAGTGTTTCTTCTATGGAGGCCGAACCTGGGGTTTGGAACCCTAGGTTGTTCTCTTTTGTGTTTTGTTTTTGTTTTGGTTTAATTAAGGCATGAGATGCCTGTAATTAATCCACATAAAGTTGTTATGGTGATTTCTCAAGTATAGGGATGCATAGAAATCAAAACAAATCAAAAAGTTTGGGAAGAACACCATGGAGTTCGAATCTGGGTTTTAGAACCCTATGGTTCTTGCTACTGTTCTGATATGATATCTCTGTAAAATTGATGTAAATCCTTTATAGGATAATTATACATATTGTATGTATGATTTTATTTAAGTTTTATAAGAGTCTTGATGCATATAAGAATCAAAAGGTTTGATTTCTTGAAAAACACAGCAGGCTGTTTTTCTGCAGAAAGTCATCAATGGAGTTTTGTTCATATCTTGAGCTAGGGAACTCCAAATTGCATGAAACCAATTTTGTTAGTTTCCTAAGACATGTAGGATGCTAGGAAAAATAATTTGGTAACCTGAATTAATCATCTTGCTGGGTTTTGAATCAATTTGTGATCAGGGACAGTATGCTGTCAAATTCTGGACAGCCTACTGTTCTTGAATTGTTTAGAACAATTGGGGATGATTTGATCATCCAAACCACTTCAATTAGCTTAGTAATTCATGTAGGGACATGATACAAAAGCTGGTTTTGTTGGTGGAGTCGAATTGATTAAGTTTTAGAAACGTTTGTGACCTTGGAGGTCCTCCCATGGTGGTGCCAGCAAGGGTTCTTGAAACCCTAATGTTCTTTGAAGAAGACAGCCCTTTTGGCCACTCCACACGTGTCCATGGGCTTGGCCCAAACCCTAGCTTGAATTCCCCTTTGCTGGCCATGGCCCCCCATGGCCTGGACAAGCCATGGCAGCCTTGGCTAGCCATGGCAGCCCACTGTAGGTGGCGGCAGCCTTAGGGTTTCTTAGGAAACCCTAATTCCCATTAATGATGAAGCCCTAATTCATTAATTGCATTAATTATAACCCTAATTGACTATTAATTACCTTAATTAAAATGTTTAATGATTGGTCATTAATTGACCAATCATGGTTATTAATCATTAGGGTATAATCAAGTGCATTTATGATGTCTAGGGTTTAGGGTTTAGGAAACCCTAATTCATATTAATTAAACCCTAATTCTATTAATGCATTAATTAATAACTAAACCTAGTAATTAATGTGTCTAACCTAGGGTTAAAATGATTGGTCATTAATGACCAATCATGATCATTAATGGTTTAGTAATTAATCATTGGCATTTAATAGGTTTAAGGTTTAGGGTTTTAGAAACCCTAATTAGTGCATATTAATTAGGAGTAATTAATATCCTAGGTGGCACTAATTAAACCCTAATCCTAATCATTAATACCGTATAAACCTAGGGTTTAAATGATTGGTCATTAATTGACCAATCATAAGGCATTTAATGCATTAGGGTTACACTTAGGGTTTAGAGTTAATGCATTTAGGGTTTAGGGTTTTAGGAAACCCTAATGCACTAATTAATTAATAAAATGATTTTATTTAATTCCGAAATTGATTATTTAATTAATGGTGATTAATTTTATATTGTTTTAAATGGTTTAAAACACAATTTAGGATTAAATTAAAATCTGGAATTTTTAATTAAATGAAATTGTTTTGTTTAATTAAAGAAACCCTAATATTTGATATTAGTGTTCAATTAGGGGACTTTAAATGTTTCAATTGATTTGATTAATTGAAACTAAATGTCTTAATTGTTAAGACTTAATTAATTCAAGAATTTATGCATATCCTAATAAGATTAGGACACATTAATGAGATTAATGAAAACCAATCAATAGAGTTACCATGAATGCCCATATGTTTATTGCTTACAGTTATTTCCTTTATTATGCAATATGATTGTATGGTTATGGATGGATGATGATTATGGACTATACCCCTTAAACCAATTGTGATTGGCCGTCTTATGAATGGGTTGTATTAATTTTTCAAGAATTGTTAATTTTTGGTGATGTATTATTTACTTGGGGCTTGCATGCCACCTTCTTCTCTCTCTCTATCATTCTCTTATGTACCCCACATTCCCCTTATGTATCCCTTTCTTTAAATTATGTAAATGTTATGTAATCGAGAGCACACTAAGGAGCATGGTGGACCTAAAGGAGCATGGTGGAGCCCAACAAGCCTATGGTGGAGACCATGAAGCCAATGAAGGAGATTGAAGGACTTGAAAGCTTGGAGAAGATTTTCAAGAGTGCATGCTATGTTTCAAATGAATGTTTTACGATCACCTACACCCACCTTAGACCTAGGATTCAATTCATTGGCTTGGATTGAATCCTCTTAAAGTCCATAATCATCATAGTGGGAGCTTTTAATGAGATTAATAGAGATAGCTCCAAATCCAAAGATCGTTATATGTCACCTTATAGGGACTAATATCGATAAGTGGATTACATATATATAATGTTGTTATATATTTCTTATTTAAATGCATGAGATGTATGTTAGATTAGTTATTTTGATGAGACCCTTAAAACCCCTCTATTTTAATATTAAGTTGGAAATGGAGAATACATTAGGGAATGGATTCTTCATTGCCTTCCATCATTATAGGATCATCTAACGTCCCTTAATGTGGGTACCTGGCTGCAGACATGTAGGAGCTACCCATATTAAAGACATTACTTGAAACTATCACATATATAGATATCATGGGGTGCCTAAGCTGGTATATACCAAGAAACTAACATGTGAGGTATATATTTGGTGAAACATACCTGTGTGAATGATGGGCCTAACTTAACTAGGGAAGTATTCCAAGAAACTAACATGTGAGGAATATGTACCCTAGAGGCAAAATGATTGGAACTTGCTTATGAAGCAATAGACAAAGAGTTGTCTTCTTACTATGGGTTAGAAGTCAAGAAACTAACATGTGAGGCTTCTAGGTCACAGTGGGACCCTAATCCCCATTAGGAATAAGATTCCCGAATTCCATTAGAGGGTGTATGGAATTTGATAAAATAGTGGGAGGTACCATATGATTAAAGACCCGATCATTATGGATTAAAAATGAAATCTAATTCTCTATTTAATTTTATATGTAGTTCATAGAAATGGCTCACCTCAACCCGTTATCCAAAATATTGGACATCAACCGTTTGACTGGACCAAACTATCTTGATTGGCTGAGGAACTTGAAAATAGTTTTAACTTCCGAAAAGATTACCTACACACTTGATGGCACACTTCCTGAGGCACTGGCTGAGACTGCAACTCAGCAAGAGAGAGACGCTTATCAGAAGCGCATGGACGACGATTTGAAGGCAAGATGCTATATGATGGCATCCATGAGCCCTGAGCTTCAGAAGCAACATGAGTCCATGAAAAGTGCTCGCGACATCTTTCTCCACTTACAAGAGTTGTATGGGGAGCAAAGTAGGACCGCAAAGTACAATATTGTCAAGGATCTATTCAAGGCAAGGATGAATGAGGGTTCGTCTGTGACTGATCACACCTTGAAAATGATCAACCATATCGAGCAGCTTGAAAAGCTTGATGTGATCATTGAAGCTGATATGTGTTCAGACATTATATTGCAGTCCCTTCCTGATTCATTTGGGCCGTTCATAATGAATTTTCATATGAACAAGCTTGAGCCCACTCTCCCCGAGCTGCACAATTTGCTCAAGATGACTGAGGAGACAATGAAGAAGGGAAAAGGTTCTTTACTCGCATTTGATGGAGCTTCTACTTCCAAGGCCAAGCCCAAGCCTAAGGGCAAGGGCAAAGGAAAGGGTAAGAGTACCCAAGGGAAGAAGAAGAAGAACTTGAAGCCAAAGGGAGGTGTCAAGAAAGGTAATACTGACAAGGCCAAAGGAACCTGTTTTCACTGCGGCAAGGATGGGCACTGGAAACGTAACTGCCGGGAGTATCTGGATACTCTAAAGAGCCGACCTTCGGAAGGTATGGATCATGCTCTAAACTAAATGTTAGTTTTGCTTCCACTTGGGTACTTAATTCTGATGTGAATTTTGAATTCCATGTAGGATCTAGTGGGAAGCAGAAGGCTGAGTAGAAGCGGAAAATCCCTACGAGTAGAGAATGGAGCAAAGTGTTGCTGTATTAGCTATGGGACTTGCTGCTTGACTCTACCTGAAGGAGTAGTTTAGAATTAATAAGCTATCTTGACATTCCAGAAGTTTTTAGAAACATTATCTTTATTTCAGTTTTGCCTAAACAGTGTTTTAGTTTTGATTTAATAAATGTTTTATGAAGAGTTCATTACTTCTAGAATTTATAGCATTTATCTTCTAAACTACCTTGCAAATATGAATTGCATGAAACATGATAGCTCTAAAATTGAATGCTAATAAACCCAAGAGAACAAGAGAAATAATTTCTCATACTTTATGAACCTTTACTTAAAAATGTTAAGGTATAGGTGCATATACTTAAAGAAGTACAAATCTGAAACATTTGAAAAGGTTCAAAGAATTCAGATATGAAGTAAAGAAAACAAACCAGTAAAAGTATTAAGCTCTTCGATTGGATCGAGGAGGCGAATATTTAACTGGTGATCTTTCAGATCAACTTGTTCAAATAGGCATTCTATTCTAATGGACACCTCTTAGAACATCATAACTAAATGGTGTGTCAAAAGGAGGAATAGGACCTTATTTGATATGGTCCGGTCCATGATAAGTTACAACGACCTAATATTATCCTTGTTAGGATATGCCCTAGAAATTGCCACGTACCTGTGAAACAGAGTTCAAACCAAGGCTGTCCCTTAGGACCTATATGAGATATGGAAAGGGAAGCACCAAACCTTAAGCATGTTAAGGTATGGGGATGCACTACATATGTAGAGACATATAATGCAACCAAATTGGAAATCAAGATAACTTAAATGTAGGTTTGTGGATTACCCTAAAGAAAGTTTAGGATATCATATCTATTATCCTGATGAACAAAAGGTGTTTTGTTTGTAAGTTTGCAATCTTTCTTAAAAAGGAGTTTATTCAAGAAGGAGATAACAACAGGAAAATAGAACTCAAAGAGTTGTCTAATGAGACACAAACCAACATTGATGCAACCCCTATCCCTGTTGAGATAGAACCCGTTATTGTACCATGATTGTACAAAGGGTTAGTGGGAGTGCGATCACATTTATGGTCCTATAAGTGAATGACGTTCTACTTATTAGGGAATAATGTAGAGACGTTGTCAAAAGTGAAAGATTGGTTTTTCACAAAGTTTCTTCATAAAAGATTTGGAAGAAGCATCCTATATTCTAGGAATAGAGGTCTATAGAGATAGATCTAAAGGATGCTAAGTCTCTCCCAATCAAAGTACATAGACAAGATTTTGAAAGAGTTCAAAATGCATGATTCCAAAAGGAGGTCTAATTCCTGTCAGACATGGAATCAAGTTGTCTATAACTGAAAGACCAGATATCAGTTTTGCTGTAAATGTTACGAGCAGATATCAGGCAGACCCAGATGAGGAACACTGGGAAGCAGTCAAGGCTATCCTTAAGTTCTTGAGAAGAACTAAAGGACCTATCCCTTGCCTATGAAGAAAGAAACTTGAAATGGTTGGTAGAACGGATTCAGATTTTCAATCTGACGATGATGATAGGAGATCAACATCGAGGTATGTTCTCACCTTAAATGGTGGAGCTGTAAATTTGAGCTCATTGCTGCATGTTTGGATGAGTAAGTTCATTGCAGAACTAGGAGTGGTTCCTAACATTGAGAAGCCTTTACTATTGTTTTTGTGACAACAATAAGGCTAGTACTCAAGACAAGGATCCACGGTCTCATCAAAAGTCCAAACTTTAAGCGACGATTCCAAGTGATTAGAGAGATCATTGGAAGAGATGACATATACATATAGAAGTTTAATACAACAGAGAATAAAGAATACCCCTTCACTAAGGCTATAACCCAAGTGTGTTGGATCACCACCGACAGGATATGGGTATGAGATACATGGTGGATTGGCTATAGTGCAAGTGGGAGATTGTTAGGATTATGCCCTAGAGCCAATCATAGAGATGATTGTTTAGGGATTAGGAACAATCAATTGATTTCATTTATATATGTCACATTTATTATTGATTTAATAAAAGGGCTTATTCTATTATGTTTATATGCATCATTTATATTTACATAATATGTCCATGGAGTTAGAGTTGAGAATATGAAATTACAAAGGGTTGTAATTTTGAGACTGTAAATATATCTCTGTACTAAACTCCTAAATCATTCCTAGTTGAAGGTTCACTATGATGGACAGTAATGAACCATAGGACTAGCACTTGTTAGGTTGACTCTATAGGAGGATAGCTAGTCTCAAGCTATTTGTGTGGAGACACTACAACCAACAAGTGGGTGCCTATTATCAGAATAGGTACACTGAATGTGACCAAAGATATGAGATAAACTGAATGGAGTTTTAACCTGCCTGTCAATCAGTTTCTCATTGTTATAGTGGTACAAGTAATCCTTAGACCTGAGACACCATGGTTGTCTTATGCATGTAGCTTTAGAAGTTTGATAACACTAAGTGCAGATCCTATTCAGGGGTCTGTAAGGGTGTTCATTGGCCCTTCTGCTATATGTGTGAAGGCATGTGAGTGATCAACAAGGAATCCATCACTCTCAGGAAAAAGGGAGTGAATGTCTCATACAGCATTCATTGAATATAACTCATTAAATCCATGGGCCCATGGTAGAATGAATATGGAAAGGAGTTTCCATAAGTTCATCATTGAGTTGATATTAATGAATGAGTATAAAGTAATTGAACTAGGGACTTGACAGACTTCCATGTCCTATTAGTTCAATTGGAGACATTGTGTTGATGGAAGGATGGAATTGTAACCTGTAAACTATAACAGAAGGGTTCTTTGTAAATGACTATTCACCTCATTAAGGACCACACCATGAGCCATATGCTAGGTGTTACTCATGGTTAGTAGAAGCCCTAATTGATATAAATGAGTTATAATCAATTAGGGAATTGAAAGGAGTTTCAATTAGACCCTTAATGGAAAGTGTTCCATTGTGCACAACTTGTGCTGTTCCTACTACTTGATGATGTGAACCCAATGGGTCACACACTGATCATGCTAAGAGAGCTTGATTGTCTATGAGAGAAAGGGTATAAGTGATTAAAGAAAAGTTCTTTAAGGGGCTAATTTGTATTTGATGCAAACTAGTGGGCTAATTGTGTAATTAAGAGTAATTACACAAATTAGATTAGGGTTTGGAATCCCCCCTTGGCCGGCCCTAGTTGGAGGCTATTTAAAGCCTCTTATGATGTGATGACATCATCACTTGAAGCTATTTTGGAGGCTCCCTTGTGCTGGCCGAAAATTCCCTTGGAGGCTCTCTCTCTCTCTCCCTCTTCTCCACCTCTAGCAACCCTAAGGAAGAAGAAGGAAAGGACAACTTGCTCAAGCTAGGTGTGGATACTGTTGGAGGCAGTGCACTTGGACTGCTCAATCAGAAGACAAAGCTTGGAGCATAAAGGAGAAGACTTGAATCAACTGTAAGTAAATCTACCCTCTTCTAGTTAGGGTTTATGGTTTTTGTATTAAGCATAATTAAGATTCATGGGTTTGGGAATCGTAGGAAAAATTTTAAATTCCGCCTTTGTATTTTTCCTCTCTAGTTTGATTCCCAACAGAACTCTCCCCAGAAAACCCCGGATCTGCTTTTCCGTTCTTGGTGGCTCCATCTCCATGATAGCTTTTATCTTCCCTGTATCGACTTCAATTCCTCTCTGAGTGATCATGAAACCCAACAGCTTCCCCGCGGTGACTCCGAAGGCACACTTCTGAGGATTCAGTCGGAGGTTGTACTTCTTTGCCCGTTCTAGGAACTTCTCCAATGCCGCGAAATGTCCTTCCCGGTCTACAGATTTGACTATCATGTCGTCTACATACACATCTACTTCTTTATGGATCATATCATGCAATAGGGTCGTAGCAGCTCTTTGGTAAGTAGCCCCAGCATTTCTCAAGCCAAAAGGCATTACCTTGTAGCAATACGTACCCCACTACGTGATAAAAGCCGTCTTTTCCATGTCTCGAGGCGCCATCTTTATCTGGTTGTAACTGGAGAACCCATCCATGAAGGAGAGAAGGGCATGGCCTGCTGTACTGTCCACCAATACATCGATATGCGGTAGAGGGAAATCATCCTTTGGGCTCGCAGCATTAAGGTCGCGGAAGTCAACACACATTCACACTTTCCCATCTTTTTTAGGCACAGGCACTATGTTGGATAGCCATTCAGGGTACTCCACAACTTAGAGAAACCCGGCATCTAATTGTTTAGTTACCTCTTCTTTTACTTTCAAAGCCCATTCTGGTTTTAATCTTCTTAATTTTTGCTTTATAGGCTTTTTAGTGGGATTAGTGGGGATGTAATGTTGCACTATATCTGGATCAATACTAGGCATGTCCTCATAAGACCATGCGAAGGCCTCTACATTGGCTTTTAGAAGTATTATCAACTTTTCTTTTTTAGCAGCGAGAGAGTTATCCCAATTTTAATTATCCTTGGCAATTCATCTGTCCCTAGATTAATTGATTCCAATTCATCCATGTTAGGTTCGGTAACGCCCCTTTTCCTTTGGTCGATGAGCTCCGGGGGGACGTCATTCCTAGGATCTATATCCATGCCATAGATATCCATAGAAGAGAGAAAGGAAACACTGCAAATAATGAAAAGAAACACACTTTATTGACTGAACTAACAAAACAAAACAAAGAAAAGAAAACACATGTGCCACAACTAGGAAACGACTCCTAACTCCACAAGGTGGGCTAGGCGGACACACTTCATTTCAAAGGAAAGCTAAGGCAAGCTACTAAGGAACCTACAAACTACTATCAGGTAAGTCGAGATCCTCGCCCTCAAGAACTTCTGCAATGGTACCCTCTTCAAGATACCAATTAAGGAGCGGCACGGCTGCATGGTGAATTGAAGAACACTCGAGATCCGATTCCTCTACAGCAAGAACCATATCTTGAAACATTGTAACCATGGCTTCCGAATCCATCTGTTCTGCCCAGTCCTCACTCTTCTTTTCCCAATAGTCATCATTAATCGCTTCATCATCAACCATTGTTGCAGTGATGGGATACCATTCAGTGAAGAATATTTCAAACCCCGGAACTCTCGCTTTGGTTGCTTTGTCAATGGATGGTTCGGGGAATCCACAGAATAGGAAATCCTCCCCTTCCTTAACAAAGTAACCATTCAAGGTAGGTCGGTATGGCGAGATTCAGATATCTGGCACCCTTCCTTCTGCTTTTGCTTTGACCCTTTCTCTGCTTCTCTGCAACATCTCCATATGGTCCTTTTTGGAAGGCTCATACCCCAATCCGAAGGTGTAGGTGACAATGCGGCTCTGAACGGATACCGGTATGCCTTGCTGACGGCGTCCTAGTCCTATGCCTGGGAAGAAACTCATTTTCTTCATTATGTTCCCCACATGTAGGTTGCCATGAGGGCAAAAGTCGAGAGGTATCAACTCTCTCTGTTCCGGCTCTTTCTCTATGCATTGAACATACTCGAACCCAGACAATGGTGCTCCAACGGGCTCGGGCTTGATCTCGCAAATGGGTACCCCCAACGACTTCAAGTCATAATCACCTTGGAGTGTGACGATGGCCCCTTCATAAGGGAACTTGACTTTTTGGTGCAATGAAGAAGGGACAGCCCCTGCAGGATGAATCCAAGGTCTTCCCAACAAGAGGTTGAAGCACGACGGGACATCCAGCACTTGGAACTCCACTCTGAATTCTGTAGGCCCCATAATTAGCGGCAAAGTGACCACTCCAATCACCTCTCTACGGGTGTTATCATAGGCTCTTACTGTTTGCCCGGATGGCACGAAGTCTGTTGGATCCAACCCTAAAACAGTGGCAGTTCTGAGAGGGCACACATTAAGAGCGGAACCATTGTCGATCAAGACTGTCGGAACCCTCTTTCCCATGGTGTCGACAGTGATGTACATGGCTTGTGAATGGCTAGGTCCACTTTTAGGTAGGTCTGCCTCTGAGAACACAATGGTTGAGTTCTTCGAGGTTGGATTCACCAAGTTCACCAAATTTTCTGGGGATGTGTCAACAGGAACCTGTATCTGGTTGAGCAACTTCAAGATAGTCTGACGGTGCTTGTAAGAGGCCATGAGCAAACCCCATATAGTGATGTTGGCATTAGTCTTTCTCAATTGCCTAAGCACTTCATCCTCCTCTTCTTGCAGGTCGAGGTGGCGATTACCTTCCAAGTCCCCCAATGGGTTGTCAGATTCTAAGTGCGGAGGCTTGAAATGGCGACCCCCTCTAGTTATGTGCTCCACTTCGTCATCGCTCATCCACATATCATCAATCTCACCTACGTCTCCCATGAGGTCATCCCATGTGATTGTGTCGATCTCTTCCATTTGGACTTCCTCTGGTAACTCATCCCAACTTGTGGGGATTATGGGCTCATCAGGGATGGGGTCGGGGTAGAGTACATAGTAATCAAACTTTCCGGACGACTCTCCCAACAAACCCACTTTAGGATCTCCTGCCTCGAACCTTTCTTTCAATTGTCGCTGCATGGACTTCTTTGGCAATACCAAAACCTTTTGATCAATAAGGTCTTGAACTACCTTTTTCAGTATAACACAGTCCTCCGTATCATGTCTGGGCGCCTGATGGTACAAACAGAATTGGTGAGGAGTCGAAGGCCTCGGCTTTGAATGGCATGGCAATATGAGCCCTTTATCACAACATTGGTGGAAAACTTGAGTCAAGGTCATGGGAAGCGGCGTGTATTGCCTTATGGGCTGACGGGATTGGGACGAGCCAAGCTCGATGGCATTTATGTTGTTGGGAGGAGGCATACTGTGAGTGGGGAGGGGATTTCGAGTGACATTTGGGTGATTTGGTGCGGTGGGTGGTGAAATGATCTACTTGTTGAGCAAATCTTGGATTTCATGGCAGAGGCGGTAACAATGGTTGGTTAGATGGCCTTTGGCTTGGTGGAACTTGCAATATTCATTTTCATTATAGTTCTTGGGCAATGGGTTTGGTGGAGGCCTTGGGTCGAGGGTTTTCAGGAGTCACGGCTTCTTAGCTTTTCAAAGACTCTTTCGAGTGGCATGTATAGCTCGGTGAATTAGCGAGGTGAGGTGGAGTCATTTAGGGAGAAAGGGCGAGTGGGTTGGGTAATGGTATTGACCTCAGCATTGGGTTTTCCTCCAAAGTTGGTCCTTTGACTCCTCTGGACCTCCTCCGTTTTGATTGTTCCATCGGCGATTGCATCTTCAACTTGTGTGCCAGCCCCAACAAGAGCCTTGAAGTTCGGAAAGTAGTGAGCAAAGAGGTGCTTGTGATATACGGGCAGTAAGTTCTTCACTACCAACTGAATCTGTTCTTCCTCATTCAGTCTGTCTGTCATCTTGGAAGCCTTTTGTCTCCACCTAGTGATGAAGGCGGAGAAAGTCTCGTTAACCCCTTGCTTAGTGGTTTCCAAGTCCCTTCGCGTGACATCCACTTCAGTGTTATACTTGTAATGGTCCGTGAATGCATTGCACACATCCTCCCAAGTCTTGGTTCTATTCTCCTCTAATGACAAAAACCATTTCAAGGCGGAACTCGCTAATGACTCATGAAACATTTGAGCCAATAACTCATCGTTCGCCCCTCGAGGGTGCATAGCTCGCACATACATTTTGAGGTGGGTTTTAGGACAGCCAATCCCATCGAATTTTTCCAACTCCGGCATCTTGAATTGTAACGGGATGCGAGCCTTTGGGAACAAGGACAAAGTGCGGATGTCCACCATATCATCAGACCTGCGGATTCCCTTCAGAGTTCGTTCTAAGGCCTCGACCTTGTTTGCCAGGACGGTTGAGCTCTCCCTTGATGTGGCTTTGGTTTCCCCTTCCTTGGTCTTGGGTAGTTCTCCCCCTTCTCCTAATGGTTCCTCAGCGGATTCAGACTCATTGGATCCTTGATTGTTATCAGTAGTACGGGCCCTAGATTCAGGTTCAGAGTTCTTCTATTGAAGGTCTTGAGCTAACTTGAGTGCAGTCTCGGATACCTGGGTAGTGCGATCAAGCTTTTCCATGATAGCTTTCAAAGCGGCCTCAAGGTTGAAACCTCGATTGCTAGTTCTTTCTTCAGCCATATCCGACTCAGTGATGGAATCAGCACTGACTAGGCGCCCTTGTTGATCGCGGATCCAAGCCAGCACGTCTCTCCCTCTAACATAGGGTAAATACTCAATTTTTCAGCCTAAGGGTCCATCCTAAGCTTCCATAATTATCTCAAAATCTTTACAACGTACACCCTTAATTAGTTCTCTTAACCAATTACCCTTGCAGGGGTCATGGGGAAGGGTACGTATTAAGGATGTAGGATGTAAAGTTTCCTTTAATTACCCACTCAATCAACAAAACATGGCAACACATCACAAACATGGCAGCATATCATCACAACAACGTGTGTGCATATAGGTGATCCAACGGTGTCCTAGAAGGTCCATTACATGCAATTCCTTCTTTTAAGAGGGTAGGCTAGGGTCCTCAACTTTGCTTGTACCAATCTTTATACCTAACCACATGTGACATCAGGAATGTCACGTGGGTCCAGCAGTACGTGATTGATCCATTTGATATACCCAAGGGCAAGCCCAAGGGTACTTGGCAAGAGAGGTTTGATAGCTTCGTCCAACACATGGAATCAGGAAAACCAAGGTCGAACTAGGCTATCAGTTGGCAAGGATACATCGAGGGACAATCGAGTGATCATGCAACAGTAGCGCACACAATGCAATAAATGAAAACACACAATCAAGCGGATGCAATGTGATTGATTTTAATTAACAATAAGAAATTAATTTAGCCCAATCAAATTAAATGAGTCTAGCCCTCGACATCCCCAGTGGAGTCGCCAAACTGTGAACCCACGAAAAGTGGCCCATAAGGGATTTGGCGAAAAGGATTTTATGGATGGGTGAAAGACAACAAACGAAAAGGAGTCGCCACCTTATTTTTTAGGGAAAAGAGGAAAACCACAAAAATGTTTTATTTTCAAAACCACATGACTCCATTAAAGGAAAAGCAAAGTCTTTGAAACCAGAAAATTGGATCCGGGGGCTAAGTTACGACGTGGGAAGGTTCTTGGCAAAAGCCCATAGGCACCCACATCGCCCAAGTTGGTCTCTTAATTTGATTGGGCTAACTTAAGATCTTTTCCACTCAAATATCATCATATATCATCACAAGGCAGCATGCATATCATATATTCCATCCAATCATCCATGAATAATCACTCAAAAAAAACAAAACAAAAGGAAAAGAAAAGAAAAGGGAAAAACCTAGGATACTTGGATCCTAGAACGGACTTGAGCCTCACGAAGAGCGCCTACGTACCATGCAGCGAAATACATGGATCAAAGTCCACGTAGTTCGAAAAGAATAGGGTTACAACCTAATACAAACCTATGGTAAAAACCCTAGGTTTCCTCATTTGAAAAGGTATCGAATAATCCAAAATTGAAAACTTCCACAAGAGGAAAACTTTGATAAAAACCAGAATTTATTATTGAAGGAAACCTTTGATAATTACCATAAACTTGTATTAAGAAGTAACCCTAGGAGGGAGAAGAGAAAAGAAAGAAAAAGAAAGGTGAATTGGGGCACCTTCAAACCCTACTTACCTGAGCGCACAAGCTCCTAGCATTAGCCATTTCAGACCATAGCAGCCCTATTTGCAATAGGACAAGCATTGTACCTGTTTGCACCCTTACAAGTGCACCAAACCATGCAAAGAAAGCAATATACAAATCTGGACAGAAACTTGACAAGGCCTAAAATCATCCATTAATCATGCAAACAACAAGAATAATGAATAACTGAGGACTCTAACTCAATCCTACATGCAATGACTCGACTAACATGCATAAAGACCTATGAAAGACACACTAACAAGCATAAGAGACTCCAATAATATCAATAAACATGATAACAAGGTTCATTCTAATCAAAAAGATGATATTTCATGTAAAATATGAAAATAGACCTTCCTACGGCGAGCTTTCTTAAGCGAAACTATCCTAGGATAATTTCACGTAAGAAAGTCATTATGGGGAGGTGCAATCAGCATATCCTACGTAAAATATATGCCCTAGAACATAATAGAAGTGATTTCATGCTTAAACACATCACAGAAGACTCTCATACAAAACCTCACTCAACGAAAAGGATAATTATCCTTAGAAAAGGATAATATCTCCAAAAAACCTATAAAATATACTATATGAATGCAAACCTAGCATGATTCAACTATATGCAGCATATATAGAATGATTATGATGAGCAACAACCCAAAAAACTAAGCTAAGTATGCTGTATAAAACTTGTGCGAATTCAGGGTTATCGAAACCCTAATTTCACAACCATGCATTAGGACCTATGAAACAACTCTAAGACATGCTCAAATTATCATGAATATCATTCATATCACATATACTAACTAACAGGAGCATCAATTCATGATAACAATCACAGCAACCTAAACATGTGAACTATGCATGATTTAAGAGGATAGAACGAATAAGGCTATCAAATCCTTAGTAAACCAGGGATTATCAAGCATATAAAGCCATAAACTATCCTAAAATCATTCATATAACATCTCATAGACATTGAATTCCATCCATAAGAAGAACAATTGCATGCACCACAACTATCCTAGAAGGAGAAGAAGAAAGAGAAGAAGGAGAAGTAGGAATTCATGTTCAGCATAAAAGGGATAGGCTTACCTCTTGTAGACTCTTCCTTGTCTTCAATCCTCTTGTTTCCTTGCTTGCTTGGGGTTGAAGAGCCTCCTCTTGAAGTCCTTCTAGCTCTCCAAACTCGTAACTCCCTCTCTCTCTAAGTGTAAAGTGCAATTAACCTCCTCTTATGTGCTGAATATCATGTCCTTTATATAGAGAACTGACCCCCTAAACCAATGGCTAATTCATTAAATAGTGATCCTAGGGCTATTAGAGACTCTCTTGGTGCTCAAACAACTCAAACCTACACACTCCTAAGCTCAGACAAGTTGTTTTGGCGGAGGAAACCATCAAAAGAGGGAAAGAAGAGTCAGAAGTTGACTTAAAGAAGGACTCCTCGGGTGACCAACTAGGCCTGGACGGTTAGCCATCTGGGCTTGGACGGCTGACTGTCCAGCCCCGGACGGTTACCTGAGGGCTTTCCTTGTTTCACTCCGATTCTGACTCCTACTCGCTGTAGAAGTCCTAAAATGCTCAAATTAAGTCCGATTTTGACGAAATAAAAGCCAAAACGACCGTGTTTCGAAGGGGAACACATTTTTAAGTATTTTGGGACAAAAATCCTCAACTATGGGTGCATGGTTAGGTTTTACAAAGGTGGTTAACTATGATGCTTCACCGTCGCTAAGCTGGGTTTGTACACAAGGTCGAACCGAATGCTTTCCCAATCGAAAATTGATCTTTCTAAACATGTTTAGGACATAAATAAAGCCCAATTGAAGTTAAATGAGAGAAAATTGATTGGGTCTTATGAGTCAATTTGAGCAAACCAAGAAAGGGTCTTTTAGCCAACCCGAACCATTACGAGCCGAATTGATCTTAAACCATTAATTCATGAAATTGAACCTATATATGGACTCTATATAACCATATGAATTTGATGGGATGACTCGGGATCCATTCCAAAGTCAAATGGAAAATATACAGCTTAAAAGACGATTATGCCCTTAAAGTCGCAAAAGTTCTTATTGACTATCGAAATGAACTCCAAACCACTTCAAAATTCATACACATGATATTCAATGCCACAGAAACTCAATGCAAAAGACTAGACTCAAAAAGGACTCAAAATCCTACATGAAATGATATGTCCTAGCTAAGGTGACAAAAATGGGGTGTGACAACAATATAAGCCTAAATGGGTAAAGAGACATTATCCACGTCAGATAAAAATGGGGGAGGAGATGAACGTGCATGTCAGATAAAATGGGGGAAAATAATGCATAGCAACATAAAATGAAGGAAAATAATGCACAACAACATATATATTCTCACCAGACTGTGGAGAACAATGCAGGGGGGGATTACCCACTATCTGACACATTATCCGAAATTGTAAGATAACATCTTAATATGTTTTCAAAAATTATTTGACTAAAAATGAGAAGGAACCTTTATACATGGGGGAAAATCGAATAGGGGAGAGTTGTTCAAATACTAGACCCTTTCCATTTTCCTATCTTAATACACATCCAAAATTCCATCCAAACAAGTAGAAAAAAAACAACAGATTAAGATAATATTACCCAAACAGTGGAGAACAATGCAGAAGAGAGGGGATTACCCACTGTCTGGTACACATCATCCGAAATTGTAAGATAATACCTTAATACATTTCAAAAAATTATCTGAATAAACATGAGAAGGAAACCTAATACATAGGGGAAAATCAAATGGGGGAAAATTATTCAAATTCTAGACCATTTCCATTTTCCTATTTTAATACATATCAAAATGTATCCGAACAAGTAGAAAAATACACCAAATTCAGATAATATTATCCAGACAGTGGAGAACAATGCAAGGGAGAGGGGATTACCCATTGTTTGGTAAGATAATTGATAAAACCCTATGAATTCAAACCCCATAATTCATCCAAACAAGTAGGAAAAAAACAACAGATTAAGATAATATTACCCAAACAGTGGAGAACAATGTAGGGGAGAGGGGATTACCTACTGTCTGGTACACATCATCCGAAATTGTAAGATAATACCTTTTCAAAAAATTATCTGAATAAACATGAGAAGGAAACCTAATACATGGGGGAAAATCAAAGGGGGGAGAATTGTTCAAATTCTAGACCATTTCCATTTTCCTATTTTAATACGTATCAAAATGTATCTGAACAAGTAGAAAAAAACACCAAATTCAGATAATATTATCCAGATAGTGGAGAACAATGCAAGGGAGAGGGAATTACCCACTGTTTGGTAAGATAATTGATAAAACCCTATGAATTCAAACCCCACAATTCATCTTACATTATATTACCACCCCCAAGCCCTAGATTTCAGATATGTGGAAAAAGAAAATACTAAACATAACAAAAAAAAAAAGAAAAGGGTTTTTATCATCCAAGCATACAAGCCCAAGAGAAAGAGAGAGAGAGACAAGTGTTACCTATTGACGACAGAGGACGGTGATGGTGGAGAAGGTGTATCCTCGATCACTTAGAGGGTATGTACACCAGTTAGATTTACAAAAAGTCATAATTGAGAATTTCAATAATAACAGAGCTGAGAATTAAAAGCTTAAGAACTGAACTCAAAAAGAAACCTGAGGATTTCAATAATAACAGTGCGAGCAGGGAAGTATTTTGTCTGGCTTCTTTAGGGGTTTCTCTTGTGAGTTTGATTTATCACTCTACTCTTTTCTAGTCTCAGAAGTTTTTATCATCGCAGTTTCCTCGTCGATGGAGTGCGTTTTTGGGTTTTTGTTCGTCTCTAGCAGTGTTTCTGCTTTTTCCAACTCGTCCCCATCATCTAGTTGCTTAGCCTCAATTGATTTTACTACTAGTATATCTTGAAATTTGAACACAGTTTCTAATAAGTTCCAAGGACAAGAGTCATAAACCGTTTCGTGTCATAAACTAAAGTTCCATTGTACTTAGAAGTGGGTTTTGAACATAATCGGGCACAATTCAATAATTATTACACTAGAATTGGAAATGAGAAGGAACAACCAGGAAATTTCAAGTGAATAGTGATGAAAACTATAGCACAGTGTGTAGAAATTGGCTTTAAGTAGGAGATTTTTCCAACCATAAATTTTCTTAATAAAATCACTAATGGACCCAAAAGCAAATACCCTTATAATAATAGCTTAAACAAAAAGGTGAAGCGGCCAAGCAAGGTTTAGTGTAAGGTTGTAAAATGCAGGGTATTGTCACACCCCATTTTTGCACCACCTTACTAGGGTTCATCATTCCATGCATGTTTTTGTTTTGTTTTTTTGAGTCTAGTCACTTGCATTAGTTTTCTAGAGTCACAAGGACAATGGATATGAATTTTGGTTCAATTCGGAGTTGATCTTGAGGGATAATAAGAGCTTTTGTGACTTGAGGGGCATAATCGTCTTTTAAGTCCCAAACTTTTCATTTGACCTTGGAATGATCTCCAAATTGTCAATTGGACTTCATATGGATGCATAGGAGGTATTTCTAGTTTCAATTTGATGAATCAATGGCTCGGGATTAAAATGGCTCGATGTAGTTCAATTTGGTTAATTGACCCTTCCTTTGGGTTAGCTCTAATTGACTCACAATTACCAACCAAATCTTTTCAAATTGACTTTCATTAGTCATCATTTTACCCCCAAAAGTGTTTTATGAAGTTCAATTTTGATATGGAAAGCATTTGGTTTGACCCTATGTGCATGCCTATGCTTAGCAAAGGTAGAGCATAGCGGTTAACCGCCTTTTTCAAACCTAACCATGCCCCCATGGTTAGTGGTTTTCATCCCAAAATGTTCAAAAACATATTCCTCATCGAAACACGGTCGTTTTGGCTTTTGTTTCATCAAAATCGGAGTTCATTTGGCCCCTGAAACACTCCTAGAAGGTAAAGGAGTCCAAAAAAGCAAAAAGCTGATGTGGGCTCGGGTGACCACCCAAGCCTGGGCGGCTAGCCGCCTGGGCCCAGGTGGCTAGCCGCCCAGCCTTGGGTGGTCATCCGAGGCCACTTTCCTATTTTCACTCTATTTTCTTGCTGAAGTGGACTCTTCCCTATTTTGACGTATTTGGGCTCTTTTGGACGAGTTTCCTTCTAATTTTTGGTAACTTCTGAGTTACTTAAGCCCCAAGGGGGTCTCTAATAGCCCTTGGATTACTTATTAGGGTTTTAATCCCAGCCATTGGTTAATCCTAATTGAAGTCTTTAAATACCCCCCTATGCTTCAGCACAAGGGGAGCCACTTTATGCCTAAAAACCTAAGTGTTTGAGAGAGAATAAGAGAGAGAGACTTGAAGGAGAGCTGGAGTTCTTGCTATAGCCTTGGAGAACATTGGTTCAAGTCATCCATAAAAGGAAGAGAGAGTCTCTACAGCAGCAAGGAAGCTTCTTCTTAAGGTATTCCTCACTCCTTCTTTATGCTGAATATGGGTTTTCATATAGGATAGGCTTATTGCATGTTAAAGGTAGCTTTTTTATCATGTATTAACACCCTAGTTAGTTAATATACATGGAATATCTACTGCTTATCTACTTTTTAGCATACTTTAGGGCTGTCCTATGTGTTTTTAAGCATAGTTGTGATTCTTGTGCTCCCGTTGTCCTTGTTTTAGAGTAGTGTTATCGCATGCTAGAGTTAGGATTTTTATCATGTTTTATTGCTTTAGTTAGTTAATATGTATGATTTAGGTTCTGTTTAGTTTGGTTTTAGTATGTGTGGAGTATGTTTTGTGTGTTTTTAAGCATATTTGTGAGTTTAGGGCTGTTAGTGTCCTTATTTTATGTTGATTTTCATATAGCATGTTAGTTTAGGCTTTTTCATTGTTTTTTCTTCATAGGTGCTGTATATGTTTTGCATATAGAGTAATTATGGTATTTTTGCATCCATGTTAGTTTATTTCTAGGGTTTTTATGCATGATATGGTTCTAGGATTGTTTTAGGGCTTATGAAAGTTTGTTGTTTTTGCTGTTAGCATGATTAGTGGATGATTTTTGGCCATACTACTATTCTATCCAGATTTATACATCATTGTGTTTGCATGGTTTTGAGCACGTGTAAGGGTGCAAATAGGTGTGGTAATTGTCTTATGGCAAATAGGGCTGCCAATGCTTGAAATGGCTAATGCTTGGAGCTTTTGCGCTCAGGTAAGTGGGTGTGAAGGTGCCCCAATTCACCTCTCTTCTTAACTCTTTCTCTTCTCCCTCCTAGGGTTAGCTTTTAATATGAATCAATGGTTCTAATCAAAGGTTTCCTTCAATAACAAATTCTGGTTTTTATCAAAGTTTCCATATTGTGGAGTTCTTTCTAAAATCAAATTTGGTTTTTTCTATCATATTCAACTTTCTTTCGAATAAGGAAACCTAGGGTTTTTACCATAGGTTTGTATTAGGACTTAACCCTATTTCTAATCGAACTACGTAGACTTTGATCCATGTATTTCCTTGCATGGTACGTAGGCACTCTTCGTGAGGCTCAAGTCCGTTCTAGGATCCAAGTATCCTAGGTTTTTTTCTGTTTTCTTTTCTTTTTCTTTATTTTCTGTTTTTATTTGCTTGTTATGCATGGATGGATGAATGGAATATATGATATGCATGCAATTCTTGTGATGATATACTTGCTGATTTTTGTATGGAAAGATCTTAATTTAACCCAAATGAACTGAGAGACTGAAAGGGTGACATGGGTGCCCATAGGCTTTGCCTAGAACCTTCCCATGTCATTACTTAGCCTCCGAATCCCCGATTTCTTTGGTTTCCAAAAGATTGTTTTTGCCTTTCCTTTTTAAAACATGGAGTCATTCAAATTGTTTTCTTAAAACAAACTATTTCTAGGGTTTTCCTTGTTTCCTTTAAAAAATAAGGTGGCGACTCCTTTTCTTTTTCAAACCTATTTCCTCCTCAATCCTTGTGGGCCCAATTTCCGGGGTTCACAGGTATCAAATAAAAATTTAACCTTTTTTATGACAAAGTCCTTTCCAAAAGATTTTGAACAGGACCAACAAGTATAAAACTGGAAAATGAGTATATAAACCAAGACAATTTCCAACAGAAAATCTCTAGGGTAAAGACTTTTACTACCCACTGTTTGGTTGCGAAGAAAGACTAAGAAAAAGAGAAAATCCACATGTCTTCCTATACAAAATTAGCCAGAATAATGTTGAGTGCTCTCACGACCACATAAATGTCACAAAATACAAACCAGACAAAGAAAAAAAGTATGCACAAACACAAGTACAACAAATCTCACAAAAAACAAAACAATTTTCACAAATTGCAGAACAAATCCCATGGAAATCTATAAACCAGGTGCAGAAATTTCACAAATCATAAATAACAAAAAGAAGAAAAACAAAAATCACAATGATAAAACGATTATAAGCTTCAAATCTATCATTAACAAGCTATTCATCACACCAAAACATTAGGTTTAAGAGAGAGAAACCTGAGAAGTTAGTTCCCCAAAACATCAATGAAAGCCCTAATTTCTCATTGAAGCCCTAGGTGCACATTGAGTTCCTGATTCTCCAACATTAACGCACGATAAACGATTGCAAAATGGGTGAGAGATCTACACACAGATCTGAGAAAGAGACAAGGATCGAGGAGCCAAATGAGCACACAAATAACCCCAAATTTTTAGCTTGCGAAGGAGCCAGGTGTGACCAACCACTCTAGACGTACTATGTTATGAGAGTAGTCTACGATTGAGAGAGAAAGTAACTAGAAACCTGGAGAACTCCCTTCAAATGCAGTGAAAGCTAAGAACTCCCAAGAAACTTGGAGACTTACGCTATCGATTCTTGAATAGAAAGCAAGCGAGAAAGGTGAGATGGCACTTTGCACACCAAATCGCCCCGAATCCCTTTGAATCTTTAGCTTGAGAAAGAGCCCTAGTTCTTTCTACGGTGATGATAGAGTCAGAGATGAAAAATGAGAAGGGGAAAGTACAATCAGGAGATGAAAAGGGGGAAAATGTGGATTGAGGAGCTTTGTTCTCAGCTATAATTTCCCATCTATTTTTATCACGTGTGCGTTTAATGAAATGCCGTAAAAATGAGTTCGTGTGGGCCGTGAGAGCACGCCATATTAATAGCGTGCAAAAAGATGCCGTTAAATAGAGTATTAACGACGTGCGCAGTTTTTACGTCGTTAATATGGTCTCTATCTCATGTATCCACGGCAATTATGTTTGGCACGTCGTAAATACTCACATTAACGGCATACCATAAATGTATGTTGTTAATGTAACGCCGTGAATACTCATTTTTCTTGTAGTGCTCCTTTTATCTCCATAATGCCTTCTAGACTCAGGAACTTGATGGACTATGTCACACCCCATTTTTGCACCACCTTACTAGGGCTCATCATTTGATGCATGTTTTTGTTTTGTTTTTGAGTCTAGTCACTTGCATTAGTTTTCTAGAGTCACAAGGACAATGGATATGAATTTTGGTTCAAATTGGAGTTGATCTTGAGGGATAATAAGAGCTTTTGTGACTTGAGGGGCATAATCGTCTTTTAAGTCCCAAACTTTTCATTTGACCTTGAAATGATCTCCAAATTGTCAATTAGAGTTCATATGGATGCATAAGAGGTATTTCTAGGTTCAATTTGGTAAGTCAATGGCTCGGGATTAAAATGGCTCGATGTAGTTCAAGTTGGTTAATTGACCCTTCCTTGGGTTAGCTCTAATTGACTCACAATTACCAACCAAATCTTTTCAAATTGACTTTCATTAGTCATCATTTTACCCTCAAAAGTGTTTCATGAAGTTCAATTTTGATATGGCCTGATGATGAGTTTAGTGTGGTTATTTACGGATTATCCTTGAAGAATTAGTGCGAATCACAGCATGAGATTTTTGGTTAAAATGAAAAGAAAATTATTTTATTAAATTAGCCATTTTTATCATGACACTAACACGTGTACGTATGTGATGAGTGTGTGTACGCACATACGATACATGTGCATGCGTGTTAGCGGTCAGTCTCCCAATTTTTATAAAAGACAATTTCCTTTTCCTATTTAGATTAGAAGTCTTTTATCATTATAAAATACCTTTTGATTATTCTCCAAGGAAACCTAGTCCAAGAAGGAAAGGGAAACTCCAGATTTCAGCTATAAATACTCTCTTAATGTCTTTAAACAAGGGGAGAGGAGAAGAGGGTTTGGAGGGAGTGAAATTCGTCATAATTCAGCAGCAGATTTTCTGAAAACCAGCAGTCGTATTTTAATCATAACTTTTTCATCCGAAGTCAGAATTTGATGAAATTGGTCTTGTTAGAAAAATAATTCAATTCGCTACAACTTTGTATTTCACATGCTTTGTCCAAATCCAACGTTTTCATACCCAAAAACGCGATTGAAGTTGCTGCTGCTACAAAGTGACGAAAATCACTTTTCTTTTCTCTTGTTCTCTTTTTGTTTTCTATTTCTTTTCAAAGTTGAGTGAGTTTTGATCTCTTTGCTGTGATACCACTTTGACAAAGAGGAGGATTCATGTTGGTTTGATTCACTCTAAAGACCTGAGGAGCCACGAACAATTACAGCAGCAAGGAAGGCCCTTCCTAAGGTATTCTCCTTCTCTATTCAAGCTTAAACTAGGTTTTCATATGGGATAGGCCTATTGCATGTTAAAGGTAACTTTTTTATCATGTATTAACATTCTAGCTAGTTAATATACATGGAATATCTATTTTTTATCTACTGTTTAGCATGCTTTAGGGCTGTCCTTTAGGTTTCAATGCATAGGTGTGATTCTTGTGCTCCTATTGTCCTTGTGCTAGGATTAGTGTCATTGCATGTTAGAGTTAGGATTTTCATCATGTTATATTGCTTTAGTTAGTTAATATGCATGATTTAATTTCTGTTTAGTTTGGTTTTAGCATGATTAAAGTGTGTTTTGTATGTCTTTAAGCATATTTGTGAGTTTAGGGTTTTAGAGTCATTGTTTCGTGTTTGTTTTCATATAGCATGATAAAGTAGACTTTTTTATTGGTTTTTCTTCGTGTTTGCTGTATATGTTTTTCATATGGAGTAAACATGATAGTTTTGCATGCATGTTAGTATGTTTTAGGGTTTTTATGCATGATATGGTTCTAGGAATATGTTAGGACTTATTATTGTTCGCTGTTTTTGCTATTGGCATGCTTAGTGGATGATTTTAGGCCATAATACTATTCTGTCCAGATTTGCATGTTAGTTTTTTCGCATGGTTTTGAGCACTTGTAAGGGTGCAAATAGGTGTGGTATTTGTCCTATGGCAAATAGGGCTGCTTATGTCTGAAATAGCTAATGTTTGGAGTAATTGCGCTCAGGTAAGTGGGTGTGAAGGTGCCCCAATTCACCTTTCTTCTTAACTCATTCTCTTCTCCCTATCTAGGGTTAATTTTTAATACAAGTCTATGGTTTAATCAAAGGTTTCCTTCATAAATAAAATTCTGGTTTTTATTAAAGTTTCCATTTTGTGGATTTCTTTCCTAAAATCAAACTTTCTATCATATTCAACTCTTTTGATCAAATAAGGAAACCTAGGGTTTTAACCATAGGTTTATATTAGGTCTTAACCCTAATTCTAATCGAACTACGTGGACTTTGATCCATGTATTTCGCTGCATGGTACGTAGGCGCTCTTCGTGAGGCTCAAGTCCGTTCTAGGATCCAAGCATCCTAGGTTTATTTTTGTTTTCTTTTCTTCTTTTTCTTTTTCTGTTTTTATGTGCTTATTATGCATGGATGGATGAATGAAATATATGATATGCATGCAATTCTTGTGATGATATACTTGCTGATTTTTGTATGGAAAGATCTTGATTTAGCCCAAATGAACTGAGAGACCGAAAGGGTGACATAGGTGCCTATAGGCTTTGCCTAGAACCTTCCCATGTCATAACTTAGCCTCCGAATCCCCGATTTCTTTGGTTTTCAAAAGATTGGTTTTTGCCTTTCCTTTTTTATGGAGTCATTCAAATTGTTTTCTTAAAACAAACTATTTTTAGGGTTTTCCTTGTTTCCTTTAAAAAATAAGGTGGCGACTCCTTTCCTTTTTCTTTTTCAAATCCATTTTCTTTCAATCCCTTGTGGGCCCAATTTCCGGGGTTCACAGTTTGGCGACTCCACTGGGGATTTGTGGGCTAGACTCTATAAAGTTTAAATGGGCTAGGTTAATTTCTTATGTTTAATTAAAATCAATCACATTGCATCCGCTTGATTGTGTGCTTTCATTTATTGCATTGTGTGCGCAAACTCTTGCATGTTAGGATCGATGTCCCTCGATGTATCCTTGCCAACGATCGGCCTAGTCTCAACCTTGGTTTTCCTGATTCCATGTGTTGGGGCGAAAGCTATCAACCTCTCTTGCCTAGTACCCTTGGGCTTGCCCTTGGGTATATTAAATGAGTTAATCACGTACTGCTGGACCCACGCGGCGTTCCTGATGCCACATGTGGTTAGGTATAAGGATTGCTCAAGCAAGTGAAGGACCCTAGCCTACCCTTATCATTAGTCCATATAGACAGACTTGTTGGACACTACGGTCTCACCTTTATGCACCTACAATTGTTTGTAATGATGCTATGCCGTGTTTGTGGTGTGAGGCTTTATATCTTATGCCCTTAATATAGACCTTTAAACCCTAGCCTTCGTTAAGGCCATGGGTTAGGAGGAATAAATTAAGGAAATAGGATGTAAAGCTATGTTTGTGATGTGCTAGTCCTAGGGGATTAATTAAACCTAATTGAAGGACTCTATGCCCTATTCTTTAAAACATACCCTTAATCCATGACCCCTGTAAAGGTAATTGGATAAAAGGAATGAATTAATTGAACATGGTGTAGAGACCGAATTCATTAAGGAAAATATGGAGGTTTAGGACAGATCCTTAGGCTAAAGGTTAAAACTTTTCTATCCATAGACGTGCTAGCTTGGATCCGCAATCCACAAGGGCGTCTAGTGAGTGTTGAGTCTACCCATCAGACAGACATGGCCGACGAAAGAACTAGTAAGGGGCACTTTGACCTTGAGGCTTGCCTGAAAGCCATCATGGCCAAGCTTGACCATACCGCCGAGACATCCGATACCGCATTGAAAATGGCTCAAGAGAACCAACAGAAGATGGCGGATCTTGAACAAAATGGCTTTAAGGCCCATTCCTCGGGTATACCTCATGGGGCTGGGACCGAAGAGGGACCTCAATCCAATGAGAACACCAAGACAAGGGGGGAAAGTAGCTCGAAACCTGAGGTCACCGACCTAGAAGGGGAAGCCAAGGGGAAAGGTTCTAGCAGTGATTCCGTGTTAGCTAGCAAGGTAGAAGCATTGGAGAGAACTATAAAAGGGATTCGCAGGGCTGATGACATGGTCGATGTGCGGACTCTATCCCTGTTTCCAACGGCTCGTATTCCACTACAATTCAAGATGCCGGAGTTAGAAAAGTTCGATGGGACGGGTTGCCCTAAGACTCATTTGAAGATGTACGTGCGAGCTATGCACCCTCGAGGGGCTACTGACAAGCTTTTAGCTCAAATGTTCCATGAAACCTTGGCCACTTCTGCTTTGAAATGGTTCTTATCCTTGGATGAGAATAGAACCCGGACTTGGGAAGACATATGCAATGAGTTTTCAGAGCACTACAAGTATAACACAGAGGTGGACGTTACTCGAAGGGACCTAGAAACTACCAAGCAAGGGGCTCATGAAACTTTCTCCGCTTACATTACAAGGTGGAGACAAAAGGCGTCGAGAATGACGGATAGGCCGAATGAGGAGGACCAAATTCAGTTAGTGGTTAAGAACCTGCTGCCCGTGTATCACAAGCACCTATTTGCCCACTATTTCCCAAATTTCAAAGCTCTCATTGGGGCTGGCACGCAGGTTGAAGATGCTATCAATGATGGGACAATCAAGACTGAGGAAGTGAGGAGTCGCAAGACAAACTTTACTAGGAAGAACAATGCCGAGGTCAACACCATAACTCAACCAATCCAACCCTTTTCTCTTAATGATGTCAACCCACCTCGCCAATTCACTGACCTATTCATGCCACTCGAAAGAGTCCTTGAAAAGCTCATAAGTCGTGACTTATTGAAGCCACTCGACCCAAGACCTCCACCAAATCCCTTACCCAAGAGCTACAATGAGAATGAGTACTGCAAGTACCACCAATCCAAAGGCCATGCCACCAATCGCTGTATTCGCCTTCGCCACCAAGTCCAAGACCTCATTGACAAGCAAGTCATTTCACCACCAACCCGTCCAAATGTCACCCATCACACAACAACACACCCCCACCTAACACCATAAATGCCATTGGGGTTGAATCCTCTCGCCCTCGCCATCCCATAAGACAATACACTCCGCTCCCCATGACCTTAACCCGTCTCTTCACCATTTGCCGCAATAACAGCCTTATCATGCCACTTCCACCAAAGCCAAGACCATCAACCCCTCACCAATATTGCCAATACCATCGTGCACCCGGCCATGACACCGAGGCTTGTTCTATACTAAAGAAGATCATCCAAGACCTCATTGACCAAAAAGTTTTGTTGCTACCAAAGAAATCTATCCAACAAGAGCTGAAAGAAAGATATGAAGCAGGGGATCCTCAGGTTGGCCTATTAGGTGAAGCGTCGGGGAAATATGATTACTATGTGCTGTACTCAAGCCCAAGTCCGATATCAGATGAGCCGATAGTCCCTTCAGGCTGGGATGACTTGCCGACAGAGATGGAGAGCATCGACATGATAGAATGGGATGACTTGATGAATGACTCCGAGGAAGTCCATGACATATGGGCTAGCGATGATGAGTTGGACCATATAACCAGAGGGGGTCGTCATTTCAAGCCTCCCCACCTAGAATCTGAAAATCCGTTGGAAGATTTAGAAGGGCAGAGGCGTCCTAGCTTGCAAGAAGAAGAGGATGAAGTGCTTAGGCAGCTGAAGAAGACCAATGCCAACATCACTATTTGGGGCTTACTCATGGCTTCACACAAGCATAGACAGACCGTACTGAAATTGCTGAATCAGATACAAGTGCCTGTTGATACATCCCCCGAGGGATTGGTACATTTGGTGAATCCAACTCCCAAGAACTCAACCATCGTGTTCACCGATGTAGACCTACCTAAAAGCGGGCCGAGCCATTCTCAAGCTCTCTATGTGACCATTGACACTATGGGGAAGAGGGTTCCCACCGTTCTTATCGACAATGGGTCCGCACTGAATGTATGTCCTCTCCGAACTGCCACTGTTTTGGGTTTGGGACCCACTGATTTCACGCCATCTGGGCAGACCGTAAGAGCTTATGACAACACCCGCCGAGAAGTAATAGGGGTAGTTACTTTGCCTCTTATCATGGGACCCACTGAATTTAGGGTAGAATTCCAAGTGTTGGATGTGCCGTCATGTTTCAACTTGTTGTTGGGCCGACCTTGGATCCATCCTGCTAGGGCTGTGCCATCTTCACTCCATCAAAAGGTGAAGTTTCCTTATGAAGGAGCCATAGTAACACTTCAAGGGGACTATGAATTGAAACTCGCAGGTGTGCCTATATGTGAGATACAACCTGAATCAGCAGCGATACCGCTATCTGGGTTTGATTATGTCCAATGCATTGAGAAAGAGCTGAATAAATCATCACGCCATTACTCTTCTATAAAGCAGTACATCCCATATACTTTTTATCCAAGTTCCGACCCAGCCGTGGCAGATAAAAGTTTTGGTGATAGATACTTCACAGAAGGGCCGAATCCTCAAAGTTTGACAAGTTGGTACCACTCTATCCAAGATCTATATGGAAGCTTGAAAGAGGAAGACTGGGCAGAGAACCTTGATGCGGGGGCTATGACTGAAATGTTCCAAGACATGATCCTCACCGTGGAAGACTCGACCATTGAAGAACTCCAGGGTTCATCCATTAGCCATGCTACCGTGCCATTCCTGAATTGGTACCTTGAATGTGGTGTCATTGCAGAGATCCATGAAGAAGAAGACCTTGGCCTACCTGATAGCAGCTTGTAGGTGTCTTAGTTTAGTAATATTTCCCTAATTCAATAAGATGTATCTACTTTACTCACTTTGTGGAGTCATAGTATTGATACAGATTTGTTTGTTTTCCTTCTTTCTTTTGTGTGTCATTCCCATTATTCCTAGTCAATAAAGTGTGCTTTCTTTCTCTATATATGCAGTGTCTCTTTTCTCTCCTCTATGGATATTTATGGCATGGATATAGATCCTAGGAACGATGTCCCCCCGGAGCTCGTTGAGCAAAGGAAAAGGGGCGTCACCGAACCTAATATGGATGAATTGGAATCAATCAACTTAGGGACGAATGAATTGCCAAGAATAGTTAAAATTGGGAAAACCCTCTCCCCCGTTGAAAAAGAAAAGATGATCTCCCTCTTGAAAGCCAACATTATGGCTTTTGCATGGTCTTATGAAGACATGCCTGGCATCGACCCCGATATTGTGCAACACTATATCCCCACTAATTCCCTAAAGAAGCCGGAAAAGCAGAAACTCAGAAGATTAAAACCAGAATGGGCTCTAAAAGTAAAAGAAGAGGTAACTAAACAACTAGACGCGGGTTTCCTCCAAGTTGTGGAGTACCCCGAATGGTTGTCAAATATAGTGCCTGTGCCTAAAAAAAGATGGGAAAGTAAGGATGTGTGTCGATTTCCGAGATCTCAACGCCGTGAGCCCTAAGGATGACTTTCCTTTACCCCATATCGACGTGTTGGTGGATAGTACAGTGGGACATGCACTCCTCTCCTTCATGGACGGATTCTCCGGGTATAACCAGATAAAGATGGCGCCTCAAGACATGGAGAAAACAGCCTTTATCACGCAATGGGGAACGTACTGTTACAAGGTAATGCCTTTTGGCTTAAGAAACGCTGGGGCTACTTACCAAAGAGCAGCTACGACCTTATTGCATGATATGATCCAGAAGGAAGTCGAGGTTTATGTCGATGATATGATCGTAAAGTCCGTGGATAGATAAGGGCATTTCAAGGCACTAGAGAAATTCTTAGAGCGAGCAAAAAAGTACAATCTCCGTCTCAACCCACAGAAGTGCGCTTTTGGTGTCACTGCAGGCAAGTTATTGGGGTTTATGATCACTCAGAGAGGTATCGAAGTGGACCCAGGGAAGATAAAAGCTATTATGGAGATGGAGCCGCCTAGCACTGAGAAGCAGATCCGGGGTTTTCTGGAAAGAGTTCAATACATAAGCCGATTCATTGCCAACTTGACCATGGTTTGCGAACCAATCTTCAAATTGCTTAAGAAAGGTGTGCCAAAAGTATGGAACGAAGAATGCCAAGAGGCCTTTGAGACCATTAAGAGATACTTGAGCAATCCTCCAATCTTAGTTCCCCCACGGCAAGGTGCGCCGCTTTTGTTATACTTAACGGTCACCGAAACCGCGACGGGAGCTTTGTTAGCTCAATATCTCGAAGGGTCTACAAAGGAGAATGCCATTTATTACTTAAGCAAGAAAATGACAGACTATGAAGTGAAGTACAATGCAATTGAAAAGGCTTGTGTGGCACTAGTATGGGCGACGCAGACACTCCGGCACTACATGATGTCCTTCGAAGTGTTCTTGATAAGTCGCATGGACCCGTTGAAGTACCTGGTAGAAAGGCCAGTATTGTCATTCAGAACTGCTCGATGGTCAATTCTCCTCAATGAATTCGACATCAAGTACGTGAATCAGAAGTCTATCAAGGGAAGCGTCATCGCAGACTACCTAGCCAGCTGTCCGGTGTCATCATCCGCTCCGTTCAACGATCAATTCCCAGATGAGGACGTGCTAGAGATTGGTAGAAAAACTTAGAGAGTATACTTCGATGGGGCAGCCAATAAGAAAGGTTATGGGATAGGAGTCCTGTTGGTCTCACCCGAAGAGGCATTTACACCGTTGGCGGTCAAGTTGGGGTTCGAAGCCACCAACAACATTGCTGAATATGAGGCCTGTATCCTAGCACTAGAAGCGGCACTTGAATTGGGGATCAAAGAATTAGAAGTGTTCGGGGACTCGGCGCTAATCATCTGTCAGATAAAAGGGGAATGGAAAACTCGAGATGAGAAGCTGCTACCCTACCATGCCTATCTGGAAGCTCTAACCAAGGAGTTCTCAGAGATAGAGTTCAACTACCTTTCAAGAAACAAGAACCAGTTCGCCGATGCCTTGGCGACCCTAGCATCCATAGTGGAGATACCTGAAGGGGGAAATGTGAAGCCGTTGGTAATAGAATGCCGAGACAAGCCTGTGTACTGTTGTGCAATCCGAGGAGGGGAAGTGAATGATGGCCGTCCGTGGTTCCATGACATAAAGAAGTTCATTGAAGAAAGGGAGTACCCAGAAGGAGCATCTCGCATTGATAGAAAAACCCTAAGGCGGTTGGCAAGTCACTATGTACTTTGTGGAGGAAAGCTATATCGGAGATCATACGACGGGATCCACCTGCTGTGTGTCACCGAGGAAGAAGCCGAGCATCTGATTAAAGAAATCCATGAAGGGACAGGGGCGCCGCATATGAATGGCTATATGTTAGCTAAGAAAATCATGAGGTTAGGCTATTATTGGTCTACCATGGAAAGAGACTGCCACGCACATGTCAAGAAGTGCCACAAATGCCAACTGTTCGCCAGTGGACAACATTTGCCTTCTATGCCTTTAACAAGTATGTCGTCACCATGGCCATTCGCGGTATGGGGGATAGATATCATCGGACAGATCAAGCCAAAGGCGTCAAATGGGCATGAATACATCCTGGTTGCCATCGACTACTTCACTAAGTGGGTGGAAGCAGCGTCCTTCAAGACCTTGAATTCCAAGAAGGTAGCACAGTTTATACAGCACAGCATCATCTATCGATATGGGGTACCGCATGAAGTTATCTCAGACAATGGCCAGCACTTTCAGAAAGAAACCCATGAGCTCTTGCAAAAGTACGGCATAGCCCACCATCTATCGTCACCATACCATCCTCAGACTAATGGAGCGGTGGAAGCAGCTAACAAGAACATCAAGAATATACTACAGAAGACTGCGGACTCACACACAGACTGGCATGAGAAGTTGCCATTGGCTCTATGGGGTTACAGAACATCAATAAGATCGTCAACAGGGGCTACCCCTTATTCTCTAGTTTATGGAATGGAGGCCGTGTTGCCAGTTGAATTGGAAGTTCCTTCACTAAGAGTTGCCGTGGAGAGCCAGATAACAGAAGTGGACTGGGTTAAGAGCCGCTATGATAAGTTAGCTTTGCTGGATGAAAGGCGTTTAAGGGCGCTGTATCATGTTCAGGGGTATCAACGAAGAGTTGCCAGAGCATTCAACAAGCATGTCAAAGATCGAGGTCTAAAGAAAGGGGATGTAGTGCTGAAAGAAATCAGAGCTCCAGTGTTCGATCCGCGGGGAAAATTCAAGCCAAGTTGGGGTGGGCCATACATTATCAAAGAGATATTGCCAGCAGGGGCTGTTCGCCTCATGGATTTAGATGGAATTGAGTTCGCTTGTCCAACTAATTTGGACCAATTGAAAAAATATCATGTTTGAGGCCTGCTAGGTTGAAAACCCGTAAGGGCGGCCTAGGCAAAAGTTAAGGCATAAGAACTACGTAAGACCTGACTCTCCATTCAAAAACAAAAAAAAACAAAAAACAAAAAAAAAAAACAAAAAAAAAAGAAGAAAAAAAAACCATGGAGATACGTAGGCAACCCATAAAGTTACCTTGGGTGCGGTCTAAATCAAACAAGAAAATCCCAAATTTGATTTATTATTGGCAATTTATTCAAAACTAAAATTGATTGACATAGCAATTCATTGGTATTAAGTAAAAGAACTATAAATATGCCATAAATATCCTATTCTATTGAGTCTTCAGTTTTTCTTGGGCTTCTTTGCAGCTCGCTCCTCAGCTTTCTTCTTCTCTCTTTCATGTCTTCTTTTCTTCCTCAAGTCATGTTCATAAGCTGCTGTCACTGCTTCCATAATATCTTCTCTGCAAGATCCAAATTCATTGTTCTTGATAAGTCCAAAAATCCTTTCTCTTCGAGTAGTCTCTCTCTCACCTAAATTGCTTTTCAACCATTCCTTATACTCGGGGCTCATCATATACGGACCATCAGTATTCGTCACTTGAGTCAGTGTCAGCTTTCTAGGCCATCGGTCCTTCGCCCAAGTCACTACAGAAAGACCCGCGGGCACCACAGGATAGTCACCTTTCAAGGAAGTGGGTATGGTTTGCATGGCGCCCATCTGACGCAGAACCCTTGAAGGCTAATAGAAGGAAGTAGACCTCAGTCCTATGAGTCTCACCATGGCACATCCAGAAGTCCGCAGAAGCACCTGGTCACTGCAGCCCCATATGAATACAAACCACTTGACACTCCTCCAAGAAAGGGTTTGGAAGTAACCTAGCCAATCTCTCAATGAAAATTGCCTAGGTAGTTCAATGCGGCGAAGGCAGTAATGCTGGGGCTTGTATGGTGTAATGGCAACTGGTGACAAGAAATTCAGTCTTTCAAGCAACCACATCTGCAGTAGAATGGGGCTACCTCCTAAAGGAACCTTTGGGTCCTCATGGACTTTATCCAAACTATTCAGGGTTTCAGCTAGCACCATGGGAATCAAGTTATAGCCCTTGGCAAGGAGAGGAATCAAGTCACAAATTTGTATGGGAACATGTGGAGTACCAGTTGAAATAAGGAAACGACCAATGAGGCAAAAGGCAAGAGCATGCTTAATAGGAAAGGTAAAATTCAGAATACCTTTACTATCACAAGCTAAAAAAGAGGTTGCCAATTTCATCAAGTCTACCATATGGTCCTTTACAAACGTAGAGGCATATTGTGAGTGAATCCCAAGTAGATTGGAGAAAGAAGTAAGAAAGCTTGGGCGAGGAGTAGGGAGAATGAAAGGACCTACCGTTGAAACTCCATACAATGCACAGAATTCCTCTATGGTTGGGCACAGTTCTTCATAGTTGAAGCGGAACACATGAACTTGAGGATCCCAAAAATATGTAGCAGCAGTCAAGAGGTTTGTTTCAAGCCTCACATGCCTCAAGGAGAGCAATGGATCCAAGCCAAAGCACTTGAACTCAGATTTTGCTTCAGCACTTATAACTCTCAAAAACCCTCCTAAAAATTTGTCTAGAGCCTCCATAATTTCTAATGAATGAATACAAGTAGGTTTAGGAACCTCTTGGATGTGTTTTTATAGGGAAAAGGTCACAAATCCAAGTTCTAATAGGAAAAAACCCATCAGAATAGGAAGTTTCCTATTTAAAGTGGGATTTCCGCTTCGGGCTCGGGTAACCACCCAGGCCTGGGCGGCTAGCCTCCTGAGGCCTGGTGGTCACCCAAGCCACCTTGTTTTGGCTTTCTCCCTCGCTTTGTCTCGCCTTGACGCGTGATCAAACCTCCTTCCAAATGAGATATTCAACACTTTTTGAGCTTAAAATCAATCAAATTCCATCTTGAAATCAATTCCTTGAATTGATTTTATGTTCAAAAGGGTTGAATATATTTCCCCTGTGTCATGCCAACTCAAGTGACAATGTGTTAAGTCACTCTCCTCTTGCACCATGCCTGTTCAATCTTGATAAATTGATCATATATCCTCATTTCAAATCTTGATTTTTCATCCTACTTGGTTGAATATATTCATCGCTTGAATGTGTTCTTCCATTTCAAAAGTGTATTCACCCTTTGAATATGCTTCTCAGTTTCAAATTCTCATTCTCTATCATACTTGGTTGAATATATTCATCACTTGAATATATTCTTCCATTTCAAAAGCATGTTCACCCATTGAATATGCTTCCTAGTTTCAGATCCTCATTATCACTTACTTGGTAAAATATATTCATCGCTTGGGTATATTTCTCCATTTCAATGGTATACTCATCACTCGAGTATACTTCTCAGATCATTTGTCACTTACTTGGTTAAGTATATCCATCACTTGGGTATATTTTTTCCATTTCAATGGTATACTCATCACTTGAGTATACTTCTCAGATATTTTGCCACTTACTTGGTTAAGTATATCCATCGCTTGGGTATATTTCTCCATTTCAATGGTATGTTCATCGCTTGAACATACTTCTCAGATTATTTGTCACTTACTTGGTTAAATATATTCATGACTAGAATATATTTCTCCATTTCAATGGTGTACTCATCACTTGAGTACACTTCTCAGATTATTCTCTATCTTACTTGCTTAAGTATATCCATCGCTTGGATATATTTCTCTATTTCAATGGTATGTTTATCACTTAAACATACTTGTCACTTACTTGGTTAAGTATATCCATCACTTGGATATATTTCTCTATTTCAATGGTATGTTTATCACTTAAACATACTTGTCACTTACTTGGTTAAGTATATTCATGACTAGAATATATTTCTCCATTTCAATGGTGTACTCATCACTTGAGTACACTTCTCAGATTATTCTTATCTTACTTGGTTAAATATATCCGTCGTTTGGATATATTTCTCCATTTCAATGGTATGCTCATCACTTGAGTGTACTTCTCAGCTTACTTGGTTAAATATATCCATCACTTGGATACATTTCTCCATTTCAAAAGTATGTTCATCACTTGAACGTACTTCTCAGTCTTTTTCAATCATTAAGTATACTCATCACTTGAGTATATTTCTCAGCATCTTTTTCATCACTTGGGTAAATATGTTCGTGACCTGAATATATTTCTCCATTTCAAAAGTACACTCATCACTTGAATACACCTCTCAGATTATTCTTATCCTACTTGGTTAAGTATATCCATCGCTTGGGTATATTTCTCCATTTCAATGGTATGTTCATCACTTGAACATACTTCTCAGATTATTACTTGGTTAAATATATTCATCACTTGAATATATTTCTCCATTTCAATGGTATACTCATCACTTGAGTATACTTCTCAGTTCATTCTTTATCTTACTTAGTTAAATATATTCGTGACCTGAATATATTTCTCATTTTTCAAAAGTATGTTCATCACTTGAACGTACTTCTCAGTCCTTCTCAATCATTAAGTATCCTCACCACTTGAGTATACTTCTCAGATTTCATTCTCAGATTACTTGGTTAAATATATTCGTGACCTGAATATATTTCTCCATTTCAATGGTATACTCATCACTTGAGTATACTTCTCAGATATTTTGTCACTTACTTGGTTAAGTATATCCATCGCTTGGATATATTTCTCCATTTCCAAGGTATGTTCATCACTTGAACGTACTTCTCAGATTTCATTCTCATCACTTGGTCAAATATATTCGTGACTAGAATATATCTTTCCATTTCAAAAGTATGTTCATTCGTAGTGGCTTGAATATGCTTCTCTTATCAATTCTCAACCCTCAGTGGTTTAACTATACTCATGACTTGAGTACACTTCCTTATTTCAGTCTCAGGTTTTCAACCTCCCATCATTGTTGGTATCAGTGTGTGATTTCTCCGGGCTTTTTGGCCAAAAATGGGTTGTTCTTTATCATTGGTTCACAAGTGTAACTTGTTCGCCAATGAGGGGCTTCTGTCACACCCCATTTTTGGACCACCTTACTAGGGCTCATCATTTGATGCATGTTTTTGTTTTGTTTTTGAGTCTAGTCACTTGCATTAGTTTTCTAGAGTCACAAGGACAATGGATATGAATTTTGGTTCAAATTGGAGTTGATCTTGAGGGATAATAAGAGCTTTTGTGACTTGAGGGGCATAATCGTCTTTTAAGTCCCAAACTTTTCATTTGACCTTGAAATGATCTCCAAATTGTCAATTAGAGTTCATATGGATGCATAAGAGGTATTTCTAGGTTCAATTTGGTAAGTCAATGGCTCGGGATTAAAATGGCTCGATGTAGTTCAAGTTGGTTAATTGACCCTTCCTTGGGTTAGCTCTAATTGACTCACAATTACCAACCAAATCTTTTCAAATTGACTTTCATTAGTCATCATTTTACCCTCAAAAGTGTTTCATGAAGTTCAATTTTGATATGGCCTGATGATGAGTTTAGTGTGGTTATTTACGGATTATCCTTGAAGAATTAGTGCGAATCACAGCATGAGATTTTTGGTTAAAATGAAAAGAAAATTATTTTATTAAATTAGCCATTTTTATCATGACACTAACACGTGTACGTATGTGATGAGTGTGTGTACGCACATACGATACATGTGCATGCGTGTTAGCGGTCAGTCTCCCAATTTTTATAAAAGACAATTTCCTTTTCCTATTCAGATTAGAAGTCTTTTATCATTATAAAATACCTTTTGATTATTCTCCAAGGAAACCTAGTCCAGGAAGGAAAGGGAAACTCCAGATTTCAGCTATAAATACTCTCTTAATGTCTTTAAACAAGGGGAGAGGAGAAGAGGGTTTGGAGGGAGTGAAATTCGTCATAATTCAGCAGCAGATTTTCTGAAAACCAGCAGTCGTATTTTAATCATAACTTTTTCATCCGAAGTCAGAATTTGATGAAATTGGTCTTGTTAGAAAGATAATTCAATTCTCTACAACTTTGTATTTCACATGCTTTGTCCAAATCCAACGTTTTCATACCCAAAAACGCGATTGAAGTTGCTGCTGCTACAAAGTGACGAAAATCACTTTTCTTTTCTCTTGTTCTCTTTTTGTTTTCTATTTCTTTTCAAAGTTGAGTGAGTTTTGATCTCTTTGCTGTGATACCACTTTGACAAAGAGGAGGATTCATGTTGGTTTGATTCACTCTAAAGACCTGAGGAGCCACGAACAATTACAGCAGCAAGGAAGGCCCTTCCTAAGGTATTCTCCTTCTCTATTCAAGCTTAAACTAGGTTTTCATATGGGATAGGCCTATTGCATGTTAAAGGTAACTTTTTTATCATGTATTAACACTCTAGCTAGTTAATATACATGGAATATCTATTTTTTATCTACTGTTTAGCATGCTTTAGGGCTGTCCTTTAGGTTTCAATGCATAGGTGTGATTCTTGTGCTCCTATTGTCCTTGTGCTAGGATTAGTGTCATTGCATGTTAGAGTTAGGATTTTCATCATGTTATATTGCTTTAGTTAGTTAATATGCATGATTTAATTTCTGTTTAGTTTGGTTTTAGCATGATTAAAGTGTGTTTTGTATGTCTTTAAGCATATTTGTGAGTTTAGGGTTTTAGAGTCATTGTTTCGTGTTTGTTTTCATATAGCATGATAAAGTAGACTTTTTTATTGGTTTTTCTTCGTGTTTGCTGTATATGTTTTTCATATGGAGTAAACATGATAGTTTTGCATGCATGTTAGTATGTTTTAGGGTTTTTATGCATGATATGGTTCTAGGAATATGTTAGGACTTATTATTGTTCGCTGTTTTTGCTATTGGCATGCTTAGTGGATGATTTTAGGCCATAATACTATTCTGTCCAGATTTGCATGTTAGTTTTTTCGCATGGTTTTGAGCACTTGTAAGGGTGCAAATAGGTGTGGTATTTGTCCTATGGCAAATAGGGCTGCTTATGTCTGAAATAGCTAATGTTTGGAGTAATTGCGCTCAGGTAAGTGGGTGTGAAGGTGCCCCAATTCACCTTTCTTCTTAACTCATTCTCTTCTCCCTATCTAGGGTTAATTTTTAATACAAGTCTATGGTTTAATCAAAGGTTTCCTTCGTAAATAAAATTCTGGTTTTTATTAAAGTTTCCATTTTGTGGATTTCTTTCCTAAAATCAAACTTTCTATCATATTCAACTCTTTTGATCAAATAAGGAAACCTAGGGTTTTAACCATAGGTTTATATTAGGTCTTAACCCTAATTCTAATCGAACTACGTGGACTTTGATCCATGTATTTCGCTGCATGGTACGTAGGCGCTCTTCGTGAGGCTCAAGTCCGTTCTAGGATCCAAGCATCCTAGGTTTATTTTTGTTTTCTTTTCTTCTTTTTCTTTTTCTGTTTTTATGTGCTTATTATGCATGGATGGATGAATGAAATATATGATATGCATGCAATTCTTGTGATGATATACTTGCTGATTTTTGTATGGAAAGATCTTGATTTAGCCCAAATGAACTGAGAGACCGAAAGGGTGACATGGGTGCCTATAGGCTTTGCCTAGAACCTTCCCATGTCATAACTTAGCCTCCGAATCCCCGATTTCTTTGGTTTTCAAAAGATTGGTTTTTGCCTTTCCTTTTTTATGGAGTCATTCAAATTGTTTTCTTAAAACAAACTATTTTTAGGGTTTTCCTTGTTTCCTTTAAAAAATAAGGTGGCGACTCCTTTCCTTTTTCTTTTTCAAATCCATTTTCTTTCAATCCCTTGTGGGCCCAATTTCCGGGGTTCACAGACTAATGGTTATAGGATGGAACGGCTTTGATAGCATGGATGCAGGGTTACCCAAAGATTACGTTGTACATTGACTTCTCTTGAATGACCATAAAAGTCTTCTTAAACAGAATTGGCCCGGCCCGAACTGGGAGAGTAATCTACCCCAGTGGAAAGGTCATGTTCCCATTGAAAGCCTTAAGGCTGACATGGCAGGGTTTGAGGTCGGAGTTTTTTAGTCCAAGCTGCGTAAACAACTTCTGGAACATCACATTCACCAATGCCCTATTGTCCACATAGACCTTTCCCACATCATAGTTCCCAATGAGCATCCGCACTACCAAGGTATCATTGTGGGGGCATCACACTATTCCATCAAATTTGGCGCCTCTAAAGAACAAAAGCTTTTCCTTGGACTCTCCTTCATCTCAAGGAAGTAGCATCAACTCATTCCAGACATCACTGACCTTGGCATTTTGACAAGTCACTCTGTATTGAGCTCTGAGCTAACTGGCTGACAAAGCAGTTTCCTCATATCCTCTTATGATTATATCAATTCTTCCCAGGATCTTTGGCTGAGTGGATTGAGGAGCTTTGTTCTCAGGATTTTTATGCTCGGATGGCTACTCCTTCTCACCTCGAGCTATGAACTCGTTCAGTTTGCCATCCTTGGCTTAAGCCTCGAGATTGTTTTTCAGGATCCTATAATCTTCAATTTTATAGCCATGGTCCTTGTGGTAACTACAAAACAACTTTCTATTTCTTTTCTAGGGGTCTCCAGCTATAAGTCTAAGTCTCTTAAAGAAGTCTTTCTCTTCAACTGCTTTCATTAACTAGTAGATAGGGAGAGTGAATACTGTGAAAATGGCTCGATTTGGGTTAAAAGATTGTTTAGGCTTTTCTCCTCAGAGTGTGTCCCTTTGAGGTTTGGGGTCTCTTTTCTTGTCATCTTTTTCACTAGTTTTGGTGGGTTTCGAGTTATAAAAGTCACCCAACTTCGAGTAATTGGCCACAGTGCAGAGCAACTTAGCTAGGCTTCTAGGAGGATTTACTGTCAATTCCTTGAATAGGGGCGATGGCTTCCTTAACCCGAGGTGAAACAAATGCATGGCATTCTTTTCCACCAGAACATCGATCTCATTATAAACCTCCCAAAATCTTTGAGAGTATTCCCGAAGACCTTCCCCATCTTTCTGTTTCATCTCATAGAGGTTCTGTATTGTCCTCGGGAACTTACAACTAGTGATAAATCTCCTCTTAAATAGCTTACTCAGCTCTTGCCAGCTGTTAATAGACTCATCTGGAATCTTGGCCCACCACTTAAGGGCCACATCCCCCAGAATATAACAACATGCGTTGCAAATAATAATTTAAATGATGATCTAGATCAATTGAAATAGAGTAAAGAGTAAAGGTTATTTCGGAGTACCCTCGTGGGATTTGAACCCGCTGAATCCACCTCGTGAACAAACTCTGAACCACCAGAGAGCTCCCTGACTTATCTCTTCTTTTCCTATGGTTATCCTGATGCCTTTTGGAATCTTCTTCCTCATTCTCCTTATGCCTGGGAGATCGGGGGTGTTTTCTACTAGTTCCACCAAAACTCCTTTCCCTTCTCCTTTCGAGAGATCGAGATCTATGTGTTGGGAATCGAACTAGAGAAGAAAAACACAAAGGCGGAATTTAAAATTTTTCTTACGATTCCTAATCCCATGAATCCAATTATGCTTAATACAAAACAAAACCCTAACTACCAAGAGAATTAGGATAACTTACAGTTGATAAAGTCTTCTCCTTTATGCTCCAGGCTTTGATTTTGATTGAGCAGTCCAAGTGTTCTGCCTCCAACAGTATCCACACCTAGCTTGAGCTTGAAGTCCTTTCCTTTTTCTTATTTGTTGTTGCTAGAGGTAGAGAAGAGGGAGAGAGAGAAGCCTCTAAGGGGCTGGACGACTAGGGCTTGGAGTGTATCAAGTGATGATGTCACACATCATCACATGATATATATAGCCCCCACTAAAGGGGTTGGCCATGGGGAGAAATCCCTTTAGGGTTTTAATGCAATTTCTCTAAATTACATTATAACCCCTCTAATTTATATCAAATATAAATTTAGCCCTTAAAGAACTTTTCTTTAATTACTTATACTCTTTCTCTCATAGACTATCAAGCTCTCTTAGCATGATCAGTGTGTGACCCATTGGGTTCACATCATCAAGTAGTAGGTATTGCACATGTTGTGCATAATGGAACACTTTCCATTAGAGGGTCTAATTGAAACTCCTTTTAATTCCCTAATTGATTATAACTCATTTATATCAATTAGGGCTTCACTAACCATGAGTAACACCTAGCATATGGCTCATGGTGTGGTCTTTAATGAGGTGAATAGTCATTTACAAAGAACCCTTTTGTTATAGTTTATAGGTTACAATTGCATCCTTCCATCAACACAATGTCTCCAATTGAACTAATAGGACATGGAAGTCTGTCAAGTCCCTAGTTCAATTACATTATACTTATTCATTAATATCAACTCAATGATGAACTTATGAAAACTCCTTTCCATATTCATTCTACCATGGGCCCATGGATTTAATGAGTTATATTCAATGAATGCTATATGAGACATTCACTTTCTTTTTCCTAAGAGTGATGGATTCTTTGTTGATCACTCACATGCCTTCATACACATAGCAGTAGGGCCAATAAACACCCTTACAGACCCCTATAAGGATCTGCACTAAGTGTTATCAAACTTCTAAAGTTATATGCATAAGACAACTATGGTGTCTCAGGTCTAAGGATTACTTGTACCACTATAACAATGAGAAACTAATTGATAGGCAGGTTAAAACTCCATTCAGTTTATCTCATATCTTTGGTCACATTCAATGTACCTATTCTTACAATAGGCATCCACTTGTTGGTTGTAGTGTCTCCACACAAATAGTTTGAGACTAGCTATCCTCCTATAGAGTCAACCTAATAAGTGCTAATCCTATGGTTCATTACTGTCCATCATAGTGAACCTTCAACTAGGAATGTTTTAGGAGTTTAGTACAGAGATATATTTACAGTCTCAAAATTACAACAGTTTGTAATTTTATATTCTCAACTCTAACTCCATGGACATATTATGTAAATATAAATGATGCATATAAACATAATAGAATAAGCCTTTTTATTAAATCAATAATAAATGTGACATGCATAAATAAAATCAAATAATTGTTCCTAATCCCTAAACAATCATCTCTATGATTGGCTCTAGGGCATAATCCTAACAACTATGATGTTGTCTATCATCTCTGTGTGTTTCCTTATCAGAACCCACTCGAGCACAAGATCTATGATGGTCTACGCTCCATCTTCGGGAGTGATCTAAACGTCTAGAACTGTGCTCAAGGGACCTTTGTACTAACTCATTGTACTACTTATCCCCCCTCCTTAAGTGCACGTGTTTTGGCCCAGCAGAACGTTACCTGTTATCGCGCCCGCTACGATGGTGATGGTACGAAGTTCGATTTTTGGGTGAGCTTTCCTAATGGCAAGTGAGATGAGTGGGGGTAGGTTTGGCTGGCTACTTCAATAATAACATTAGCATCGCGACAATCAAAGGTTCGCTGGAGATGGCAGTGGAAGTTTTTCTCTGCTGTCAACTTGGCGAGCTGTGCTGTCAGAATCTTTGACCGCATAGTAGCTATTAGCTCCACCACCACCATTGGGTTGGGGTTATTTGTTACAGCCTTGTCAAATGTTGCTTTCAAGGTAGGCTAGTCATTAAAAGAATAGAGGACAGCAGTCATCTTCGGTGAGATCTGATATTGCTGAACCGAAAAAGGCTGATTGGTTCCCACCAGCGGTAGAAGAGGGATTGCCAGCAAAAGTTGGGTTTCTACATGTTTCCCAGCATCCCCTCCGGTGGTTTGGTCTACACGAGTGAAATTTACTCTAGATCTAGTCCGTTCGTAGGTGGACGGAGGTGAAGTGACCATCTAATCGTGATGATTCCCACAAACAGTGCCAAATTGTGTGGTGTATAAATTTGGGCCCCAAAGACTAATGATAATAAAAGAGTTGGATCTCACAAGTGGACCTACATTCACAAGCTAAGAAATAATGTCACAAGGTAAGCCAAGGTGGGTTTTGGCTAAGCCCTCTCCAAAGCTCAAGTCAAGTCAGAGGCCGTTTATGGAGGTAAAAGCAAGGAAGAAGATGAATCTTGAGTTGGGAATCAAACTAGAGAGGAAAACATACAAAGGCGAAATTAAAATTTTCCTACGATTCCCAAACCCATGAATCCAATTATGCATAATACAAAACAGAAACCCTAACTACAAAGAGAGTTAGGATACTTACAGTTGAACAAAGTCTTCTCCTTTATGCTCCAAGCTTTGTCTTCTCCTTTTTGCTCTAAGCTTGAACTTTGGGCAGCAATGAATGAGCAGTCCAAGTGTACTAGATCCAACGGTATCCACACCTAGCTTGAGCTTAAGATCCTTTCCTTCTTCTTCCTTGTTGTTGCTAGAGGTGGAGAAGAGAGAGAGAGAGAGCCTCTTAGAAATTTCGACCAGCCCTTGGGAGTTATCATTGTGATGATGTCATCACATCATAAGAAGGCTATTTAAAGCCATTAATAGGGTCGGCCCTAGGGTGGATTCCAAACCCTAGAGGGTTTTGTGTAATTACTCTTAATTGCACAATAACCCCTCTCATTTGTATCTTATACGACCTTGCCCCTTAAGAACAATTCTTTTATTCACTTATGCCCTTTCTCTCATAGACATTCAAGCTCTCTTAGCATGATCAGTGTGTGACCCATTGGGTTCACATCATTAAGTAGTAGGAATAGCACAAGTTGTGCACAATGGAACTCTTTCCATTTAGGGTATAATTGGAACTCCTTCCAATTCCCTAATTGATTATAACTCATTTATATCAAGTAGGGTTTTTACTAACCATGAGTAACACCTAGCATATAGCTCATGGTGTGGTCCTTAATGAGGTGAATAGTCATTTACAAAGAACCCTTCTGTTATAGTTTACAGGTTACAATTACATCCTTCCATCAACACAATGTCTCCAATTGAACTAATAGGATATGGAAGTCTGTCAAGTCCCTCGCTACTACAATAATAGAAAAAGATCACAGTTGAAAAAAATAAAAAGATCACACTTTTTTTAAAAACTGTGATCTTATGCGTGGACAAAATATTTAATCACAGTTTTATAAAAAAATGTGATCTTTTTTAGCATTTTAATCTCAGTTTTTTAAAGACCGTGATCATAGGGCATAAGATAGATCACGGTATTAAGTTATACCGTGATCTTTCTAGAAAGAAATTTTTTTAATCAAACCTCAGCTTCCCTATCCCATGAAAATAAGGCGCTGTTTTTTTTCTCACTTTCCAAAACTCACAGCCCATTCTCCCTCCCATTTCCCATCTCCCATCCCTCATCTTGCATCTCTCAAACCCTAACCCTCTACTGAACAAACACACAGCTCACATAGCCACGACGCTACTGATCGATCAAGCCCCAATTACACTTCCCCATCGTACAGCCGGTGGTCACGCTTGTTGCAATCGGAACTGGAGAAGACGACAGCAGCGCTGTTGTATAGCTAGGCAGCATGTCAACGGTGTTAAGAGTCAATTCTAGCATCAATTCCCACAACAATTCCTTCAAGTTCTCCAACAAAGGGCTTCTTCTTCTCACGAACAAGGGTTTTGGGTGTTAAGAACAGGGTTTTTCTAAGGTCAGTCTCTAACTTCTTATTTTTTTTATTTTTTATTTTTATTTTCTCCTTCTCTTCTTCTGCAAATATGTGTGACTTATCTACGACCACACGTTGGGTTACTCTGTGTGAACCAATATATATATATATATATATATATATATATTTTTTTTTTTTTTCTGGGGGGGGGGTTGTAAAGATAATCTGAAGCAGGGGCTGTGGTTGTTGGCGGGGATCTTCTAGTCTGATGGACCTTTTTGTTTTGTTGGGGGTAATTGGGTTTTTGTTTTTTCTTCAATCTTGTAAGCATGCATGCTACATGTTTGGTTTATTGCCTATGAGTTGGGTGAAGTTTTGTTTCCACTTGGTGCCATCTTAAAGGTGTATTGGGGTGTCTATTTCTGTTTTATATGTGTGTTGGTGGCTATTGTTCTTATGGCATCTTGAGTCCTCTTTAATTCTAATAAAATCAATTTTCTTCAAGAGGAATACGATTATACTCGAGTAGGCTGATGGGGAAAAAAACCTGAAATATTAATAAGCTATGCAACACATGATATGGTTTTGGGATGGTGGAACTTGGAATAAGCTTACATATATATATATATATAATTTTTTGTGGGTTTGATTTTCTTAAACTTTTGTTGGTTGAAATCATCTCTGGTACAGATATGGGTCAAATGATCGAGTATTCTCTTCAGGAAACATATCAGATGTTTTTACTAATAAGCTTCTTAATTGTATCTTGGATGACAGATTGAGATCCTGACTACTAATTACAAGCATCAAGAGGGGAGGCTTTTAAAGGATTTTATGCAATTCATCTGTACGAATTTATGTCATTAGTTATTTCTTGAGAGCAAATTTCTTTATCGGTTTATATACACTTTTTTTTGTGTATAATCCAGGTTCTCGGTGAATTTGGGTTATATACTTCAGAATTTGGTGGTTGCAAGCTTTATAAGAAATGGAGAGATTTTGATTCAAGGCCTAGAGTTCAGTATTTAATTGCGTTTGATAAGGTTTTGTATCAATGATGTCACATCTTGTAGTCATCCCAACCTTGGAGCCTCATAGAGCATATTGGACAGTGAACCAGTGATTAATTTTGTTCATTATTTTTTATGGGTTTCTTGACGCCTTCGGTATTGCTGGACATTGTTTAGGGAAAATTTTGATCTTATAAATCCTGTTCTGTAGGGATTTTGTGCAACCTGATCATAGCTCTCTTGGAGTCTTGGGGTTCAATTTTGAAATAAGAAACTCAATAATCTTTTATTGTAGAGCTCTATATTTTCTTGCAGCCTAGGTGTTTGCTTTTAGCTCCTTTATTGGAAAAGGAACCTAATTGGGAGCAGCCTTAAAGGCTTAAACAGATCACATTACCTGACTTCATAATCCTTACCGAAATAGTGTTTTGTAACTATGATAAACTTGCATCCAGCTAATGTATTGTCTTCACTTCAATATAAATATTTCTTGGGCTTATAATTATTATTTTTTGTCGCCAGGATACTACGACGATTGTGTGATGTGATTAATGGTGTTAAAATTTTAGCCAGAACTCCAACACTGTCATGGTGTCTCCCTCAAAGTTAGAGCCTGCTAGGTCCAAACAGTAAGAAATGAATCTCCACTCAATACATGTAGTCATACTTCATACAATTCCAACTCCTAACAAAAAAACAGAAAGATTTAGGGAGAACTTACCCTGCACAATTGACCATTCTCTTTTTGCACAAGTAACAGGGAATGAGTATAGAAGGCCAGGTTAGATCCCATAAGACCCATCAGAGTACACTCCCATGGATACCCATGATCCCTGAAAAAATATGCACAGGAAACATTTAAAAGTATAGAAATAGTTGAATCTTATTATAAAAAAAAAAAGGAATAGAAATAGTTGTACACATAATTTAAGAAACGATAAGTTCTACCTTCAAATTCCAGATGACAATATTCTTATTTTCAACCTTTGGAGTGCCAAGAACCCAATCTCGTATGTGATCGCAAGCAGAACTTGCAGCAGATAACGCACTTGATTGCTTCCAAGCTTTAATGATCGCTGCACCGCGCTGCTGTACTGTTGTGATGAACTCAGTATTTAACCTGGGACAAACATCAGAACAGGAAGAAATACTTACTTAATAAATTAATAGGAAGTATGGCCCTAGTGAAAGCAGAATTACTGTACAAGATTCATGTAGATGACCCCAAATAGTTAATGCAAGGACTTCCTTGAGAGGTATGTTGAAATATTTCAAACCTAAAACTTACAAATTCAGACCATTAGTTGGGAGTTGGGTAGACAACTAGACAAGTATATTGATTCCGCAAGTGCTGTCTTTGCATAGGAGGATTTGGTAACCTTATGACAGCATGATTTACATTGGAACACTCATCCAATAGTTAAACACTTTCTATCTCGAAGAGGAGTGGAAACCATTGTATTATTAAATTCTTCATTGATTTATGTAGACAATTAGTCATTTTTTACCCTAAACGGACTGTCCTTGAATCATCAGAATCCTCCTTACCAATGTCACTACCCTTTAAAGGGAGGGAAAATAAAAATATCCCTACTCTTAATTCAAGGAATATCCCTACTCTTAATTGAAAATAAAAATAAAGCTTTTTTTTTTTAATAAATAAGGACAGTGGTACAGTTAAGATAAATTAATTTTGAAGCAACTAGATTTGATTAAGAACATGAACCTCTTGTCTAGATACCTATATTTATTTTGCTATGCATAAGTTAGCCATTTAAAAACTTATCTAAAAGCAAGGTAGAAGCACCAGCAGGGCAGCAGGTGTTGGTTAATTCATGACAGAGGTGGAAACTAAAATTTCACACATCACAGGTTTAGCATATAAGACAAAACAAGTAATCTGAGAGAATAAATTACCCATGTTAGTGATATCTGTGCTGATTCTTCATTTTGTACTTGGTTCTTTTTCCCTTTTTCAATAAAGTTTTAGATGTTATTGAAACATTGGTCTTAATGTCATTTTATATTCTCTGATCTTGGTTAATCTATTAGTTGTTTTCTGTGGACATAGTACAGCCTTTGGCTGGGTAGTGAGGCTCTCTTGAGCTTCAAACTTTGAGGCATAAGCCTCTAGAAGTTAAGTCTTAAAGCTTGGACTTTGCATAAGCCTCCATAGTAAAGTATCAATTCTGAGGATAATACTTATGCTTTTGTTATCTTCTTGAAGGGACATATGTTGAAAATTTTGGATCAAGTACTGTATGAATTGAAGCATTTGCTTGTTGAAAGAAAGCTTCGTTTTAGTGGGACTCCATTGCAGAACTATTTGGCAGAGCCTTGGTAATTACTTATCTTCTTTTGCCTATATATTTTCTCATCCCACAAAGAATTTAAATCATGGTAAGTTTTCTTTCCTTCCTAGTTATTCATCTATTGATAATTGGATTCTTCAATGTTTTGGGGGTTGTGGGCTATTGTATTTGGTTGGTGTGGTTGGTTTTTCAATTGCTGTTGCGGCTGTTACCAAATTGTGTTGGTTGCATGTCTTGGATTCTTCAATGTTTTGGGGGGTTTTTGGCTGTGTATTTGGCTGGTGTGGGGGTATTTGTTAGTGGTATGTTTAGCAGTGGGGTAGCTTCATATGGCCTCTTTGTTGGTGGTTGATCAGTTAGCTATTCAGATTTTTGGTAGTTTAGTTTCTTTCAAGGTGTGGTTTTGTATGCATCTAGCCTGGGTTTGGTTGGATTTTGGATGTGCTTTATTATGTACGTGTTCTTATCTTGGATGGAGGTTTGCAAAATGAGTTTGTCTCTATTAATAGTAGTTTAGAGGTGTTTGGATTGAGTGGAGTGTTTTTGGTGTGTCAATTTTTGTAGCTTGGGTTTGGGTTATTCTTTTTAGCGGTGCCTTTAAAGAATTATAGGGTCTGTTTAGTGGTATTGTCTTGTTGTGTATGGTGTGGAGTTTCTCCTCTTAGTTGGTTTCTACTCAGTACCTTGGTTTTTTTCCTCTATATTACATTATATTTATTCAATAATAAAGTTTTTGTTTTTGCTGATAGAGAAAAAATAAAAATATTAAGAATCCTTGTAAGTTAGCATTAGCTTGTATCATCTCTTGCCTAGCTAGCTAGCATTTGATTGAAATTGTTGTATGCAATATTTGCAAATAAGATAGAGAATTGGGAGATGCACAAGCATAAATCAAGGCATTGAAGTATTCAATGAAGGTGCGCAGTTTGCATGTACGTGTTACAGAGTTCAGTTCAAGGCTTCAATCATCAAAGTCTTAGGATTTTCTTTTTCTATGTATGGGGATAATAATAGTTTTTTTAGTCTTTTCTTTTAAGTAATTGGCTGTTAGTTTGAGATTTGTACATCAGATTGTTTACTAATTTGGCTATCTAATTAATGTATGTGATATCTTTCATTTATGAGATGCGTACCTCTTATACTAACTAATGGAGTTGTAATTTATAATGCTAGCTTGAATTGTGTTTGCATGATAAATTTAATAGTTGAAATGTGATTGAAAGAATAGCAACAGGTTCCTCAATAGAAGCAATACAGGTTTCCGAATAAATTTAAAAATGAAAAAAAAAATGGGGAGAATAGATCACGGTTTTTTTATGTGATCTTTTTGCAATATAGATCACGGTTTGAGAAGAAACCGTGATCTTCATCTGGGGAAGATATCACGGTTTGGGCAGAAACTGTGATCTTTGTCTACCATTTGATCACGATTCTTGAAACAAAGAACACGGTAAAAACCCGTCATCTTTAAAAAAAAAGGAACACGGTAAAAAACGTTGATCTTAAGTAAAAAAGAACACGGTAAAAAACCATGATCTAATCTGGACACTTTAGATCACACCTTAATAGATCACACTTTTGGTAAAAAACAATCACGGTAAAAAACCGTGATTTATTGTAATAGATCACGGTTTTTTACAGTGATCAATTTTGATTATTGTAGTAGTGCCTAGTTCAATTACTTTATACTCATTCATTAATATCTACTCAATGATGAACTTATGGAAACTCCTTTCCACATTCATACTACCATGGGCCCATGGATTTAATGAGTTATATTCAATGAATGCTATATGAGACATTCACTCCCTTTTTTGTGAGAGTGATGGATTCCTTGTTGATCACTCACATGCCTTCACACACATAGCAGTAGGGCCAATGAACACCCTTACAGACCCCTGAATAGGATATGCACTTAGTGTTATCAAACTTCTAAAGCTACATGCATAAGACAACCATGGTGTCTCAGGTCTATGTGTTAGGATTATGCCCTAGAGCCAATCATAGAGATGATTGTTTAGGGATTAGGAACAATCATTTGATTTCATTTATGTATGTCACATTTATTATTGATTTAATAAAAGGGCTTATTCTATTATGTTTATATGCATAATTTATATTTACATAATATGTCCATGGAGTTAGAGTTGAGAATATGGAATTACAAAGAGTTGTAATTTTGAGACTGTAGATATATCTCTATACTAAACTCCTAAAGCATTCCTAGTTGAAAGTTCACTATGATGGACAATAATGAACCATAGGACTAGCACTTGTTAGGTTGATTCTATAGGAGGATAGCTAGTCTCAAACTATTTGTGTGGAAACACTACAACCAACAAGTGGGTGCCTATTACGAGAATAGGTACACTGAATATGACCAAAGATATGAGATAAACTGAATGGAGTTTTATCCTGCCTGTCAATCAGTTTCTCATTGTTATAGTGGTACAAGTAATCCTTAGACCTGAGACACCATAGTTGTCTTATGCATGTAGCTTTAGAAGTTTGATAACACTAAGTGCAAATCCTATTCAGGGGTTTGCAAAGGTGTTCATTGGCCCTACTGCTATGTGTATGAAGGCATGTGAGTGATCAACAAGGGATCCATCACTCTCAGGAAAAAGAGAGAGAATGTCTCATATAGCATTCATAATATAACTCATTAAATCCATGGCCATGGTAGGATGAATATGAAAAGAGTTTCATGAGTTCATGAATGAGTTGATATCTATGAACGAGTATAAAATAATTGAACTAGGGACTTGACAGACTTCCATGTCCTATTAGTTCAATTGGAGACATTGTGTTGAAGGAAGGATGCAATTGTAACCTATAAACTATAACAGAAGGGTTCTTTGTAAATGACTATTCACCTCATTAAGGACCACACCATGAGCCATATGTTAGGTGTTACTCATGGTTAGTAGAAGCCCTAATTGATATAAGTGAGTTATAATCAATTAGGGAATTGGAAGGAGTTCCAATTAGACTCTAAATGGAAAGAGTTCCATTGTGCACACCTTGTGCTATTCCTATTACTTGATGATGTGAACCCAATGGGTCACACACTGATCATGCAAGATGAGCTTTAAAGTCTATGAGAGAAAGGGTATGAGTGCATAAAGAATAGTTCTTTGAGGCCTATTTATATTTGATATAATTTATAGGGGTTATTGTGCAATTTAGAGAAATTGCATAAAACCCTAATAGGGTTTCCCCTTAGGGCCGGCCCCTTTAGTGTGGACTATATAAGTCACACTATGATGTGTGACATCATCATAAGTTGGACTCCCCAAGGGCTGGCCAGAATTTCCAGCCTCCCTCTCTCTCTCTCCTCTCTCCTCCTACACTAGCAACAACAAGGAAAAGGAGGAAAGGACTTGAAGCTCTAGCTAGGTGTGGATACCGTTGGAGGCAGCACACTTGGGCTGCTCATTCACCGCTGTCCGAAATCAAAGCTTGGAGCAAAAAGGAGAAGACAAAAAATTCTGTAAGTGTTCTAACCCTCTTCGTAGTTAGGGTTTGATTTTGTGTTATGCATAGTTAGATTCATGGGATTGGGAATCGTAGGAAAAATTTTTATATTCCGCCTTTGAATTTTTCCCTCTTGTTCGATTCCCAACAGTGGTATCAGAGCCATGATTATGCATAATACAAAATACATATGGGCTGGTAATTATGGTGTAGTTGAATGATTCAAAAATCTGGAAAATGTTTCTGCATAATTGGTTTTCCTCCATGGCTGAACCTAGGGTTTGGAACCCTAGGTCAATTCTCTTCTACTCCTCTTCTAATTGATGGTTAAGTGTAGCCATGGATGCAATGGGTTGCATAGGGTTTGAGTTTGGAGAAGAAGAATAAGGAAACTAAGGTTTTATAAACTGTTATGAACAGTTTTCATGGTTGCCATGAAAAACCGTCATCTTGTTTTGCCTGCCGAATTCAGAGTTCTTCTTCAAAATTTTTGATCCATATATGGTTAGAAAGCTCTTTGAATAAGCTTTCCAACCCAACAAACGGTGCGTCAATCCGAGTTCTGTAGTGAAAGTTATGAATTTTTTACTACAGGCTGTCTGGAAAGACAGTTTTGCTCGGGAATGATGCAATAGCCACAACTTTGAGTTATTGATGGAGATCAAAGGCATGGCAATGGTTGCCACCACTTGGGTTATGTTCTAGAAATGGTAGGGAAAGGTTCCCAAGCATTTAGATGCATCATAATTGGATTAAGATGCTAGAACAGAAGGAAGAAGGAGAAGAACACCATGGAGGCTGAATCTGGGTTTTAGAACCCTAAGGTTCTTGCAATTAATTCTAATTAAAGCTGCTGTATTTATGATGGAAGATCATTGTAGGATCATTATATATCATGTGTATATGATTTTCTTTAAGTTTCAAAAAGGTTTGATGGAAAAAGATTCAAAAAGTTTGAAAATCTTTCATGAACAGCATAGCAGATTTTCTCTGCAGAAAAGTCATCAATGGAGTTTTGATTAGAACTTGAGTTAGGGAACTCCAAATTGCATGAAACCAATTGCATTAGTTTCCTAAGACATGTAGGATGCTGGGAAAATTCGTTTGGTAGCCTAATTCATTCATCTTGCTGGGTTTTAAATCAATTTCTGACCATGGACAGTGTGCTGTCAAATTCTGGGCAGCCTACTGTTGTTTTAATTGTTTAGAACAATTGGTGATGATTTGATCATCCAAACCTCTTCTATTAGCTTAGTATTTCATGTAGGGACATGATACAAAAGCTAGTTTCAATGGAGGAGTCGAATTGATAAGGATTTAGAAGCTATTGTGACCTTCAAGGTCTGCAACAATGGCTCCAGCAATGGGTTTTGGAAACCTTGATTGTTCTTGATGATGGCAGCCACTTCCACCACTTCTCACATGTCCAGAGGCTTGTCCCACACCCCTAGGATGTTCTCCCATGACTGGCCATGGCCTCCCACAGTCGTTGGTGGCCATGGCAGCCTAGTCAAGCTCAGGCAGCCCCCTGGTAGTGACGGCTGCATAGAGTTAAGGATGAAACCCTAATTTTGAGTTAATGATGAAACCCTAATTTCATTATGGCATTAATTAAAACCCTAATTGGAATATTAATTACCTTAATTAAGAGTTAATGATTGGTCATTAAATGACCAATCATGGTTATTAATTGTTAGGGCATAATTAATACCATTAATGATGTCTAGGGTTAGGGTTTTTGATAACCCTAATTAGTGTAATTAATTAAGGGTAATAAATACCCTATTTGGCATTAATTAAACCCTAATCCCTTTTATTAAATACCGTATGAACCTAGGGTTTTAATGATGGGTCATTAAATGACCAATCATAAGGCATTTAATGATTAGGGCTTGCATTTAGGGTTTAGGGTTATGCATTTAGGGTTTAGGGTTTTAGGAAACCCTAATGCACTAATTCATCATTTAATTGATTTTATTTAATTCCCATGTTAATTATTTAATTAATATTGATTAATTTTATAATGTTTTAAATGGTTTAAAATACAATTGGGGATTAAATTAAAATCTGGAAATTCTTAATTAAATGAAATTGTTTTGTTTAAATAAGGAAACCCTAATATTGGATATTAGAGTTATTTTAGGAAACTTTATATGTTTCTATTAATTTGATTAATTGAAACTAAATGTCTTAAATGTTAAGACTTTATTTAATTCTGGATATTTTTGTTTAAACCTAATAAGATTAGGATGCATTAATGAGATTAATGTAAATCATTCAAGAGAATTACCATAATGCCCATATGTCTTAATGCTTACAGCTTTTCTTTACATTATGCAATGAGATTGTATGTATGTGTTTGGATGATGATTATGGACTATACCCCTTAAACCAATTGTGATTGGCCATCTTATGAATGGGTTGTAATAATTTTTCAAGAGTTGTAATTTTATTATGGCGATGTAATTTATTATTTGGGGCTTGCATGCCACCTTCCCTCTCTCTCTATCATTCTCTTATGTACCCCACATTCCCCTTATGTATCCCTTTCTATATATTATGTAAATGTAATGTAATCGAGAGCGCACTAAGGAGCATGGTGGACCCAAAGGAGTATGATGGAGCCCAACAAGCCAATAGTGGAGACCATCAAACCAAGGGAGCAGATTGAAGGACTTGAAAGCTTAGAGAAGTTTTTCAAGAAAGCATGCATGTTACGAATGGTTTATTTTACGATCACCTACACCCACCTTAGACCTTGGATTCAATCTATTGGCTTGGATTGAATCCTCTCAAAGTCCATAATCATCATACTGGGAGCTTTAATTTATGAGATAATTGTATTAGCTCCAATACTCTAGTTTGGTATATGTTACCTATTCACTTAGGGACTAATATCAAAATATGGTACTTTATATATGTTGATATATAATAGCATGCGATGTATGATTTATAATAGCATGAGATGTACGATTATAAATACCATAATTTATATATTTAAATTTTGATACATAGGATGCATGTTAATTTGATGAGACCCTTTAAAAGCCCTCTTATTTAATATTAAGTTGAAAATGGAGAAGTCATTGGGGAATGAATTCTTCATTGCCTTCCATCATTATAGGATCATCTAACGTCCCTTAATGTGGGTACCTGGCTGCAGATATGTAGGAGCTACCCATGTTAAAGACATTACTTGAAACTATCACATATGAGATATCATGGGGTGCCTAAACTGGTATATACCAAGAAACTAACATGTGAGGTATATATTTGGCGAAACATACCTGTGTGAATGATGGGTTTAACTTAACTAGGGAAGTATTCCAAGAAACTAACATGTGAGGTGTATGTTCCCTAGAGGCAAAATGATTGGAACTTGCTTATGAAGCAATAGACAAAGAGTTGTCTTCTTATTGTGGGTTAGAAGCCAAGAAACTAACATGTGAGGCTTCTAGGTCACAGTGGGACCCCAATCCCCATTAGGAATGAGATTCCCGAATTCCATTAGAGGGTGTATGGAATTTGATAAAATAGTGGGAGGTACTATATGATTAAAGACCCAATCATTATGGATAAAAATGAAATCTAATTCTTTGTTTATGTAGATTACCTAATTACTCACCTCAAAACCCCTATTTCCTAATATAGGATATTGATAGTTTGACTAAACCCGATTTCTTTGATTGACTTAGGAAATTGAGAATTGTTCTCAATTTCAAAAGATTGTTTATATGCTATTAGACCTTTTATTAAAGGCCCTCCATAAAACATCCTAAGAAGAAAAAGACACTATGCGCAATTGGCATCTTGTTGTCATGCTATATGATAGTATTGATGACTAATGAGCTTCAGAAGGAAAATTAGTCAATGCAAGTGCCTTTGATGTCCTACATCACATACAAAGGTTGTATTGTGAGTAAAATAATACTATAAAGTATAGTACTTGTAAAGGACTTCTTCTGGACTAGGATGTAATAAAAGTTGTTTATTAATAATCATTCTTTTGAAAAATGATTTATCACATAGAATAGCTTGAGAAGCTAGATGTGATTTAAAATGGAAGCATAGAGGAAAGCAAGTCTTGAAAAGTCAAAGACAAAGAAATATAATTATTTTGTAGTAAACATAAGGTATTGTAAAGGGAACTTGATAAAGTATCAGTCTTCCTAGAAGAACCAAACTTTTGAAGTTTTGGTTCATGCTCTAAACTAAATTGTTGGTTAATTCTGCTTCTTGGTTTTTGGATTCTGGTGTAATCTAAATCGAAGCAGAAAGTTAAGTAGATAATAAGTTACCTTTAAAAATTTTAATAGAGCAAGAGTTGCTAGATTAATTTTGGGAACTTATTTCTTAACTAGGTCATTTAAGACATTCTAGAAATTTGATTTCTGAATTTAAATGACTAATTAGAGCGAATGCAACGTATTCCGAGAATACAAGAGATGTAGAGACTCTCATTTAAATGTAACAATTATGACTTGGTTATGAGATGACCAAACCCATCTTTTACTTGGTGAAGTGAAAGAGTTACATTTATAATTTGACTAATACATTGTGATGTATATAGTCATGTAGAGCATGCATTCAATTACAGTAGACTCATCTTAGAATACCATAGCTCAATGGTGAATCTAAGAGAACCAATTGAACCCTATTAAGATATGGTTTGATCCATGATGAGTTTTACTAATGTATCCATCTAGGATATACCTTAAAATTGCTACATATTGATAATTTAGGGTTCACTCCAGTTTTGTCCCAATTATATCAAATATGATATGGGAAGAAACCCAACTTAAAGAAGTTAAGGCTTGGGCTTATGCTACGTATGTCTGGAAACATAATGTAGACAATCTGGAAATAAGGTCAAGTAAGTGTTGAATTGTGGTATATCCCAAAAGTGGTTGGGATAGTATTTCTATTACCCTAATGAACAAAATTTGTCCATTAGGATGTTTGCTGGATTTTCTTGAGAAAGAGTTCATTCAAGAAAGATGCAAAAGTAGATAGAATTTATAGAATTGTCTGTAAAGCCACAAATGAACAAAGATCCAACCCTTGTCTCTGTTGAGACAAGACCCTTAATTACACTACAATCTTTTCATAGATCAAATTGGATATTTCTTAACATAAGAGAGATATTGTATCTCTATTAGAATGTGAAAGAATTGTTCTTTGGTGATAAAGATCACCAAGATAATCCTATTGATTATGACTAGACGATGTTTCACATCAACTCGAGAAATGACTAAGAGTCATTAAATCCAATATGGATAGGTAGAGACCTAAAAGGCTTGGCTATTTAAGAATGTTTTCAACATAGGCAAAAAGTTGTCTATAAAGAAACTTGTTTGATAATAGTTATGCTGAAATCCATTTGGATCTTGTTATCTATAAACACACATTTTGAATATAAGATATGTCAAAAAGGATATAAAGATGTTATATCAAATGGTAAAAAACCATAAAAGTGTGTAAGTTATAGAAGTCTATTAATAGACTACAAGGTTCTCATAATTAGAACATCTATAAAGTTGAAGTAATCAAATTGTTTGATTTCTCTCATTGTATAGATGGACCATGAGTGTATAAAAGGTTAGTGGGAGTGCGATCGTTTTTCTTTATCCTAAGTATAGATGACATCCTAATCATTATGAATGATATATGAATGTTATCTAATGTAAAGTTTTGGTTTTTGGAGAAAAACTAATTCATGAAAGATTTGGCAGAAGCATTCAACAAGATCTATAGAGATAGATCATATAGATTGCTAAGTATCTCCAAATCATTAAACATAGTTGAAATGTTGAAGGAGTTCAACATGGAGAATTCTAAGGGAGGTCTGATTTACTTCAGATAAGAATTCATTATTCAAGGGCATGTGCCCTAGGATAATACAAGTAAGGTTCTTAAAGTGTTAAGAAGCCTTATTCTACACTATGTATTGAACCTGATATCTATTATGTTGTAATTGTTACAAATAGTTATCAGTCAATTCAAATTTGGAATATTGGATTGTATATGGAAATTGTAAACTCATAGTAGATGGGTATATGGATTTGGATATAATCCATATGGGGTATATTTTATATTCACTTTAGTTGGTGAAATACTTAATGGAAGAACTGTATGAAAGATACAGTGGATTCCATTATTAAAGGTGAATTAATTGTCGCATTGTCTAGGAAACTGTTTGGATCTATAAGTTCATTTAGAACTTGGAGTTGTTCCTTCCATTGAGTTGCCCACACCTTGTTTTGTGACAACAATGGGTCTATAGCTCAAGTATAGGAATCATGGTCTCATCAAAAGTCCAAACACATAGAGCGGCAATTCCATGTGATTAGAGGAATCATTAGAAAAGGTAATAGATACATTACAGAAGATATTATCTACATAAGTTTTTGTAGACCTACTGACTAAAGCTTTAAAACATAATTTGTTATGTCTAAGACCAACATCTTGAGAAGATAGGTATCCGATACATGGTCGATTGGCTTTAGTGCAAGTGGGAGATTGTTAGGATTATGCCCTAGAGCCAATCATAGAGATGATTGTTTAGGGATTAGGAACAATCATTTGATTTCATTTATGTATGTCACATTTATTATTGATTTAATAAAAGGGCTTATTCTATTATGTTTATATGCATAATTTATATTTACATAATATGTCCATGGAGTTAGAGTTGAGAATATGGAATTACAAAGAGTTGTAATTTTGAGACTGTAGATATATCTCTATACTAAACTCCTAAAGCATTCCTAGTTGAAGGTTCACTATGATGGACAATAATGAACCATAGGACTAGCACTTGTTAGGTTGATTCTATAGGAGGATAGCTAGTCTCAAACTATTTGTGTGGAGACACTACAACCAACAAGTGGGTGCCTATTACGAGAATAGGTACACTGAATGTGACCAAAGATATGAGATAAACTGAATGGAGTTTTATCCTGCCTGTCAATCAGTTTCTCATTGTTATAGTGGTACAAGTAATCCTTAGACCTGAGACACCATAGTTGTCTTATGCATGTAGCTTTAGAAGTTTGATAACACTAAGTGCAAATCCTATTCAGGGGTTTGCAAAGGTGTTCATTGGCCCTACTGCTATGTGTATGAAGGCATGTGAGTGATCAACAAGGGATCCATCACTCTCAGGAAAAAGAGAGAGAATGTCTCATATAGCATTCATAATATAACTCATTAAATCCATGGCCATGGTAGGATGAATATGAAAAGAGTTTCATGAGTTCATGAATGAGTTGATATCTATGAACAAGTATAAAATAATTGAACTAGGGACTTGACAGACTTCCATGTCCTATTAGTTCAATTGGAGACATTGTGTTGAAGGAAGGATGCAATTGTAACCTATAAACTATAACAGAAGGGTTCTTTGTAAATGACTATTCACCTCATTAAGGACCACACCATGAGCCATATGCTAGGTGTTACTCATGGTTAGTAGAAGCCCTAATTGATATAAGTGAGTTATAATCAATTAGGGAATTGGAAGGAGTTCCAATTAGACTCTAAATGGAAAGAGTTCCATTGTGCACACCTTGTGCTATTCCTACTACTTGATGATGTGAACCCAATGGGTCACACACTGATCATGCAAGATGAGCTTTAAAGTCTATGAGAGAAAGGGTATGAGTGCATAAAGAATAGTTCTTTGAGGCCTATTTATATTTGATATAATTTATAGGGGTTATTGTGCAATTTAGAGAAATTGCATAAAACCCTAATAGGGTTTCCCCTTAGGGCCGGCCCCTTTAGTGTGGACTATATAAGTCACACTATGATGTGTGACATCATCATAAGTTGGACTCCCCAAGGGCTGGCCAGAATTTCCAGCCTCCCTCTCTCTCTCTCCTCTCTCCTCCTACACTAGCAACAACAAGGAAAAGGAGGAAAGGACTTGAAGCTCTAGCTAGGTGTGGATACCGTTGGAGGCAGCACACTTGGGCTGCTCATTCACCGCTGTCCGGAATCAAAGCTTGGAGCAAAAAGGAGAAGACAAAAAATTCTGTAAGTGTTCTAACCCTCTTCGTAGTTAGGGTTTGATTTTGTGTTATGCATAGTTAGATTCATGGGATTGGGAATCGTAGGAAAAATTTTTATATTCCGCCTTTGAATTTTTCCCTCTTGTTCGATTCCCAACACTATGGATTACTTGTACTACTATAACAATGAGAAACTGATTGACGGGCAGGTTAAAACTCCATTCAATTTATCTCATATCTTTGGTCACATTCAGTGTACCTATTCTTATAATAGGCACCCACTTGTTGGTTGTAGTGTCTCCACACAAATAGCTTGAGACTAGCTATCCTCCTATAGAGTCAACCTAACAAGTGCTAGTCCTATGGTTCATTACTGTCCATCATAGTGAACCTTCAACTAGGAATGATTTAGGAGTTTAGTATAGAGATATATTTACAGTCTCAAAATTACAACCCTTTGTAATTTCATATTCTCAACTCTAACTCCATGGACATATTATGTAAATATAAATAATGCATATAAACATAATAGAATAAGCCCTTTTATTAAATCAATTATAAATTTGACATATATAGATGAAATCAAATGATTGTTTCTAATCCCTAAACAATCATCTTTGTGATTGGCTCTAGGGCATAATCCTAACATCTTAGAGAATTAGGGTACTGTAACTTACCTTATTTGGCTGCATCATATTCTATTTATACCCACCTGTACAGACTGACCATGTGAGGTCAGGTAGTTGCCTTGGTTAAGTCACATCTGACTATAGTTTTCCAATAATTGTCTGACTATGGTTTACTGATCATGGTTAGGCAGATAACCATGGTTTCTTGTAACCGCTGTGTCAGGGTTAACAGCTATATTCAGAGTCTTGGACTGTAGTAACAATTTGGATGGTAGTGAGAGCCATATAGTGGGAGTCCCGAGCTGAATATATGGCCCCGAGCTAAATGATGACACGCCTCATCTTGGGTTGACTGGGCTATTATAGCCATGTGCCAATATTCTCAATTCGAGCTCCCTGCCCTGAGCTGGGGTCTTCGGTTTAGGATTATTCCCACACACTAACTTTTTTAATATTTCCACCATAAAACATAGAGCTAAAAATAGAATATGGAGACTCAAAGATAAACTTAACATTTGGCATGACAACCAAGATGATATTACCTAAATTCTTATTGATGATTTTGCTAATAGATTTCGTTTAAAAGGAAGTGCAAATATTGATCAAGCTATTAAGTTCATTCCTAAACTTTTAAACTCTGATGAGAATATTAGTCTCATTTTTCCAGTTGTTGGGAATCAAATAAGAGGGAAAAATAGAAGTGCGGAATATAAAAATTTTTCCTACGATTCCCAATCCCATGGAATCTAACTATGCATAATACAAAATCAAACCCTAACTACGAAGAGGGTTAGAACACTTACAGTTTGAATGTCTTCTCCTTTTTGCTCCAAGCTTTGAATTCGGACAACAGTGAATGAGCAGGCCAAGTGTGCTGCTTCCAACGGTATCCACACCTAGCTAGAGCTTCAAGCCTTTTCCTTCTTCTTCCTTGTTGTTGCTAGAGGTGGAGAAGGGAGAGAGAGAGAGAGAAGAGAGCCTCCAACTCTTTGGACGCTAGGGTTGGGAGTGTGCAAGCATTTTGCTATGTCACACATAAGTGTGACTTATATATGCAACCCACTAAAGGGGGCTGGCCATAGAGAAGAAACCCTAATAGAGTTATGTGTAATTACACTTAATTACACATTAACCCCTATTATTTGTATCAAATATAAATAGGCCTATAAAGAACTATTCTTTATTCACTAAAACCCTTTTTCTCATAGACTTTAAAGCCCTTCTTGCATGATCAGTGTGTGACCCATTGGGTTCACATCATCAAGTAATAGGAATAGCACGAGGTGTGCACAATGGAATTCTTTCCATTTAGGGTCTAATTGGAACTCCTTCCAATTCCCTAATTGATTATAACTCACTTATATCAATTAGGGCTTCCACTAACCATGAATAACACCTAGCATATGGTTCATGGTGTTGTCCCTAATGAGGTGAATAAGTATCTAACAAAGAACCCTTCTGTTATAGTTTATAGGTTACAATTACATCCTTCCATCTACACAATGTCTCCAATTGAACCAACAGGACATGCAAGTCTGTCAAGTCCCTAATTTAATTACTTTATACTCATTCATAGATATCAACTCATTGATGAACTCATGAAACTCTTTTCATATTCATCCTACCATGGCCATGGATTTAATGAGTTATATTATGAATGCTATATGAGACATTCTCTCTCTTTTTCCTGAGAGTGATGGATTCCTTGTTGATCACTCACATGCCTTCATACATATAGCAGTAGGGCCAATGAACAGCCTTACAGACTCCTATAAGGATTTGCACTTAGTGTTATCAAACTTCTAAAGCTACATGCATAAGACAACTATGGTGTCTCAGGTCTAAGGATTACTTGTACTACTATAACATTGAGAAACTGATTGACAGGCAAGTTAAAACTCCATTCAGTTTATCTCATATCTTTGGTCACATTCAGTGTACCTATTCTATTAATAGGCACCCACCTGTTGGTTGTAGTATCTCCACACAAATAGCTTGAGACCAGCTATCCTCCTATAGAGTCAACCTAACAAGTGCTAGTCCTATGGTTCATTATTGTCCATCATAGTGAACCTTCAACTAGGAATGCTTTAGGAGTTTAGTACAGAGATATATCTACAGTCTCAAATTACAACTCTTTGTAATTCCATATTCTCAACTCTAACTCCATGGACATATTATGTAAATATAAATGATGCATATCAACATAATAGAATAAGCCCTTTTATTAAATCAATAATAAATGTGACATACATAAATGAAATCAAATGATTGTTCCTAATCCCTGAACAATCATCTCTATGATTGGTTCTAGGGCATAATCCTAACAATCTCCTACTTGCACTAAAGCCAATCGACCATGTATCGCATACCTATCTTCTCAAGATGTTGGTCTTAGACATAACCAATTATGTTTTAAAGCTTTAGTGAGTAGGTCTACAAAAACTTATGTAGATAATATCTTCTGTAATGTATCTATTACCTCTTCCAATGATTCCTCTAATCACTTGGAATTGCCGCTCTATGTGTATGGACTTTTGATGAGACCGTAATTCCTATGCTTGAGCTATAGACCCATTGTTGTCACAAAACAAGGTATGGGCAACTCAATGGAAGGAACAACTCCAAGTTCTAAATGAACTTATAGATCCAAACAGTCTCCTAGACAATGTGACAATTAATTCACCCTCATTAATGGAATCCACTGTATCTTTCATACAGTTCTTCCATTAAGTATTTCACCAACTAAAGTGAATATAAAATATACCCCATATAGATTATATCCAAATCCATATACCCATCTACTATGAGTTTACAATTTCCATATACAATCCAATATTCAAAATTTGAATTGACTGATAACTATTTGTAACAATTACAACATAATAGATATCAGGTTCAATACATAGTGTAGAATAAGGCTTTTTAACACTTTAAGAACCTTACTTGTGTTATCGTAGGGCACCTGCCCTTGAATAATGAATTCTTATCTGAAGTAAATCAGACCTCCCTTAGAATTCTCCATGTTGAACTCCTTCAACATTACAACTATGTTTAATGGTTTGGAGATACTTAGCAATCTATATGATCTATCTCTATAGATCTTATTGGATGCTTCTGCCAAATCTTTCATGAAGAAGTTTTTCTCAAAAACTAAAACTTCACATTAGATAACATTTATATATCATTTATAATGATTAGGATGCCATCTTATTGATAGGATAAAGAAAAATTGATTGCACTCCCACTAACCTTTTATACACTCATGGTCCATCTATACAATAAGAGAAATCAAACAATTTGATAACTTCAACTTTATAGTTGTTCTAATTATGAGAATCTTGTAACTTCTATAACTTACACACTTTTATGGTTTTTCACCATTGGATATAACATCTTTATATCCTTTGACATATCTTATATTTCAAAATGTGTGTTTATAGATTACAAGATCCAAATGATGGATTTTTGCATAACTATTATCAAACAAGTTTCTTTATAGACAACCTTTTGCCTATGTTGAAACATTCTCAAATAGCCTAGCCTTCTAGGTCTCTACCTAACCATATTGGATTTAATGACTCTTAGTCATTTCTCGAGTTGATGTCAAACATCGCCTAATCATAATCAATAGGATTATTTTAGTGATCTTTATCACCATAGAACTATTCTTACACATATTAATAGAGATACCGTATCTCTTATATGTTGAAAAATATCCAATTTGATCCATGAAAGGAATGTGGTGTGATTAAAGGTTTTGCCTCAACAAGGGCAAGGGTTGGATCTTTGTTGGTTTGTGGCTTTACAGACAATTCTGTAAATTCTATCTACTTTTGCATCTTTCTTGAATGAACTCTTTCTAAAGAAAATCTAGCAAACATCCTAATGGACAACTTTTGTTCATTAGGGTAATAGAAATACTATCTCGACCATTCTTTGGAATATACCACAATTCAACACTTACTTGACCTTATTTCCAGATTGTCTACATTATGTCTCTAGACATACGTAACACAAGCCCAAGCCTTAACTTCTTTAAGTTGGGTTTCTTCCCATATCATATCTGATATAATTGGGACAAAACTGGAGTGAACCCTAAATTATCAATATGTAGCAATTTTAAGGTATATCTTAGATGGATACATTAGTAAAACTCATTATGGATCAAACCATATCTTAATAGGGTTCAATTCATGCTCTTAGATTCACCATTGAGCTATGGTATTCTAAGAGGAGTCTACTATAATTGAATGCATGCTCTATATGACTATATGCATCACAATGTATTAGTCAAATTATAAATATAACTCTTTCACTTCACCAAGTAAAAGATGGACTTGGTAATCTCATAACCAAGTCATGTTTGCTACATTTAAATGAGAGTTTCTATATCTCTTGTATTCTTAGAATACTTTGCATTCGCTCTAACTAGTCATTTAAATCCAGAAATCAAATTTCTAGAATGTCTTAAATGATCTAGTTAAGAAATAAGTTTCAAAATTAATCTAGCAACTCTTGCTCTATTAAAATTTTAAAAGGTAACTTATTATCTACTTAACTTTCTGCTTCCACTTAGATTACACTAGAATCCAAAAACCAAGAAGCAGAACTAACCAACAATTTAGTTTAGAGCATGAACCAAAACTTCAAAAGTTTGGTTCTTCTAGGAAAATTGATACTTTATCAAGTTCCCTTTTCAATACCTTATATTTACTACAAAATAATTATATTTCTTTGTCTTTGACTTTTCAAGACTTGTTTCTCTCTATGCTTCTATTGTTAAATCACATCTAGCTTCTCAAGCTATTCTATGTGATTAATCGTTTTTCAAAAGAATGATTATTAATAAACAACTTTTATTACATCCTAGTCCAGAAGAAGTCCTTTGTAAGTACTATACTTTATAGTATTATTTTACTCACTATACAACCTTTGTATGTGATGTAGGACATCAAAGGCACTTGCATTGACTAATTTTGCTTCTAAAGCTCATTAGTTATCAATACTATTATATAGCTTGGCAACAAGATGCCAATTGTGCATAGTGTCTTTTTCTTCTTAGGATGTTTTATAGAGGGCCTTTAAGAAAAGGCCTAATAGCATACAAACAATCTTTTGAAATTGAGAACAATTCTCAGTTTCCTAAGTCAATCAAAGAAATCGGGTTTAGTCAAACTATCAATATCCTATATATTAGGAAATAAGGGATTTGAGGTGAGTAATTTGGTAATCTACATAAACAGAGAATTAGATTTCATTTTTAATCCATAATGATCGGGTCTTTAATCATATGGTACCTCCCACTATTTTATCAAATTCCATACACCCTCTATGGAATTCGGGAATCCCATTCCTAATGGGGATTGGGGTCCTACTGTGACCTAGAAGTCTCACATGTTAGTTTCTTAGCTTCTAACCCATAATAAGAAGACAACTCTTTGTCTATTGCTTTATAAGCTGTTCCAATCGTTTTGCCTCTAGGGAACATACTCCTCATATGTTAGTTTCTTGGAATACTTCCCTAGTTAAGTTAAGCCCATCATGCACACAAGTATGTTTCACCAAATATATACCTCACATGTTAGTTTCTTGGTATATACCAGTTTAGGCACCCCATGATATCTCATATATGATAGTTTCAAGTAATGTCTTTAACATGGGTAGCTCCTACATGTCTGCAGTCAGGTACCCACATTAAGGGACGTTAGACGATCCTATACTGATGGAAGGCAATGAAGAATCCATTCCCTAATGTATTCTCCATTTATAACTTAATATTAAAATAAGAGGGGTTTTTAAGGGTCTCATCAAATTAACATACATCTCATGCATCTAAATATAAAAAACTGAACAGCATAATAATAATAATCCACTTATCGATATTAGTCCCTAAAAGGAGACATATAACCATCTATGGATTTGGAGCTATCACTATTAATCTCATTAAAAGCTCCCACTATGATGATTATGGACTTTAGGAGGATTCAATCCAAGCCAATAGATTGAATCCAAGGTCTAAGGTGGGTGTAGGTGATCGTAAAATAACACATTTGAAACATGCATGCTTTCTTGAAACACTTCTCTAAGCTTTCAAGTCCTTCAATCTGCTCCCTTGGCTTGATGGTCTCCACCATTGGCTTGTTGGGCTCCATCATACTCCTTTGGGTCCACCATGCTCCTTAGTGCGCTCTCGATTACATAACATTTACACAATGTATATAAAGGGATGCATAAAGGGAATGTGGGGTACATAAGAAAATGATAGAGAGAGAAGGAAGGTGGCATGCAAGCCCCAAATAATAAATTACATCACCATAATAAAATTACAACTCTTGAAAATTATAACATCCCATTCATAAGACGGCCAATCACAATTGGTGTAAGGGGTATAGTCCATAATCATCATCCAATCACAAACATACAATCACATTGCATAAAGTAATGAAAAACTGTAAGTATTAAAACATATGGGCATTATGGTAATTCTCTTGAATGATTTACATTAATCTTATTAATGCATCCTAATCTCATTAGGTTTTACAAAATTTCCAGAATTCAATTAAGTCTTAACATTTAAGACATTTAGTTTCAATTAATCAAATTAATTGAAACATATAAAGTTTCCTAAAATAACTCTAATATCCAATATTAGGGTTTCCTTAATTAAATAAAACAATTTCATTTAATTAAGAATTTCCAGATTTTAATTTAATCCCTAATTGTGTTTTAAACCATTTAAAACATTATAAAATTAATCAATATTAATTAAATAATTAATTTAGTAATTAAATAAAATCAATTAAATGATGAATTTGTGTATTAGGGTTTCTTAAAACCTTAAACCCTAAATGCATAACCCTAAACCCTAAATGCAAGCCGTAATCATTAAATGCCTTATGATTGGTCATTTAATGACCAATCATTAAAACCCTAGGTTCATACGGTATTTATGATAAGGATTAGGGTTTAATTAATGCCATAATGATGATTGGTCATTTAATGACCAATCATTAACTCTTTAATGAAGGTAATTAATAGTTCAATTAGGGTTTTATTAATGCCATAATGAAATTAGGGTTTCATCATTAACCCTGTGCAGCCGCCACTACCAAGGGGCTGCCTGAACTTGGCTAGGCTGCCATGGCCACCAACGACTGTGGGAGGCCATGGCCAGCCATGGGAGAACATCCTAGGGGTGTGTGCCAAGCCTCTGGACACGTTAGAAGTGGTCCAAGTGGCTGTCTTCATCAAAATCAATTAGGGTTTCCAAAACCCATTGCTGGCGCCATTGTTGCAGACCTTCAAGGTCACAATTGCTTCTAAAACCTTATCAATTCGACTCCTCCATTGAAAACAGCTTTTGTATCATGTCCCTACATGAAATACTAAGCTAATAGAAGAGGTTTGGATGATCAGATCATCACCAATTGTTCTAAAAAATTAAAACAATAGTAGGCTGCCCAGAATTTGACAGCATACTGTCCATGGTCAGAAATTAGTTTAAAACCCAGCAAGATGATTAAGTCAGGCTACCAAACGAATTTTCCCAGTATCCTACATGTCTTAGGAAACTAATGCAATTGGTTTCATGCAATTTGGAGTTCCCTAACTCAAGTTCTAATCAAAACTCCATTGATGACTTTTCTGCAGAAAAATTCCGCTATGCTGTTCATGAAAAATTTTCAAACTTTTTGAATCTTTTTCCATCAAAACCTTTTTGAAACTTAAAGAAAATCATATACACATGATATATAATAATCCTACAATGGATTGTCATCATAAATACAGAAGCTTTAATTAAAATTAATTGCAAGAACCTCTGGGTTCTAAAACCCAGATTCAACCTCCATAGTGTTCTTCTCCTTCTTCCTTCTGTTCTAGCATCTTAATCCAATTATTACGCATCTAAATGCTTGGGAACCCTTCCCTACCATGTCTAGAACATAACCCAAGTGGTGGAAACCATTTCCATGCCTTTGATCTCCATCAAAAACTCAAAGTTGTGGCTATTGCATCATTCTCGAGCAAAACTGTGTTTCCAGACAGCCTGTAGTAAACAATTCATAACTTTCACTACAAAACTCGGATTGATGCATCGTTTGTTGGGTTGGAAAGCTGATTCAAAGAGCTTTCTAACCATATATGGCTTGAAAATTTTGGAAAAGAACTTTGATTTCCACATGCAAAACAAGATGACGGGTTTTCATGGCTACCATGAAAACTATTCATAACAGTTTTATAAAACCCTAGTTTCCTTATTCTTCTTCTCCAAACTCAAACCCTATGCATCCTATTGCATCCATGGCTACACTTAACCATCAATTAGAAGAGGAGTAGAAGAGAATTGACCTAGGGTTCCAAACCCTAGGTTTAGCCATGGAGGAAAACCAATTATGCAGAAAAATTTTCCAGATTTTTGAATCATTCAACTACACCATAATTACCAGCCCATATGTATTTTGTATTATGCATAATCATGGCTCTGATACCACTATTGGGAATCGAACAAGAGGGAAAAATAGAAGTGCGGAATATAAAAATTTTTCCTACGATTCCCAATCCCATGAATCTAACTATGCATAATACAAAATCAAATCCTAACTACGAAGAGGGTTAGAACACTTACAGTTTGAATGTCTTCTCCTTTTTGCTCCAAGCTTTAAATTCGGACAGCAGTGAATGAGCAGCCCAAGTGTGCTGCCTCCAACGGTATCCACACCTAGCTAGAGCTTCAAGCCTTTTCCTTCTTCTCCCTTGTTGTTGCTAGAGGTGGAGAAGAGAGAGAGAGAGAGAAGAGAGCCTCCAACTCTTTGGACGGCTAGGATTGGGAGTGTGCAAGCATTATGCCATGTCACACATAAGTGTGACTTATATATGCAACCCACTAAAGGGGGCTGGCCATAGAGAAGAAACCCTAATAGGGTTATGTGTAATTACACTTAATTACACATTAACCCCTATTATTTGTATCAAATACAAATAGGCCTATAAAGAACTATTCTTTATTCACCAAAACCCTTTTTCTCATAGACTTTAAAGCCCTTCTTGCATGATCAATGTGTGACCCATTGGGTTCACATCATCAAGTAGTAGGAATAGCACGAGGTGTGCACAATGGAATTCTTTCCATTTATGGTCTAATTAGAACTCCTTCCAATTCCCTAATTGATTATAACTCACTTATATCAATTAGGGCTTCTACTAACCATGAATAACACCTAGCATATGGTTCATGGTGTTGTCCTTAATGAGGTGAATAAGTATCTAACAAAGAACCCTTCTGTTATAGTTTATTGGTTATGTGTGGGAATATCCTTGAACCGAGGATCCAGCTCGGGGTAGAAAACTCAAATCGGAAACGCTGACACGTGGCAAAGACAATTCAACCAAGCCAACTACAATGCACATGATCCATCTCCCACGATCTAGTTCGGGCCGAAGAGTTAAACCACAATATTTGACATGTGGTTAGTGCAATACGGTGGGACCTGCTGCAAACCATGTGATCTCTCAACTCGGGGCCTTTCCTTCAGCTCGGGACACCTATCCTATGACTCACACTACAATCCAAATCCTTCTACACTCCAAAACTATCACAGCAGTTGTAATTCCTGACATAGCGGTTACTAGGAACCATGGTTCCATCCCTAACCACGATCAACAAACCATGGTCAGACAGTTATTGGTAAACCATGGTCAGATCTGATCTAACCAAGGCAGTTATCTGACCTCACATGGTCAGTCCATACGGGTGAGTATAAAAAGAATATGATACAGCCAAATGTGGTAAGCTACAGTACCCTAATTCTCTGAGATTTATCTTCTTCCTTGCCTTATTCTCCCTAAGCAGCTTCTGACTTAAGCTTTGGAGAAGGCTTGGCCAAAACCCACCTTGGCCTACCCTCTGACCCTTTTTTCCAAGCTTGTGATTGCAGGTCCAGGCGAGAGCAGCAAGCTCCTTCATCAACACTTAGTTTAGGGAACAATTTTTTACCCCGTACAATTTGGCGCCGTCTGTGGGAACCATTGCGATAAGATGGCTACACCACCTCCGCCCACCTACGGGCGAACAAGATCTGGAGCAAACTTTATTCGCATAGACCAAGCAGTTGGAGGTGATGCTAGGAAGCGAGCAGAAACCCAGCCTTCACAAGCAAACCCGCCATTACCTCCAATGGGAACCAGTCAGCTTCCTTCGATTCAGCAACATCAAATCTTCACAGACATGTTTGCTGTTCTACATTCTCTCGATGACCAGCCTGTTCTGAAAGCTGCATTTGATAGGGCCGTGACAAACAACCCTAACCTGGCAGTAGTGGTGGAACTGATTGTAACTACGCAATCGGAGATTCAATCAGCACAACTCGCAAAGCTAACTGCAGAGCAAAACTACCACCGCTACCTCTAGCGAAATTTTGCCCCTCGCGGACTCAATGTCGTCGCTGAGGAGGCTAGCCAAACCAGTCCACTTCATTGCACCAGGCACCAGGAAAGCTCACCCAGACCTGGAGTCTCGTACCACCACCACCGCAGCAGACATGATGATGAGCCACATTTAACTGGCCCAGAACAAAGGCACTTAGGAAGGGGAGACAGACGAGATCATGAGTTGGTGTAGAGATCCCCTGAACGCAGTTTAAGGCGTTCAGATCACTCATGGAGGTGGAACGAGGACCATCCTAGAATTCGTGCTCAAGTGGGTTCTGGGAATGAAACTCATAGGGACGAGAGACGACACCATAGGTCTCGATCTCCTGAAAGAAGAGGGGAAAGGAGTACTGGGGGGACGAGTAGGAAGCATTCTCAGTCACCCAGGCATGAGAGAAATGAGGAAGAAGCCTCCAAGAGACACCGGGTAATCAGAGTAGAGGAGTAGAGAGACCAGAGAGCACTACTATGGCTTGAAGCCCATTCACGAGGTGGATTCAACAGGTCCCAATCCCACGAGGGTATTCCGAGATAACCTTTACTCTTTACTCTCTTTCAATAGACCCAGATCATCATTTAAACTATTATTTGCAACGTATGTCGTTATACGCTGGAAATGAGGGTTTTCTCTGTAAGATATTTCCTATGAGTTTGGGGGAAGTGGCTCTTAAGTGGTGGGCCAAGATTCCAGATGAGTCTATTGACAGCTGGCATGAACTGAGTAAGCTATTTAAGAAGAGGTTCATCACTAGCTGCAAATTCCTAAGGACCATGCAGAACTTATACGAGTTGAAGCAGAAGGATGGGGAAGGACTTCGGGAATATTCTCAAAGGTTTTGGGAGGTTTACAACGAGATTGACAACCCGATTGAGAAGAATGCCATGGATCCATTTCACCTTAGATTGAGGAAGCCATCACCTCTGTTTAAGGAGCTAACAGTTAATCCCCCCAGAAACCTGGCCAAATTACTCTCCACTATGGCCAACTATTCAAAGCTAGATGATTTCTACAACCCACAGCCTACCAAAGCCAATGAAAAAGATGATAAGAAGAAAGACTCAAAGCCTCGTAGGGATAGTCCTCGAGGAGAAAAATCAAGGCCGCCTACCAATCCAAACCAGGCCATCTTCACTGTATTTACTCTCCCCATCTACAAGTTAATGAAGGCACTGGAGAATAGGGACTTCTTTTAAAAACCTAGACCCATGCTCGCGGAGCCCGAGAAGATAAACAAAAGGTTGTTCTGCAGTTATCACAAGGATCATGGCCATAAAACAGAGGACTGCAAGGTTCTAAAGTACAATCTCGAAGCCTGGGCCAAGGAAGAAAAGTTGAATGAGTTTATAGCCCGAAGTGAGAAAGGATAGCCATCCGAACAGAAAAAGCCTGAGAGTAGAGCTCCCCAATCCACATAGCCAAAGATCCTAGGGAGGATTGACGTAATCACAGGGGGATATGAATAAACTGCTCTATCAACCAGCCAGCTCAGGGCACAGTACAGGATGGCTTGCCAAGACGCCGAGGTCGGTGATATCGGGAACAAACCAGTGCTACTACCTTAAGGTGAAGGAGAAACTGGTAAAAAACTGCTGTTCTTTGGGGATGCGGAGTCTGACGGGACAGTGCGTTGCCCCCACAATGATGCTCTGGTCGTTCGCATGCTCATAGGAAACTACGATGTGGGCAAGGTCTATGTGGACAACGAGGCATCTGTGAATGTGATGTTCCAGAAGTTATTTGGTCAGCTCGGGTTGAAGGACTCTGACCTCAAGCTCTGTCATGTCAGCTTAAAGGCTTTTAATGGAAATATGACTTTCCCGCTGGGGCAAATAACTCTCCCAGTTCGGGCAGGGCCAGTACAATCTATGGAAACATTCGTAGTCATCTAGGAAAGGTCCGCTTACAATGTGATACTCGGGCGACCCTGGATCCACGCCATAAAAGTTGTTCCATCATCCTATCACCAATCCATCAGGTTCCCAAGCCCAGAGGGAATCATGGAGATAAAGGGAAATCAGGCAGCATCCAGGAAGTGTTTTCTGGCAGAGTATGCAGGCCACTCAGCACCTTCGGAGGACAAACTGAAGTCTAGAATCCCACACCTTCCCAGCTCGGGAACTGGCAAAGTTAAAACCCTAAAGTAGGTACCAGAACAAAAGAAAAAAGCCAAAGTGTTGGGAATCGAACAAGAGGGAAAAATAGAAGTGCGGAATATAAAAATTTTTTCCTACGATTCCCAATCCCATGAATCTAACTATGCATAACACAAAATCAAACCCTAACTACGAAGAGGGTTAGAACACTTACAGGATTTTTGTCTTCTCCGTTTTGCTCCAAGCTTCTACTCCGGACAGCGGTGAATGAGTAGCCCAAGTGTGCTGCCTCCAACAGTATCCACACCTAGCTAGAGCTTCAAGCTTTTTCTTTCTTCTTCCTTGTTGTTGCTAGAGGTGGAGAAGAGAGAGAGAGAGAAGAAGAGCCTCCAAAGGGCTGGACGGCTAGGGTTTATTGTGCAAGCCTCTTATGCCATGTCACACATAAGTGTGACTTATATAGGCAGCCCACTAAAGGGGGCTGGCCATGGGGAAGAAACCCTAATAGGGTTATGTGTAATTACTCTTAATTGCACATTAACCCCTATTATTTGTATCAAATACAAATAGGCCCATAAAGAACTATTCTTTATTCACTAAAACCCTTTCTCTCATAGACTTTAAAGCCCTTCTTGCATGATCAGTGTGTGACCCATTGGGTTCACATCATCAAGTAGTAGGAATAGCACGAGGTGTGCACAATGGAACGCTTTCCATTTAGGGTCTAATTGGAACTCCTTCCAATTCCCTAATTGATTATAACTCACTTATATCAATTAGGGCTTCTACTAACCATGAGTAACACCTAGCATATGGCTCATGGTGTGGTCCTTAATGAGGTGAATAGTCATTTACAAAGAACCCTTCTGTTATAGTTTATAGGTTACAATTGCATCCTTCCTTCAACACAATGTCTCCAATTGAACTAATAGGACATGGCAGTCTGTCAAGTCCCTAGTTCAATTACTTTATACTCATTCATAGATATCAACTCATTGATGAACTCATGAAACTCTTTTCATATTCATCCTACCATGGCCATGGATTTAATGAGTTATATTATGAATACTATATGAGACATTCTCTCTCTTTTCCTGAGAGTGATGGATCCCTTGTTGATCACTCATATGCCTTCACACACATAGCAGTAGGGCCAATGAACACCTTTGCAAACCCCTGAATAGGATTTGCACTTAGTGTTATCAAACTTCTAAAGCTACATGCATAAGGCAACTATGGTGTCTCAGGTCTAAGGATTACTTGTACCACTATAACAATGAGAAACTGATTGACAGGCAGGAAAAAACTCCATTCAGTTTATCTCATATCTTTGGTCACATTCAGTGTACCTATTCTTATAATAGGCACCCACTTGTTGGTTGTAGTGTCTCCACACAAATAGCTTGAGACTAGCTATCCTCCTATAGAGTCAACCTAACAAGTGCTAGTCCTATGGTTCATTACTGTCCATCATAGTGAACCTTCAACTAGGAATGCTTAAGGAGTTTAGTACAGAGATATATCTATAGTCTCAAAATTACAACTCTTTGTAATTCCATATTCTCAACTCTAACTCCATGGACATATTATGTAAATATAAATGATGCATATAAACATAATAGAATAAGCCCTTTTATTAAATCAATAATAAATGTGACATACATAAATGAAATCAAATGATTGTTCCTAATCCCTAAACAATCATCTCTATGATTGGCTCTAGGGCATAATCCTAACAATCTCCCACTTGCACTAAAGCCAATCGACCATGTATCACATACCTATCTTCTCAAGATGTTGGTCTTAGACATAACCAATTATGTTTTAAAGCTTTAGTCAGTAGGTCTACAAAAACTTATGTAGATAATATCTTCTGTAATGTATCTATTACCTCTTCCAATGATTCCTCTAATCACTTGGAATTGTCACTCTATGTGTTTGGACTTTTGATGAGACCGTGATTCCTATACTTGAGATATAGACCCATTGTTGTCACAAAACAAAGTGTGGGCAACTCAATGGAAGGAACAACTCCAAGTTCTAAATGAACTTATAGATCCAAACAGTCTCCTAGACAATGCGACAATTAATTCACCCTTAATAATGGAATCCACTGTATCTTTCATACAGTTCTTCCATTAAGTATTTCACCAACTAAAGTGAATATAAAATATACCCCATATGGATTATATCCAAATCCATATACCCATCTACTATGAGTTTACAATTTCCATATACAATCCAATATTCCAAATTTGAATTGACTGATAACTATTTGTAACAATTACAACATAATAGATATCAGGTTCAATACATAGTGTAGAATAAGGCTTCTTAACACTTTAAGAACCTTACTTGTGTTATCCTAGGGCACATGCCCTTGAATAATGAATTCTTATCTGAAGTAAATCAGACCTCCCTTAGAATTCTCCATGTTGAACTCCTTCAACATTTCAACTATGTTTGATGATTTGGAGATACTTAGCAATCTATATGATCTATCTCTATAGATCTTGTTGAATGCTTCTGCCAAATCTTTCATGAATTAGTTTTTCTCCAAAAACCAAAACTTTACATTAGATAACATTCATATATCATTCATAATGATTAGGATGTCATCTATACTTAGGATAAAGAAAAACGATCGCACTCCCACTAACCTTTTATACACTCATGGTCCATCTATACAATGAGAGAAATCAAACAATTTGATTACTTCAACTTTATAGATGTTCTAATTATGAGAACCTTGTAGTCTATTAATAGACTTCTATAACTTACACACTTTTATGGTTTTTCACCATTTGATATAACATCTTTATATCCTTTTTGACATATCTTATATTCAAAATGTGTGTTTATAGATAACAAGATCCAAATGGATTTCAGCATAACTATTATCAAACAAGTTTCTTTATAGACAACTTTTTGCCTATGTTGAAAACATTCTTAAATAGCCAAGCCTTTTAGGTCTCTACCTATCCATATTGGATTTAATGACTCTTAGTCATTTCTCAAGTTGATGTGAAACATCGTCTAGTCATAATCAATAGGATTATCTTGGTGATCTTTATCACCAAAGAACAATTCTTTCACATTCTAATAGAGATACAATATCTCTCTTATGTTAAGAAATATCCAATTTGATCTATGAAAAGATTGTAGTGTAGTTAAGGAGTTTGTCTCAACAGAGAGAAGGGTTGGATCTTTGTTCGTTTGTGGCTTTACAGACAATTCTATAAATTCTATCTACTTTTGCATCTTTCTTGAATGAACTCTTTCTCAAGAAAATCCAGCAAACATCCTAATGGACAACGTTTGTTCATTAGGGTAATAGAAGTACTATCCCAACCACTTTTGGGATATACCACAATTCAATACTTACTTGACCATATTTCCAGATTGTCTACATTATGTTTCCAGACATACGTAGCACAAGCCCAAGCCTTAACTTCTTTAAGTTGGGTTTCTTCCCATATCATATTTGATATAATTGGGACAAAACTGGAGTGAACCCTAAATTATCAATATGTAGCAATTTTAAGGTATATCCTAGATGGATACATTAGTAAAACTCATCATGGATCAAACCATATCTTAATAGGGTTCAATTTGTTCTCTTAGATTCACCATTGAGCTATGGTATTCTAAGATGAGTCTACTATAATTGAATGCATGCTCTACATGACTATATACATCACAATGTATTAGTCAAATTATAAATGTAACTCTTTCACTTCACCAAGTAAAAGATGGGTTTGGTCATCTCATAACCAAGTCATAATCGTTACATTTAAATGAGAGTCTCTACATCTCTTGTATTCTCGGAATACTTTGCATTCGCTCTAATTAGTCATTTAAATTCAGAAATCAAATTTCTAGAATGTCTTAAATGACCCAGTTAAGAAATAAGTTCCCAAAATTAATCTAGCAACTCTTGCTCTATTAAAATTTTTAAAGGTAACTTTGTTGTCCCAAGTAAACAACCCTAGAGGGGGGGGTGAATAGGGTTATTGGCCAATTAAAAAATATGATAGCAAGCTAAAATCAGATTATGGCAAATAGAGATATTCTCAATAATAAACAGTAAAGAGAATAAGAGAAAGAGAATGCAAACACAAGATTTAACGAGGTTCAGCCTTCCCGCCTACGTCCTCGCCTCAAGAGCTCGCTTGAGGATTCACCAATCCACTATCACTCTCCTTCAAGGTGGAGCAGCAAACCTTTACAAATCAAGTGCTTTCAACCAACACTTGTTCAGCCACACTTCTTCAAGTGCAAAGAATGGGGTTATCACCAACCCTTGATTACAAGTTTGTAGAGATCAGATGTGTCTACAAAGAAACTCTCTTTAAGAGTGAATAACACAAAAATTAAAGCTCAGCTCTCTTCTAATTGATTGCTCAATGAATGCTCTTAATGAATTTAGGGCTAGAAGAATGAAAACAATGAATTCTCTTGTATTGATCCTCATAAATGCATTTGAATCATTGTTTATATAGGCATTAGGCATAATATGACCGTTTGGTGCAATAAATGCCGGGAAAGAGCCGTTTGGTGGCATTTAATGCCTCAACAACCTTTCAAAAACTAGCCGTTGGAGTTCTGAGATCGCACAATCAGTCGACTGAATACTCAATTCAGTCCACTGATTTGCTAAATCAGTCGACTGAATTGGGAATTCAGTGGACTGATTTGAGCAGAACCAAAAGACAGGAGCAGGGGACCTCTTCTGCTTAAATGAGTCGACTGATTTGAGAAAGGAGTCGACTGAAATGGGCAGAAATGAACTATAATGGATATATCACAAATTTAAATCGATCAAGTTCATTTGTATCAACTTAGGCCTTGTTCAAGTGATAAATTAAGTTTACCCAAGGATCCTAAAGTCCATCTAGGTCAATGGAGCGATCATTTGAGCAATCAAGTACATCAAAAACCTAATAACCTCACTCATAGCTATTTGAGTATCTTCGTTGACGATGCTAGCTTGGTCTTGAGTGATCGTAGGTCTTTTGCATGCTTTCTATGCTCGTATGCTTTTGTGCTTGATTATCCTTGATATCATAAGCATGTGTGCTTTGAGTTCCATGATATGCATATATCTTTATGCTTCTTTTGGATCCATATGCTCGAGTACCTAGCTTTGATTATAATCTTGACAAATAAACCATTAGTACTAACATCGATCCTTTGTTATCATCAAAATCTCGGATATGCCCTTGGTTATATAACCTTGGGGCCAACAATCTCCCCCTTTTTGATGATGACAAACTATTGATGTATATGGCAGGTAGGGAAATAAAGCACATGATATATATGGAGCAAGCTCCCCCTCACAATATTCATAGTTGAAATGCAGGTAATAAGCAATGAGCACAAAGCATTGTAAAGCAAATAAACTGATTATAATCAACTGTGGAAATAGTTCAAAACATAACCAAAAAGTCATAAGTTAACAGTTATAGATAACTAGGAATGTGTCAAGTCATTGTGTGTTCAAAATAAGTTAGATGTTCAAGATACATCAATCAAAAAATATCTCCCCCTTTTGTCATCAGACAAAAAGCTAGGGGTCCAAGTCAATATGCTCGGGAAGACCAGGTGCGTCCGCATCTTCAGGGGCAGGAGGTGGTGGTGGAGGCGGTGGTGCATTGCGACGGGCATATCGCTCAATGGCTGTCAGAGAGTTACGCACAGTGCGTATGTCAGTCTCTGTCCTGGCAAGACGCTGGTCCACCTGAGTCGTAAAGATGTCACCATAGCGCTTCAAGGTGTCCATATCATTCTCGATTTGCGTCTGACGGTTCTCAAGAGCCAAGAGACGAGTGCCAATGCCATCCATGGAGACCTGCAAACCCTGTATAGCTGTCAAAATGGTCTGAACACCAGCAGGAGGGATAGGGGGCTGCTGTGGAGGCTCAAAGGGAGGAGGCTCGAACGCAGGAGGGGGCTGTGGAGGCTCAACATCCATGCCATGCTCACCAGGCTCCTCATGTGGCTGCTGCCCTTCGTCACCAGGAGGAACAGGGTCATCAGCCTCCTGTTCTTCATCGGTCACCTCATCTGGATCATCTTTCGGTACCCAACCCCTGGAAGTAAACTTGTAGTGCATTTGTTTAAGGGTCATGTCGGAGTAGGTGTTGGTGTGAGAGATGGCGACTACGGCTTCCTCATCAAGAGGTATTTGGAAATGTTCAAAAACACAAGTCAGGGCGAAGCCGTAGGGGAGACTAGCCACTTTCTTCTTTTGGCAATCGACAATATGATTGGAAATGATAAAAGGCAAGTCAATGGGAATGGTATTCATGATGCACCAAATAAGAAAAATGTCGAAATATGAGACATGGTCACGTCCGCCACCCCGTGGAAGGATGTTGTATGTAATCATGTGATGAATCAATCGAGCATTGAGAGTTAGTTCTTTGGCTTTGGGTTTAAAACGGTGTACAATATCATTCCGCCCACAGATCTGATTAAGGGCTTGGATAGGATCATACCCTTGAAAGTGAGTCCATTCGTTGGTCACAAGGATTTGATGTTGACCACGAGGGATATGAAAGATTTGGGCAAGAAGGTTTTGATCCATAGATATAATTCTACCACCAACTTGAGACCAAAGGATGTGATTATTAATATAGTCAAGATTGGTGTAAAAGATGCGCACAAGATAAGTATACATGGGTTTTTTCAGAAAAATGAATGAATCCCAACCCAAAAGACGGAAATAATTTGCAATGAGAACGAAATGCTCTTCAAAGAAATCCAAAGGGGCATATTTACCGAAGACAACGGTGCGACGACTGAAGTCTTCATCAAACTTGCGCTGTGCATCGAGAGAAACAAACTCTCCGCCTTCCTCTTCGTCGGGTTGTTGTTCAACGGGTGGTTGCACCGGCGGTGGAGGAGGATTTGGAACCCTGGGTCGTAAGTTTCGCGATGAACCTTCACCGGTGTGAGGACGTTTGGCTGGATTCTTTGTCTTGGGAGCCATTGTTGAGAGAGTTTTGGAGGTTAGAGAGAGAGAGAAGTGAAAACGTCGCGGGAATGGGTGTGATTTGAAATGAAAAGCCGCGTGTTATATTTATAGAATCGCAGATTCAGTCGACTGAATCACCATTTCAGTCGACTGAATTGTCCTGGAAATAGCTTCATAGGCTTCTGCCTGAATCAGTGGACTGAAAGTCCATTTCAGTCGACTGATTTGGCATTTCAGTCGACTGAAATGTCAATTGAGTCGACTGAATCAGCCAGTAGGTAATAGAAATGGCAGGGCTTGATTCAGTGGACTGAAAAGCCAATTCAGTCGACTGAATCACCATTTAAGTCGACTGAATTGTCTTTTCAGTAGACTAAATCACCAGGAAATTCAGTTTTTAACCCAAAATCTTTAGAGAGTGTGAGTGAAATGAGATGTACCACATAGAAAATATCAAGGCAAGAGTAGAAAAACAAAGATATGCATCAATTCACTACATCATGCATTAAACACATGCCAAGTTCTCTTTTAATGAAGTTAAAACGGTCTTCTTGAAGAGGTTTGGTAAAGATATCGGCCAATTGATGGTCGGTACCTATGAAATCAATCTCAATATCACCTCTTTGGACATGATCACGAATGAAATGATGTCTTATCTCAATGTGCTTAGTTCGTGAGTGTTGTATGGGGTTCTTGGTCAAGTTGATGGCACTAGTATTATCACATTTAATGGGAATGTGATCAAAGTGAAGTCCATAGTCCTCAAGTTGTTGTTTCATGTACAACACTTGTGCACAACAACTACCGGCTGCAATGTATTCGGCCTCGGTGGTTGAGAGTGCAACCGATGTTTGTTTCTTACTAAACCAAGAAACTAGTGAATGTCCTAGGAAATGGCAAGTCCCACTAGTGCTTTTGCAGTCATCTTTGCCACCGGCAAAATCCGCATCGGAATAACTAAGCATATCAAAAGAGGTATACTTAGAAAACCATAATCCAAGGTTAATTGAGCCACTTAAGTATTTAAAGATACGCTTAACGGCAAGCAAGTGAGATTCTTTAGGACATGATTGAAATCTAGCACATAAGCAAACACTAAACATGATATCGGGTCTACTTGCGGTTAAATAAAGTAAACTTCGAATCATACCTCTATATTTCTTTTGATCAACATTTTTACCCTTTTCATCCTTATCAATCTTGATGGAAGTGCTCATTGGAGTAGAAAACTCTCTACCATCTTCCAATCCGTACTTTTTGAGTAGATCTTTGACATATTTGGATTGATTGATGAAAGTTCCTTCCTTTGTTTGTTTGATTTGAAGTCCAAGAAAGAATGTCAATTCTCCCATCATGCTCATCTCAAATTCTTCCTGCATAATCTTAGAAAATTCTTTGCAAAGATTCTCATTAGTGGATCCAAAAATGATATCATCAACGTAGATTTGCACTAAAAGCATATCATTATCAATGGTTTTAATGAAAAGTGTGGTGTCAAGTTTTCCTCTCTTAAAACCATTTTTGAGTAAAAATCCACTAAGTCTTTCATACCAAGCTCTAGGAGCTTGTTTCAAACCATATAAAGCTTTTCTTAGTTTAAAAACATGATTTGGAAATTCATGACTTTCAAAACCGGGAGGTTGTTCAACATAAACTTCCTCTTCTATGAAACCATTTAAAAATGCACTCTTGACATCCATTTGAAACAATTTGAAATTTTTATGACATGCATAGGCAAGTAACATCCTTATGGCTTCTAGTCTAGCTACCGGAGCATAGGTTTCATCATAATCTATGCCTTCTTGTTGATTATAACCTTGGGCTACAAGTCGAGCCTTGTTTCTAGTAACAACTCCGGATTCATCCTTTTTGTTTCTAAATACCCATTTAGTTCCAATTACTCCATGGTCATGTGGTCTAGGTACCAAGGTCCAAACCTTGTTCCTTTCAAATTGATTGAGTTCTTCTTGCATAGCAAGGACCCATGATTCATTATTTTCAGCTTCATTAATGTTCTTAGGTTCAATTTGAGATAGGAAAGCAAGATGATCACATAAATTTCTCATGGAAGAACGAGTTCTTACCCCACGTGAGGGTTCACCTAAGATTTGATCTTTAGGATGATTCCTCACAAATTTCCAAGTCTTGGTGACATCCGGATGGAGTGGAGCATTTTCAACTTCAACTTCTTCTTCCGGATTCTTGTCTTTAATAACTTCATCTTCTTCAGTTCCAATTACTCCATGGTCATGTGGTCTAGGTACCAAGGTCCAAACCTTGTTCCTTTCAAATTGATTGAGTTCTTCTTGCATAGCAAGGACCCATGATTCATTATTTTCAGCTTCATTAATGTTCTTAGGTTCAATTTGAGATAGGAAAGCAAGATGATCACATAAATTTCTCATGGAAGAACGAGTTCTTACCCCACGTGAGGGTTCACCTAAGATTTGATCTTTAGGATGATTCCTCACAAATTTCCAAGTCTTGGTGACATCCGGATGGAGTGGAGCATTTTCAACTTCAACTTCTTCTTCCGGATTCTTGTCTTTAATAACTTCATCTTCTTCCTTTTCTTTGCCTTTGTCTAGTGGATCTTCTTTATCATTTAGACTCAAGGTTTCAACTTGTTCTTGCAAGCTTGTACCTACATCATCATCATCATCCACATATTTCTTGGGTGCAAGAGGGTTAGTTTCATCAAATACAACATGCATTGATTCTTGAACAGTTAAAGTTCTCTTGTTAAACACCCTATATGCTTTACTCTTCATGGAATAGCCAAGAAACACACCTTCATCGGATTTAGAATCAAATTTGGAAAGTTTATCTCTATCATTCAATATAAAGCATTTACAACCAAACACTTTAAAGTAACCTATGTCAGGTTTCTTATCATTCCATAGTTCATAAGGAGTTTTACCGAGTTTAGATCTTAATAAAACTCTATTCATTACATAGCATGCGGTATTAACGGCCTCGGCCCAAAAATATTGAGGTAAAGAGTGTTCATTTAACATGGTTCTAGACATTTCCTCAAGTGTTCTATTCTTTCTTTCAACCACACCATTTTGTTGAGGAGTTCTAGGAGCGGAGAAATTGTGACCAAAGCCATTCTCATTACAAAATTGTACAATATCCTTATTGACAAATTCGCTCCCTCTCTCACTCCTAACATGTGTAATGGTATAGCCTTTCTCATTTTGGACTCTTCTACAATATGTCACAAATGTAGCATGAGTCTCATCTTTATGTGCAAGGAAGAACACCCATGTATATCTAGAGTAGTCATCAACAATTACAAATGCATAATGCTTCCCTTAACTACCCACACCCTCTTGGTGAAACTTTTAGGTCTTTTTCTCATTTTGCAAGTGTAGATGTTATGTCCCTCCTTCTTACAATAAGTGCATGAGATTTTAGGTGTACTAGAGACTTTAGGCTTAGGAAAGAAGTTAATATAAGATTTTTGTTTGACATTTTCTTGATAACCAATTCCGGCCTTATCAAAACACCATCTTTGACTAGTTAATATCTTATCCAAGTTATCCCTTCCATTGGTAAACTTGGCCAAGGTATTAGTCAAGTCTTCAATCTTTTCTTTCAATGAAGTATTTTCACTTTCAAGACTAGATTGAGAAATGGTAGGGGTTGAGTCTATCTTGCTTTTCAATTCTAAATTTTCATGTTTCAAAGCATTTAGTTCCTCTTGAAGAGATGAGATGTTCTTTTTCAAATCATTGTTTTTGTGAGAAAACCTTTTTAATTCAAGAAAAGTGTCTTCAAGTGCATCTTGTAATTCTTCATAAGTGGGAGGTTCTTCTATAGGATAATCAATAGAATTGAGTTCGATTACCTCATCCTCTTTTGCCATGAGACAAAAGTTTGCCACTTCTTGATCACAAGAAATCTCCTCATCTTCTTCATCACTATTTGCTTCATCATCCCATGTGACGGTGAAAGCCTTCTTCTTGAATTTTCTATTGTCCTTGAAGTTGTTGTTATTGTGACTCGTCTTGTTGTAGTTGTTGTTGAGTTGAGGACAATTTATCTTGATATGTCCGGGCTTCTTGCATTCAAAACACACTTGTGGTTCTCTATTTGAGTTTTCTCCTCTATTTGGAATTCTTTTGGAGGAGTCACCCTTGTTGAATCTCCTTCCTTGATTTCTTCTAGAGAAGAACTTTTTGAGCTTGTGAGATATGAAAGCCATGTCTTCATCTTCTTCATTCTCACACTCTTCACTTGGTGGTTCTTCTTCGTCTTGTGAGGCTTTGAGAGCCATGCTCTTGGATGTCTTCCCTTCATCAATTTCACGAGCTTTGAATGCGAGTTCTTGTGTGACTAGGTTGCCGTCAAGATCACTCAAGGTCATTGATGATAGCTCCTTTGATTGAAGTAGAGTAGTGGTGAGGACATCCCATTGCTTAGGCAAGCTCCTAAGAATTTTTCTCACCAATTCGGAGTTAGTGTAGATCTTTCCAAGAGAACTTAAAGGATTAATGATAGCATTGAATCTAGCAAACATGTCTCTAATAGATTCATCCTTTTTCATTTTAAACATTTCATATTCACAAACAAGCATATTGATTTTTGCTTCTTTTACTTGAGATGTCCCTTCATAGGTGACTTCTAATGTATCCCATATCTCTTTGGCACTAGTGCACCTAGAGATTTTGCTAAATTCATCATTAGTTAAAGCACAATATAGTAAGCCAATGGCTTTAGAGTTAAGTTCAAGAGACTTATGATCAGCTGTGGTGTATTCTTGTGGTACTTTAGGAAGTGTAACTCCATCTACCACCTTAGTAGGGATCAAAGGACCCTTAGAAGTGATATTCCATAGCTCATAGCTAGTGGATTGAATAAAAATTTGCATTCTGATTTTCCAGAAATTATATAGAGATGCATCCATTGAAAAGTGGTGGTCTATTGGACGATTGTCCTTCGGTGAATCCGTTACCACTATAGTTGGCCATATCGTTCCTCGCAAGACAAATATGTCAAATGCTAGAGGTTGGGCTCTGATACCAATTGTTGTCCCAAGTAAACAACCCTAGAGGGGGGGGGGTGAATAGGGTTATTGGCCAATTAAAAAATATGATAGCAAGCTAAAATCAGATTATGGCAAATAGAGATATTCTCAATAATAAACAGTAAAGAGAATAAGAGAAAGAGAATGCAAACACAAGATTTAACGAGGTTCAGGCCTTCCCGCCTACGTCCTCGCCTCAAGAGCTCGCTTGAGGATTCACCAATCCACTATCACTCTCCTTCAAGGTGGAGCAGCAAACCTTTACAAATCAAGTGCTTTCAACCAACACTTGTTCAGCCACACTTCTTCAAGTGCAAAGAATGGGGTTATCACCAACCCTTGATTACAAGTTTGTAGAGATAAGATGTGTCTACAAAGAAACTCTCTTTAAGAGTGAATAACACAAAAATTAAAGCTCAGCTCTCTTCTAATTGATTGCTCAATGAATGCTCTTAATGAATTTAGGGCTAGAAGAATGAAAACAATGAATTCTCTTGTATTGATCCTCATAAATGCATTTGAATCATTGTTTATATAGGCATTAGGCATAATATGACCGTTTGGTGCAATAAATGCCGGGAAAGAGCCGTTTGGTGGCATTTAATGCCTCAACAACCTTTCAAAAACTAGCCGTTGGAGTTCTGAGATCGCACAATCAGTCGACTGAATACTCAATTCAGTCCACTGATTTGCTAAATCAGTCGACTGAATTGGGAATTCAGTGGACTGATTTGAGTAGAACCAAAAGACAGGAGCAGGGGACCTCTTCTGCTTAAATGAGTCGACTGATTTGAGAAAGGAGTCGACTGAAATGGGCAGAAATGAACTATAATGGATATATCACAAATTTAAATCGATCAAGTTCATTTGTATCAACTTAGGCCTTGTTCAAGTGATAAATTAAGTTTACCCAAGGATCCTAAAGTCCATCTAGGTCAATGGAGCGATCATTTGAGCAATCAAGTACATCAAAAACCTAATAACCTCACTCATAGCTATTTGAGTATCTTCGTTGACGATGCTAGCTTGGTCTTGAGTGATCGTAGGTCTTTTGCATGCTTTCTATGCTCGTATGCTTTTGTGCTTGATTATCCTTGATATCATAAGCATGTGTGCTTTGAGTTCCATGATATGCATATATCTTTATGCTTCTTTTGGATCCATATGCTCGAGTACCTAGCTTTGATTATAATCTTGACAAATAAACCATTAGTACTAACATCGATCCTTTGTTATCATCAAAATCTCGGATATGCCCTTGGTTATATAACCTTGGGGCCAACAAACTTATTATCTACTTAACTTTCTGCTTCGATTTAGATTACACTAGAATCCAAAAACCAAGAAGCAGAACTAACCAACAATTTAGTTTAGAGCATGAACCAAAACTTCAAAAGTTTGGTTCTTCTAGGAAGATTGATACTTTATCAAGTTCCCTTTACAATACCTTATGTTTACTACAAAATAATTATATTTCTTTATCTTTGACTTTTCAAGACTTGCTTTCTTCTATGCTTCCATTTTAAATCACATCTAGCTTCTCAAGCTATTCTATGTGATTAATCATTTTTCAAAAGAATGATTATTAATAAACAACCTTTGTTACATCCTAGTCTAGAAGAAATCCTTTATAAGTACTATACTTTATAGTATTATTTTATTCACTATACAACCTTTGTATGTGATGTAGGACATCAAAGGCACTTGCATTGACTAATTTTGCTTCTGAAGCTCATTAGTCATCAATACTATCATATAGCATGGCAACAAGATGCCAATTGCGCATAGTGTCTTTTTCTTCTTAGGATGTTTTATGGAGGGCCTTTAATAAAAGGCCTAATAGCATATAAACAATCTTTTGAAATTGAGAACAATTCTCAATTTCTTAAGTCAAGCAAAGAAATCGGGTTTAGTCAAACTATCAATATCCTATATTAGGAAACAGGGGTTTTGAGGTGAGTAATTAGGTAATCTACATAAACAGAGAATTAGATTTCATTTTTATCCATAATGATTGGGTCTTTAATCATATGGTACCTCCCACTATTTTATCAAATTCCATACACCCTCTAATGGAATTCGGGAATCTCATTCCTAATGGGGATTGGGGTCCCACTATGACCTAGAAGCCTCACATGTTAGTTTCTTGACTTCTAACCCACAATAAGAAGACAACTCTTTGTCTATTGCTTCATAAGCAAGTTCCAATCGTTTTGCCTCTAGGGAACATACACCTCACATGTTAGTTTCTTGGAATACTTCCCTAGTTAAGTTAAACCCATCATTCACACAGGTATGTTTCGCCAAATATATACCTCACATGTTAGTTTCTTGGTATATACCAGTTTAGGCACCCCATGATATCTCATATGTGATAGTTTCAAGTAATGTCTTTAACATGGGTAGCTCCTACATGTCTGCAGCCAGGTACCCACATTAAGGGACGTTAGATGATCCTATAATGATGGAAGGCAATGAAGAATTCATTCCCCAATGACTTCTCCATTTTCAACTTAATATTAAATAAGAGGGGTTTTAAAGGGTCTCATCAAATTAACATGCATCCTATGTATCAAAATTTAAATATATAAATTATGCTATTTATAATCGTACATCTCATGCTATTATAAATCATACATCGCATGCGATTATATATATCAACATATATAAAGTATCATATTTTGATATTAGTCCCTAAGCGAATAGGTAACATATACCAAACTATAGTATTGGAGCTAATACAATTATCTCATAAATTAAAGCTCCCACTATGATGATTATGGACTTTGAGAGGATTCAATCCAAGCCAATAGATTGAATCCAAGGTCTAAGGTGGGTGTAGGTGATCGTAAAATAAACCATTCGTAACATGCATGCATTCTTGAAAAACTTCTCTAAGCTTTCAAGTCCTTCAATTTGCTCCCTAGGCTTGATGGTCTCCACCATTGGCTTGTTGGGCTCTATCATGCTCCTTTGGGTCCACCATGCTCCTTAGTGCGCTCTCGATTACATAACATTTACATAATTTAAAGAAAGGGATACATAAGGGGAATGTGGGGTACATAAGAGAATGATAGAGAGAGAGGGAGAGGGAAGGTGGCATGCAAGCCCCAAATAAATTACATCACCTTAATAAAATTACAACTCTTGTAAATAATAACATCCCATTCATAAGACGGCCAATCACAATTGGTTTAAAGGGTATAGTCCATAATCATCATCGAAACACATACATACAATCTCATTGCATAATGTAAAGAAAAACTGTAAGCATTAAAACATATGGGCATTATGGTAATTCTCTTGAATGATTTACATTAATCTCATTAATGCATCCTAATCTTATTAGGTTTTAACAAAAATATCCAGAATTAAATAAAGTCTTAACATTTAAGACATTTAGTTTCAATTAATCAAATTAATAGAAACATAAAAAATTTCCTAAAATAACTCTAATATCCAATATTAGGGTTTCCTTATTTAAACAAAACAATTTCATTTAATTAAGAATTTCCAGATTTTAATTTAATCCCCAATTGTATTTTAAACCATTTAAAACATTATAGAATTAATCAATATTAATTAAATAATTAACATGGGAATTAAATAAAATCAATTAAATGATGAATTAGTGTATTAGGGTTTCCTAAAACCCTAAACCCTAAATGCATAACCCTAAACCCTAAATGCAAGCCCTAATCATTAAATGCCTTATGATTGGTCATTTAATGACCAATCATTAAAACCCTAGGTTCATATGGTATTTAATAAAAGGGATTAGGGTTTAATTAATGCCAAATAGGGTATTTATTACCCTTAATTAATTACACTAATTAGGGTTATCAAAACCCTAACCCTAGACATCATTAATGGTATTAATTATGCCCTAACAATCAATAACCATGATTGGTCATTTAATGACCAATCATTAACTCTTAATTAAGGTAATTAATATTCTAATTAGGGTTTTAATTAATGCCATAATGAAATTAGGGTTTCATCATTAACTCAAAATTAGGGTTTCATCCTTAACTCTATGCAGCCGTCACTACCAGGGGGCTGCCTGAGCTTGGCTAGGCTGCCATGGCCACCAACGACTGTGGGAGGCCATGGCCAGCCATGGGAGAACATCCTAGGGGTGTGGGACAAGCCTCTGGACACGTGAGAAGTGGTGGAAGTGGCTGCCATCATCAAGAACAATCAGGGTTTCCAAACCCATTGCTGGAGCCATTGTTGCAGACCTTGAAGGTCACAATAGCTTCTAAATCCTTATCAATTCGACTCCTCCATTGAAACCAGCTTTTGTATCATGTCCCTACATGAAATACTAAGCTAATAGAAGAGGTTTGGATGATCAAATCATCACCAATTATTCTAAACAATTAAAACAACAGTAGGCTGCCCAGAATTTGACAGCACACTGTCCATGATCAGAAATTGATTTAAAACCCAGCAAGATGAATGAATTAGGCTACCAAACGAATTTTCCCAGTATCCTACATGTCTTAGGAAACTAATGCAATTGGTTTCATGCAATTTGGAGTTCCCTAACTCAAGTTCTAATCAAAACTCCATTGATGACTTTTCTGCAGAGAAAATCTGCTATGCTGTTCATGAAAAATTTTCAAACTTTTTGAATCTTTTTCCATCAAAACCTTTTTGAAACTTAAAGAAAATCATATACACATGATATATAATGATCCTACAATGATCTTCCATCATAAATACAGCGGCTTTAATTAGAATTAATTGCAAGAACCTTAGGGTTCTAAAACCCAGATTCAGCCTCCATGGTGTTCTTCTCCTTCGTCCTTCTGTTCTAGCATCTTAATCCAATTATGATGCATCTAAATGCTTGGGAACCTTTCCCTACCATGTCTAGAACATAACCCAAGTGATGGCAACCATTGCCATGCCTTTGATCTCCATCAATAACTCAAAGTTGTGGCTATTGCATCATTCCCGAGCAAAACTGTCTTTCCAGACAGCCTGTAGTAAAAAATTCATAACTTTCACTACAGAACTCGGATTGACGCACCGTTTGTTGGGTTGGAAAGCTTATTCGAAGAGCTTTCTAACCATATATGGCACGAAAATTTTGGAGAAGAACTCTGAATTCGGCATGCAAAACAAGATGACGGTTTTTCATGGCTACCATGAAAACTGTTCATAACAGTTTTATAAAACCTTAGTACGTTTCCTTATTCTTCTTCTCCAAACTCAAACCCTATGCAACCTATTGCATCCATGGCTACACTTAACCATCAATTAGAAGAGGAGTAGAAGAGAATTGACCTAGGGTTCCAAACCCTAGGTTCAGCCATGGAGGAAAACCAATTATGCAGAAAAATTTTCCAGATTTTTGAATCATTCAACTACACCATAATTACCAGCCCATATGTATTTTGTATTATGCATAATCATGGCTCTGATACCACTGTTGGGAATCGAACAAAAGGGAAAAATAGAAGTGCGGAATATAAAAATTTTTCCTACGATTCCCAATCCCATGAATCTAACTATGCATAACACAAAATCAAACCCTAACTACGAAGAGGGTTAGAACACTTACAGGATTTTTGTCTTCTCCGTTTTGCTCCAAGCTTCTACTCCGGACAGCGGTGAATGAGCAGCCCAAGTGTGCTGCCTCCAACGGTATCCACACCTAGCTAGAGCTTCAAGCCTTTTCTTTCTTCTTCCTTGTTGTTGCTAGAGGTGGAGAAGAGAGAGAGAGAGAAGAAGAGCCTCCAAAGGGCTGGACGGCTAGGGTTTATTGTGCAAGCCTCTTATGCCATGTCACACATAAGTGTGACTTATATAGGCAGCCCACTAAAGGGGGCTGGCCATGGGGAAGAAACCCTAATAGGGTTATGTGTAATTACTCTTAATTGCACATTAACCCCTATTATTTGTATCAAATACAAATAGGCCCATAAAGAACTATTCTTTATTCACTAAAACCCTTTCTCTCATAGACTTTAAAGCCCTTCTTGCATGATCAGTGTGTGACCCATTGGGTTCACATCATCAAGTAGTAGGAATAGCACGAGGTGTGCACAATGGAACGCTTTCCATTTAGGGTCTAATTGGAACTCCTTCCAATTCCCTAATTGATTATAACTCACTTATATCAATTAGGGCTTCTACTAACCATGAGTAACACCTAGCATATGGCTCATGGTGTGGTCCTTAATGAGGTGAATAGTCATTTACAAAGAACCCTTCTGTTATAGTTTATAGGTTACAATTGCATCCTTCCTTCAACACAATGTCTCCAATTGAACTAATAGGACATGGAAGTCTGTCAAGTCCCTAGTTCAATTACTTTATACTCATTCATAGATATCAACTCATTGATGAACTCATGAAACTCTTTTCATATTCATCCTACCATGGCCATGGATTTAATGAGTTATATTATGAATGCTATATGAGACATTCTCTCTCTTTTCCTGAGAGTGATGGATCCCTTGTTGATCACTCATATGCCTTCACACACATAGCAGTAGGGCCAATGAACACCTTTGCAAACCCCTGAATAGGATTTGCACTTAGTGTTATCAAACTTCTAAAGCTACATGCATAAGGCAACTATGGTGTCTCAGGTCTAAGGATTACTTGTACCACTATAACAATGAGAAACTGATTGACAGGCAGGAAAAAACTCCATTCAGTTTATCTCATATCTTTGGTCACATTCAGTGTACCTATTCTTATAATAGGCACCCACTTGTTGGTTGTAGTGTCTCCACACAAATAGCTTGAGACTAGCTATCCTCCTATAGAGTCAACCTAACAAGTGCTAGTCCTATGGTTCATTACTGTCCATCATAGTGAACCTTCAACTAGGAATGCTTAAGGAGTTTAGTACAGAGATATATCTATAGTCTCAAAATTACAACTCTTTGTAATTCCATATTCTCAACTCTAACTCCATGGACATATTATGTAAATATAAATGATGCATATAAACATAATAGAATAAGCCCTTTTATTAAATCAATAATAAATGTGACATACATAAATGAAATCAAATGATTGTTCCTAATCCCTAAACAATCATCTCTATGATTGGCTCTAGGGCATAATCCTAACACAAAGTTGATGAGATCCCCTTATAGCAACGAAAGGGAGAACGGCCTGGGGTAGAAGAAACAGCTTTAGAACTCGCGGATCAAACAGGAGAAGAGCTTGTAAAGAAGATAATTAATCCCGAGGATCCGGAGAGGTTTTTCTAGATTGGAAAGTCACTGAGTGAGACTGACGCAGCAGAGCTGTTCAAATTCCTAAAAGATAACATCGATGTATTTGTTTGGTCGCCCTATGAAATGCCCGAAATTGACCCAAGAATTATCACTCACGAGTTGCAGGATAATCCGAATTGCAAGCCAGTGGTTCAGAAGCAGCGAAGGTTGTCTGACAACCGAGTTGAAACCATCTCTGCCGAGGTAGATAAGCTCCTGAAAGCAGGATTCATCAGAGAAGTAAAGTACCCAAGTTGGCTGGCCAATCCCATGTGTGTAAGAAAGAAGACGAGGGATTGGCATGTTTGCATTGACTTTACAGACCTCAATAAAGCATGTCCGAAGGATAGTTTCTCCTTGCCCAAGATTGACCAGCTCATAGACTCTATCTCGGGATACGAACGGCTGAGTATCTTTGATGCCTTCTCGAGTTATCATCAAATTCCTATGGCAGAGCACGATCAAGACAAAATGGGGTTTATTACTCCTAGAGGGACATACTGCTACAAGGTAATGCCATTTGGATTGAAAAATGCTGGGGCAACCTATCAACGTCTTGTTAGCAGGATGTTTGAAGGACTAATTGGTAAAAACCTAGAGGCATACGTTGGTGACACTATTGTTAAGAGCAGTTCAGAGAGAAACCATTTGGCAGACTTGACTGAGGCCTTCGCCCGACTCAGGGAGTACGGGATGAAGTTGAATGCAAAGAAAAGCTCATTTGGGATAGGCTCGGGAAAGTTCCTGGGCCACTTAGTTTCGAGAAGGGGGATCGAGGCAAATCCAAGTAAGATTGAGGCAATAAGAACCCTACGGACGCCAACAAAAGTCAGGGATGTTCAACAGTTAAATGGCATGGTGGAAGCACTCAGCAGGTTTATCTCAAGGTCATCAGACAAGTGCCACCCTTTCTTCCAGATACTAAAGAAGAGCACTAACTTGGGATGGGATATAGTGTGCCAGGAAGCTTACCAGAAGTTGGTTGCTCACTTAGAAACACTCCCTACCCTGACCCACCCTTACCACGGGGAAATTCTCTACCTCTATCTCGCTGTCTCAGCCCATTCACTCAGTGGCGTTCTACTTGCCCAGCGAGAACTTACCCAAAAGCCCATCTGTTATATTAGCAAGACCTTACTAGATGGTGAAACTCGTTATCTACCTCTTGAAAAACTAATCCTAGCCCTTGTTACAGCCTCCCGAAAACTCTAGCACTACTTCCAATCTCATCCCATCATGGTGCTCACCAACTATCCACTAAAAGATGTCCTACGGAGAGCTGATTTATTAGGACGAGTCTTGAAGTGGGGGGTAAAACTCAACGCTTATGACATTCACTTCAAGCCCCGACCTGCCATTAAGGGGCAAGTGTTAGCCGATTTTATTGCCGAATTCGCAGATCCTACTTGCAGTTCAAAACAGACAGAATTAAAATCCTCTCTGCCTGAACTGGGGGGGGGGGGAAGACAAGGCAAACAAAGAAAAGAAGAAGAGATGGGAGCTCAAAGTGGACGGGGCATCAAACGCAAAAGGTGCAGGTCTGGGAATTGTGCTGACAGATCCCGAGGGAGAGATCATTAAGCAGGCAGTCTGGCTTATGTTCCCAGCCTCAAACAATGAAGCAGAGTATAAAGCAGTCATGGCTGGGCTTGGGATGGCCCGAGCAATGGGAGTAAAAGAATTGTCAGTATACAATGATTCCAGACTCGTGGTTAATCAGTTGAATAAAGAATACGAAGCTAAAGATGAAAGAATGACCGCGTACATGCACAAGGTCTGGGAATTAGCTGCTGACTTCACAAGCGTTGAGTTTAAGCACTTTGTGAGGGATCAGAACAGACATGCGGATGGGTTGGCTTCTCTGGCCGCAGCATTGGAGACTGATACTCCTCGCACCATAAACGTGGAAGTCCTACAGGAACCCAGCATCGGGACAGAAGATGTCATCTCGGACATTCAGTCCACCTCATCGAGATGGATGGATGAGATAGTTGCCTATCTGCAAAGAGATGAACTACTAGAGGATCATAATCAGGGTCATCGAATTCAAGCTAAGTCAACTCAATTTTGGTTATCTCCTTCGAGCATTCTCTACAAAAGATCTTATACAGGGCTATATTTGAAGTGTGTACACCCAGACCAAGTGCTAGACCTGTTGACTGAACTACACGAGGGGTCATGTGGGGGTCACGCAGGGGGAAGATCACTAACCCATAAGGCAAACACCCAGGGCTATTGGTGGCCATATATGCAGAAGGATGCTATTAGGTACGTAAGGAAATGCCCAAAGTGTCAGATGTTTGCCGACAAGATACACCAGCCAGCTCAAGAATTGCACCCCATATCTAGCCCGTGGCCTTTCGCGCAGTGGGGGTTAGACCTTGTGGGCTCATTGCCCATAGCCTTAGGGAATAGGAAGTACCTGTTTATCGCGACAGACTATTTCACCAAATGGGTAGAAGCCATTGCATTTGCATCAATCAAGGATTCCGATATCATCAAGTTCCTTTGGGAAAACATTATCACACGCTTTGGGATCTCGAGAGCCTTTGTGTCAGATAATGGAACTCAGTTTGATAGTAAAAGAAACCGGGAATTCAGTGCAGAACAAGGGATTCAGTGGTGGTATTCCAATCCAAGCTACCCACAATGCAATGGCCAGGCAGAGGCAACGAACAAGATCATAGTCGCGGGGATAAAAAGGAGGTTGGATAATGCGAAAAGGCCTTGGCCTGATGAATTGCACTCCGTACTATGGGCATACCGAACTACCCTAAGGAGGTCCACTAGAGAAACTCCATTCTCGATGACCTATGGAATGGAAACAGTTATTCCAACAGAACTAGGTCTACCGGGTCTCAGGACAGAGTTTTACGACGCAGCAATGAATGATCAAGTTTTGTCCTGAGATCTGGATCTGGCAGAAGAAAGAAAGGAAAGATCCTGAATTAAAATGGCATCTTACCAACAAGAGCTGAAAAAATACTACAACCGAAGGATCAAATCAAGGGAGTTCAAAGTTGGAGATTTAGTACTCAGACAAGTAAACTCTGGAACTAGAAATCCAGCAGAAGGAAAGCTCGGGGCAACATGGGAAGGTCCCTATGAGGTCATCCACGTCGGGGGCACAGGTTCTTACAGGTTAAAGAGCTTAGAAACTGGACAAGAACTCCCGAGATCGGTTAATATAGCTAATCTGAGATTGTTTTACCATTAGTGAAAGTTGTAATTACATTCAATGATCATTCAATACAAATTCAGAGGTTATTCAGAGATATTATCGCTTATTTATAGTTCAAATTAAAGGCACTTGCCCAAGAATGGGTCGAAGTCATAAACTGCCCAAGAATGGGCACAAGTCTTGCCCAAGAACGGGTCCAAGCAAAATCTGCCTAAGAATGGGCACAAGTCTTGCCCAAGAACGAGTCTAAGCACAATCTGCCTAAGAATGGGCACAAGTCTTGCCCAATAAAGGGTTCGAGCTAAATTAGCCTAAGAATAGGCTCAACCTAATGGCTTGTCCAAGAATGGGTCCAAGCAAACTATGGCTAAAAAGTGCTCAAGTCTATCCCTATCCTAATTGAAATCTAGAACCAGATTGGGTTTAATTAAGCGTGCAAGTGAAACGGAAGATGTACGACAACAGGGGACTTCATCCCCGAACTCATAGTCAAACATACAGCCAACACAAAAATAAAGAACAGATGTGCATGACAAAGAAAAATTGTATATTTCATTCAAAGAAAAATATTGCAAGTGTCTGTACAAATTAGGGCACTTGGCCACACAAAAAAAAAAAAAAAAAAAAAAAAAAAGAGAAGAAAAAGAAAAAGAAAAAAATCACTCCTTCCCCGAGTTTGCCGCTACAGGATCAGTAACTTCAGATACTTGGGCCGGAGTGACAGAGGCAGGAGGGGCTGTCAGAGCCTGAGGAAGATCAGGGACTGCTTCTAAGGAGTTCTCTGTTGCTGTGGCAGATTGTTCCCCGTTGGCAGTTGCCAGAGTCTCATTAGAAGCTCCAACGACCCTCTCGACTTCAGTGTTGACATTAGGCTGGGACGTGACCTCAGGTTCGTTCTCCCCAGGCTCATCCTCACTTGCAACCTCCACACCAGCTTCCCCGGCATCACCTCCCTCGGGGTCGTACTTCGAGAGTACTTCCCTCCTTTCGAAGGGAATGTCAGCAATGCCAGGGAATTGGGTAGAGGCCAACTCGACCAAGGTTTCCCATGCAAATTTGTAGGTAGTCTCGAGCTCATTGGTCAACTGCCCAACGAGAGAATCCTTCACGCTCTTCTTCTCGTCGGCTACTGCCTTCTCAACAGAAGCCTTCTTCTTCTCCAAATCAACCTCCAGGGCCCGCACCTTCCTTATCAGGTCCCGCTTCTCCCGAGCTAGCTCGTTCTGGTTCTCCTTCGCCTTCTTTAGCTCGACTTCCAGATCCGCATAGTCCTTCCTCGTGAGCTTGAGCTTGCTAATAGCGCTCTCTGCGTTGGACTGGTGAGTTCTGCAGTCAGTCTTCCATTTCTCAATTTCCGAGACGGCGGCAGAGCGGTTCTTCTCTGATTCACGCAGTTTCTCCCCGAGCTTACTCCGAACCTTGGCGACCTCTATCTCTATTTTGTTGTCTTCCTCAGCCAGAAGGTCGCCAGCGAGCAGAATCTGTTGGCAGCCCTGTAAAGACAGAATCGAGTTAAAAACGGAAGTGAAAGGTTGGAAAGATTACTGAAAAGATCAGCAAGTTATACACATGAAGACGTACTCTGTATAGGCTAGTGAACTCGAAGCGAATTAGTTTGAGGGTGGATCTCCTCCTTAAGTGCTCCATATCAGCAAGGAGTCTCATAGGATTGCCCAAGTACTTGAAGTTGTAATCCACAGAGAAGGAGCTTGAGATAGCCTCATCTGTGGGCGCCGGGAACTGAACATATCCAAACAAGGGAGTTAGCCAAGACGCACATTAGAAACTCATTAAAGGAAAAGGAAAAAGAGTTCAAGGAATCAGACTCTCACCTCGGGGAATTGGGCGACCACGTCAGCCCTGCTGGCAGTGCCTTCCTTAGCAGCAGAAGTAGCAAACGCACCTCCTTGCCCGTACCTTGAGACGGGAGGTTGCTGCTGGGGAGCTGTGGGGGGAAGGGGCCTCTTATTCTTAGGAGGTACCACCTGGGGGGCTTTACCCTTCCCCACGACCTTAGGCACCTCGGGCCTACCCACGTCTTGCCCCCTCATGGCGCTCGACATTAGCTTGGCACTATTGGGGTCAGTGGGCTTCCTCCCAGCATTCTGCCCTATGCCCTAGGCAGAGACAGCCTGGCTGGACTTCTGCTGCTGCTGCTGCTTCTACTGCTGTTGCTACTGCTTCTATTGCTATTGCTGCTACTGCTGCTTCTGCACAGCAACTTTCTTCTCTTGGGCCTCCTTCTCGGCCACCCTTCTCTCGGCAACCAGAGCCCTCAAATTCAACCTGGAGTCCTTCTTGGCCCTCTGGTTGCCAGAGTCAGTTCTTGTTCTCTTTGGGGGTGGAGGATTGGAGCCTCTCTTCTCCATTGCTTGAGAGACAGTCTCCTCTGAACTGAAGCTCTCAATAACAAAGGGGGCGCGTCGACTCGTCTTATCCAGGGCTTTGATTTCCTCAGCACCCTCTCCTTCAGCCCGGAGCTGGATTCCCCATTCTTCTTCCTCTTCTCTTCCCTCTTCTCCTCTCTCCACTTCTTGCTCTACTACACGGGTTAGCTCATCGTCAGGCTGCTCCCAGTAAGGGTAACTCGCCTTCCCGTAAGTCTGGTACCTTGCGTGGTAGTTGAGCAAGGTATGGGCCAAACGGCAGTGCTGGCTGACTTAATATCCCAGTAGTGTCTGGATATCTTTCTTCCTTAGCTTGTCAACAGGCTCGTTGGCGTGAGGAGCTGCTAGAAGGAAATAGGATATAAACGTCAGTATGAAGTCTAACACCTATCTTAGGGCCATATAAGAACGCAATAAAAATGGTTCCCACTAAGTGCTTACAACTAGAGCCTCTTCTGCGAGGAATGATGGGTTCATCTGGAGGTAGAGTCCCATCCACAGGCCCGTATACGAAGATGATGTGGTCGTGAGCTCCAGGATTGGAATCTGGGATGTGTGTAACAAAGGATTTTTTCCTGGGCTTGAGGGAAAGATAGTGGTCAAGCTTGTTTTTGAGGGCGCAAATTTTGTAGTAATAGAGTATCTCCCGTACTCCAACAGATGTCCCTAAGATCTGGTTAAGGACGTGAACTCCCAAGACGATCCTAAAGGAGTTTAACCCTAGCTGGGTTGGAACTATGGTGCAGTAGAGGAGGAATTCAATGAGGAGATCAGGAAAGGGGACTCGGACTCCACCCTCCATGAACTCAGCAATGGGGACAGGGAGGCCTTTCTGGGCATTCGACCTATAGATGTCCTCCCCGGGCTCAGCAAAGTGGAAGCTAAACTTCCCGTCTTCAAAGCCATACAAGGCTTTAAACTCTGCTATCCTTGCAGGGTTGTTCCTAATGTCATAAAAGGAAGACATCTGCCAAGATTGAAAGGGGAAGGTTAAATCCAAGAATAACTACCTATGCCCACATGCCCCGACCTGAACTTTCAAAGTCAAGTCCTAACAGGTATGTTATCCCTGTCTTGACAGACTCCAAAATTTTTCTAAGTGTCAACTCGGGAAATATTAAACTCGGTGTTGGAAAAAGACAAAAGAGAAGACCAAGGGTCTCCGTCTTAAATTTACCCCGAGATGGAGTTTTCAAACCCTAAAAGGCGGGAAAATTGGTATCTTGGCGATTTGCCCCAAAAACTAGAGGAAAACCCTAGGATCGAGTAAACAAACCCCAAGAACAACACCAACAACCCCAAACAGAGAAAACAGAATTGTACAAATTGAAAAATAAGAGCAAAGAAAAAGTTATATAGTTGTGAAGATCAAACGGTGGTTAAAAAAGTGAGTTCGCCGAAAGATAGGACCGCGGGATGCCAAGAATCTCTAAAAACTACTTCTAGAAAAATGGATGAAACAGGAACAGTCTTCCAATGAGGAACAGCGCTGGTAGGATGAATCGCAAGACAGATCTTCTCCAACAAATAAACGGCGCTAACACTGGGCTCCGGTGGAAAGCACGGTGTGCACAGTGTTTTCTTGGTGAAAGCATAATGCAAAGAGCAGAGAAAATAGAGAGAGAATGCAAAGAGCAGAGAAAGTAGAGAGAGAATGCAAAAAAGTACAGAAAATAGAGAGAGAATGCAAAAGTAAAATAAACAGTGATTACCTTTCCCCCTAAAGACATAATGCTTTTGCAGCATTAAATGCAATGAACGATGGATGAGACAGCCCCAAGGCACATGACGTCAGCGCCTTGAAATATGGAAAGGTGTAACTGTTTTCTGCCAGCTAAGCCCTAGAAAGCCAAACGGCATAAGGGCACAGGGTAAAACACTTAGCAAAATAAAATTATGACAAGTCCTAACTCAGGAATGTCATAATTGGGGCAAATTGTGTGGGAATATCCTTGAACCGAGGATCCAGCTCGGGGTAGAAAGCTCAAACCGGAAACGCTGATACGTGGCAAAGACAATTCAACCAAGCCAACTACAATGCACGTGATCCATCTCCTACGATCCAGTTCGGGTCGAAGACTTAAACCACAATATTTGACACGTGGTTAGTGCAACACAGTGGGACCTGCTGTAAACCATGTGATCTCTCAACTCGGGGCCTTTCCTTCAGCTCAGGACACCTGTCCTATGACTCACACTACAATCCAAATCCTACTACACTCCAAAACTGTCACAGCAACTGTAATTCCTGACACAGCGATTACTAGGAACCATGGTTCCATCCCCAACCATGATCAACAAACCATGGTCAGACGGTTATTGGTAAACCATGGTTAGATCTGATCTAACCAAGGCAGTTATCTGGCCTCACATGGTCAGTCCATACAGGTGGGTATAAAAAGAATACGATACAGCCAAATGTGGTAAGCTACAGTACCCTAATTCTCTGAGATTCATTTTCTTCCTTGCCTTATTCTCCCTAAACAGCTTTTGACTTAAGCTTTGGAGAGGGTTTGGCCAAAACCTACCTTAGCCTACCCTCTGACCCTTTTTTCCAAGCTTATGATTACAGGTCCAGGCGAGAGAGGAAGCTCCTTCATCAACACTTAGTTTAGGGAACAGTTTTTTACCTCGTACAGGTTACAATTACATCCTTCCATCTACACAATGTCTCCAATTGAACCAATAGGACATGCAAGTCTGTCAAGTCCCTAATTCAATTACTTTATACTCATTCATAGATATCAACTCATTGATAAACTCATGAAACTCTTTTCATATTCATCCTACCATGGCCATAGATTTAATGAGTTATATTATGAATGCTATATGAGATATTCTCTCTCTTTTTCCTGAGAGTGATGGATTCCTTGTTGATCACTCACATGCCTTCATACATATAGCAGTAAGGCCAATGAACACCCTTGCAGACCCCTATAAGGATTTGCACTTAGTGTTATCAAACTTCTAAAGCTACATGCATAAGACAACTATGGTGTCTCAGGTCTAAGGATTACTTGTACCACTATAACAATGTGAAACTGATTGACAGGCAGGTTAAAACTCCATTCAGTTTATCTCATATCTTTGGTCACATTTAGTGTACCTATTCTATTAATAGGCACCCACCTGTTGGTTGTAGTGTCTCCACACAAATAGCTTGAGACCAGCTATCCTCCTATAGAGTCAACCTAACAAGTGCTAGTCCTATGGTTCATTATTGTCCATCATAGTGAACCTTCAACTAGGAATGCTTTAGGAGTTTAGTACAGAGATATATCTATAGTCTCAAAATTACAACTCTTTGTAATTCCATATTCTCAACTCTAACTCCATGGACATATTATGTAAATATAAATGATGCATATCAACATAATAGAATAAGCCCTTTTATTAAATCAATAATAAATGTGACATACATAAATGAAATCAAATGATTATTCCTAATCCCTGAACAATCATCTCTATGATTGGCTCTAGGGCATAATCCTAACACCAGTTCCCACTCAAGAGATTGATATAGCTGTTTCTCATATTCTAGATTTAGAGGCTCTAGGCCTTGATGGTTTACCTGCTTTATTCTATAAACAGTTTTGGCATATAGTGGCTTCTTCCGTTTATAAGTACGTGTTTCAATTCTTTAATAATGGTAGCCTTCCTCATGAATTAAACAGTACGTTTATAGCTTTGATTCCAAAAAATGATAACCCTACGAATTCTAATCATTTTCGTTTTGTTAGTTTTTGCAATATAAGTTATAAAATTATTTTCAAAATTTTGACAAATAGAATGAAGCCGTTAATGGATAAAATTATTTCTCCCTTTCAAAGTGCTTTTGTTCCTAAAAGATTTATCTTTGATAATATTTTGATAGCACATGAGATTTGTAATACAATGAGGAAAAAGAAAGGAAAGTTGGGATGGATTGGGATCAAATTGGATTTTAAGAAAGCATATGACAAGTTGGAATGGCCATTTATTAGAGCTGTCATGGCTCAATTTGATTTTGATAAGAAATTTATAGATTGGATAACGATTTGTATTGAATTGGCTTTGTACGGGGTAAAAACTGCGCCCCGAACTATGTGTTGACGATGGAGCTTGCTCTCTCGCCTGGACCTACAATCACAAGCTTAGAAGATGGGTCAGAGGGTAGGCCAAGGTGGGTTTTGGCCGTGCCCTCTCCAAAGCTTAAATCAGAAACTATTTTGGGAGAATGAGGTAAGGAAGAAGATGAATTTTAGAGAATTAGGGTACTGTAGCTTACCAAATTAGGCTGTATCGTATTCTCTTTATACCCACCTATACGGACTGACCATGTGAGGTCAGGTAACTGCCTTGGTTAGGTCAGATCTGACCATGGTTTACTGTGAGCGCCGTGTCCTAGACCACACCGGGCTCGGGAGTATGCCACTAACCACAAATGATTAGGGCGAAAAAGGAGTCGCCACCCGATTTAGCTTCGGGAACCAATTGACCCTTTGGAAGGGTCCAACTTACCATAACCAGAGATCATTCGGGTTCGGAGCTAGGGTATGCGGATGGGAAGGTGTTAGGCACCCATCTACGCCCGGCCGAGGCCGGCCCCCACATGTACTTATTGGCTTTAATTAAAAAGGACTTAATTAGGCTTAACCATATTCAATTAATTCAATGATTTAATTCAATCGATGGCACACAATGGCAAATAGGTATGAAATCAAGGTAAAACGAGAGAAATAAATATATACACAGAAAACAAAAGCATTTAACAGAGTCGAATCATACTTACACAGCCTGCAAAACAAGGATTAGTCTGCAAAACGTGGGTCATGCACGTACATGCATATGAGATGCACGTACGTGCATCTCATACGTACGTACGTACGTGCCTACAAAAATCTCATCCTGTACTTACCATGTTGTGCCCAAACGGATCTATAACTTGAATATATGCAATAAAATGGCTACAATGCGATTTAGGGATGATAGAATGGCCTAAACCTAGATGATGGAATGATAGTAAATGCTAATGACGATGCAATAAACAATATTCATACATGTAGTCCTAAATCATGTGAATCGAATACCAAGAATTAATGAAGAGATATGATTGCGGAATACTACCTATCCTATATACCCGAACAATATATAGAATATGGAATATCATATGTAAGCGATGAATAGATGCTAAAACGAATCTGAATGCTAACCATTAAATGAAAGGGATGTGGAGGATGTTATGCACATTTCATACATTTAATAATCACGTTAAATCACAAGGAAATGGAATAAAGGATTGAAAATCGTTACCCTCAGGTATGGGCAACAGCAATTTCTCCACGAGCTTGCCTTCCGGACCTCTCGTAGTCACAACTATGAGTTTTCAGATCTTTCGAGTTGGAGGTTGGGTGCAAAAGTTGGATCTGTTGGGGGGTGTGGGCTTCAGAAAAATCGGTCCCTTCTCTTGAATGAAAGCAGGGTATTTATAGATGGTGATTAGGGTTTATTTCGGAGTCCATTGGGGTTTCCCAGCCGCCATCTAGCAGCTATAAGCACAGGGGCTTCATAAGGTAAGAAACGATTTGGGGGGAAATGCTGGAAATTTGAAATTCGAAGGGCATGATCGTACGTGCATGGAAGATGCATGTACGTGCATGAACCATGCTCATACGATCATAGGTATCAAAAAGTTGTGTTGAAAAATAAAGGGCATGATCATACGTGCATGGAAGATGCACGTACGTGCATGAACCATGCTCATACGATCATGGGGTATCAAAAGGTATCAAAAAGTTGTGTTGTGCCTGCACGGGTCCTTCGGGCTCGCTTGTGGAAGTTTATCTACTGTTGCCCTTCATTATTGGGCTTAAAGGTGGTCCAAAATGTCAGGCGGTACAAAATTGGGTGTCAACAGTTACCCATAACCGTCTAACCATGGTTTGTCGATCATGGTTGGTCATGGAACCACGGTTTCTAGTAACCGCTGTGTCAAGAATTACAGCTGCTGTGACAGTTTTGGACTGTAGTAGGATTTGGATTGTAGTGTGAGTCATAGAACAGGTGTCCCGAGATGAAAGTAAGGTCCCAAGCTGGGAGATTACGTGGTTTGCAGCAGGTTCTACCGTGTGGTATTAACCACGTGTCAAATATCGTGATTTAATTCCTTGACCCGAGCTGGATCGTGGGAGATGAATCACGTACGTTGTGGTTAGTCTGGTTGAATTGCCTTCGCCACGTGTTAGCGTTCCAGGTCTGCACCTTCCATCCCGAGCTGCAACCTCAGTTCAGAGATATTTCCACACAATTTGCCCCAAATTATGACATTCCCGAGTTGGGACTTGTCATAATTTAATTTTGCTAAGTGTTTTTCCCTATGTCCCTATGTCGTTTGGCATTCTAGGGCTTAGCTAGCAAAAGGCGGTTAAGCCTTTCCGTATTCCAAGGTGCTGATGTCATGTGCCTTGGAACCGTACGATCTGCATTTAATGCTCCAGAGGCATTATGTCTTTGGAGGGAAGCAAATCACTGCTCACTTTATCCTTTGCGTTCTCTCTCTACTCTCTGTTCTCTGCCTTTGCTCTCTACTTTCTCTGCTTTCTGCCTTCTGCTTTCACCAAGAAAATACCGTATTTTCCACCGGAATCCACTGTTTACACCGTTCGCTTATGAGAGAAGATCCGTTCTGTTCTTCTTCATTGCCTTGTGAATCAATACACCGGCGCTGTTCTTCGTTGGAAGATTTTTTCTGTTCCTTCCACCTTTCCAAAAGCAACTTTTGGAGGTTTTCGGCAATGTGTCGTACCATTTTTCCGACGAAACTGCTTTTCTGACCGCCGTTTGATCTTTGTAAAGGTATAACTTGTTCTTCAATTTGTTCAGTTTTATTTTCTCTTTTTGTTGTTGTTGGCGACGTTCTTGGGGTTTGCCTCGCAATCCTAGGGTTTTCCTCTGGTTTTTGGGACGAATCACCAAGATACCAATTTTCCCGCCTTTTAGGGTTTGAAAAACTCCATCTCGGGGTAAATTTGAGAAAGAGGTCACGGGTCTCCTCTTTTGTCTTTTCGCAACACCGAGTTAGTGTTCCCCGAGTTGACACTTAGAAAAATTTTAGGGTCTGTGAAGGCAGGAGTAACAAACCTGTCAAGACTTGACTTTGAAGTTTTAGGTCGGGGCATGTTAGCATGGGTTGAGTTATCCTTGGATTTAACCTTCCCCTTTCATCTTGGCAGATGTCTTCTTTTTATGACATTAGGGAGAACCCTACAAAGATAGCAGAGTTCAAGGCCTTGTACGGCTTTGAAGACGGGAAGTTTAGCTTCCGCTTTATTGAGCCCGGGGAGGACGTCTATAGGTCAGACGCCAAGGATGGCCTCCCTGTTCCCATTGCTGCGTTCATAGAGGGTGGAGTTCGTGTCCCCTTTCCTGACCTCCTCAATGACTTCCTCCTCTACTGTGGGATAGTCCCGACTCTGCTAGGGCTGAATTCCTTTAGGATCATCCTGGGGGTGCATGTCCTTAACCAGATACTAAGGACTTCTGTTGGAGTGCGGGAGATACTCCATCACTACAAAATCTGCGCCCTCAAAAACAAACCCGACGTTTATCTCTCCCTCAAGCCCAGGAAGAAACCCTTTGTCACTCACATCCCAGACTCCAACCCAGGAGCTCACGACATTGTGGTCTTCGTGTACGGGCCTGTGGATGGGACTCTTCCCCCTGATGCTCCCATCATCCCCCGTGAGAGAGGCTCTAGCTGTAAGAACTCAGCGAGATCGTTTTTCTTCTTTTCTCTCTTATATGACCCTGAGATGGATATTGGATTTCATACTGATACTTTATGTCATGTTTCCTTCTAGCAGCTCTTCACGCCAACGAGCCTGCTGACGAATTGAACGAGGAGGATATCCAGAGACTGTTGGGATACCAAGTCAGCCAGCGCTGCCGTTCGGTTGAAACCTTGCTCAACTACCACGCGAGGTACCAGACTTGGGGGAAGGCGAGTTACCCCCATTGGGAGCAGCCTGACGACGAGCTGACCCGCGTGGTGGAGGAGGAGGTGGAGAGAGGAGAGCAAGAAGGAGAGGAAGAAGAGGGGATCCGACTCCGACCTGAAGGAGAGGGTGCTGAGGAAATTAGGCCCCTGGACAAGACGGGTCGCCGCGCCCCCTTCGTCATTGAGAGCTCCAGCTCGGAGGAGACTGTCTCCCAAGCCATTGAGAGGAGAGGCTCCAATCCCCCCCCCCCCGCCAAGAGACAAAGAACAGATTCCGGCAGCCAGAGGGCCAAGAAGGACTCTGGGATGAATTTGAGGGCTCTGGTTGCCGAGAGAAAGGCGGCGGAGAAGGAGGCCCAGGAAAAGAAGGCTGTTGAGCAGAAGCAACAGCAGCAAAATCAGCAACAGCGGCAGAATCAGTAGCAGCAGAAGACCAGCAAGGCTGCTACTGTTGCTGCTCCTGGCACAGGTCGGGATGTCGGCAGAAAGTCCACTGACCCCAATAGTGGTAAACTCATGTCTAGCACCATGAGGGGGCAGGACGTGGGCAGGCCCTAGGCGCCCAAGGTTACTGGGAAGGGGAAAGCTCCCATGGTTCCTCCTCCGAAGCCTCGGAGACCTTCTACGGGCCCTGAGCAGCAACTCGCCGTGCAAGGGCCTAGGCAAGGGGGAGCCCATGCCCTGGCGGCCGGAGGTGGGAGCGCTCCTTCCCGCGCTGAGATAATTGCTAAGTTCCCTGAGGTACATCTTCGCTTTTTTCAATTTCATAATTGTCCCATACTCAAAAATCTATCACGGATTCTGACTGACTTTATGTTTCATCACGTGCGTGCAGTTCCCCATACCCACAGACAAGGCTGTCACTAGCTCCTTCTCTGCGGAGTACAACTTCAGGCAGCTGGGGAACCCCATAAGGCTCCCCGCAGACATGGAGCACTTCGGGAGGAAGACCGTCCCCGACCTTCTTCGCTTCGGGTTTACAAGTCTTTACCGAGTAAGCTTCGTTCTTTTGTAGTTTCTGTTACTTGCTATTCAACACAATCTCTGACTTGTTAATGTTTGCGTAGGGCTGCCAACAAATCCTAGTAGCTGGCGATCTCCTCGAGGTGGAGGATAACAAACTGCAAATCGAGGTCGCCAAAGTCCGGAGTGAGTATGACAAAAAGTTGGAAGACGCTGAGGCAAATTGCTCTGCGGCTATGTCTCAGCTTCAGAAAGTGAAGTCTGAGTGCGAGACTTTCAAATCCACTGCCGAGAGTGCCGTCAGCAAATTGGAACTCACGAGGAAGGACTACGCGGATTTGGGGGTTGAGCTGAGGAAGATGAAGGACGCCCATGATGAGCTAGCCCGGGAGAAGCGCGAGCTGGCGAGAAAGGTCTGGGCCCTCGAGGCTGAGGTAGAGAAGGAGAAGGCCTCTATGGAGAAGGCAGTGGCTGAGGAGGGGGAGAGCGTGAGGGATTCCGTTGTTGGGCAGTTGGCCACTGAGCTCGAGGTCACCTACAAATTCGCGTGGGAGACCTTGGTCGAGTTGGCCTCTGCCCAATTCCCTGGTATTACTGATATTCCCTTCGAAAGGAGGGATGTTCCCCCGGATTACAACCCCGAGGGAGGTGATGTTAGGGAGGCTGAGGTGGAGGTTGCAGGTGACAACGAGGCCGGGGAGAATGATCCCAAGGTCACGTCCCAGCCTAATGCCACCATTGAAGCCGAGAGGGTCGTTAACGCTACCAATGACACTTCGGCCACTACCAATAGGGATCAACCTGCAACTGCAACGGAAAGCACCACGGAGGCTACCCCCAATCTACCTCTGGCTCCTGTGGCCCCTCCTGCCTCCGCTGATCCTGTCTCGACTCCCAAGGTCGCTCGTCCAGCTGTTGGGGACTCGGGGGAGAAGTAGCTGTTTTTCTCTTTTTTCTTATTCTTGGCTGAGTGCCGTAATTTGTACAGATTCTTGTAATACTTTTCTCTAGGAATGAAATTCACAATTTTTCTTTACCACGTGCATCTGCTTTTTATGCTTGTACTGGCTGTGTGTTTGAATGCGTTTTTGGGATGAACTCCCTTGTTGCTGTGTGTGAATTGCTCATTGGCGAGCTTAATTAAACCCAATCTGACCACGAACTCCAATTAGGACAGTGGTAGACTTGAGCACCTTTTAACCATTGTGTGCTTAGACCCATCCCTGGGCATACTGTTGCGTTGAGCCTATTCTTAGGCAGTTTTGGCTTGGACTCGTTCTTGGGCAAGACTTCATTTTGAACCCATTCTTAGGTTCAGCGTGCTCAAGCCATTTATTAGGTGAGACTTGTGCCCGTTCTTGGGCAGTTTTTGCTTGGACCCGTTCTTGGGCAAGACTTCTTTTCGAACCCATTCTTAGGTTCAGCGTGCTCAAGCCATTTATTAGGTGAGACTTGTGCCCATTCTTAGGCAGTTTTGTGTTTGGACCCGTTCTTGGGCAAGACTTCATTTTTAGCCCATTCTTAGGTTCAGCGTGCTCAAGCCATTTATTAGGTGAGACTTGTGCCCATTCTTAGGCAGTTTTGACTTCGACCCGTTATTGGGCAAGTGCCTTTAGCTCGAATGATAAATAAGCGATAATATCTCTGAATAACCTCTAAACTTGTATTGAGTAATCATTGAATGTAATTACAACTTTCTCTATCGGTAAAATAACCTCAGATTAGCTATATTAACTGATCTCGGGAGCTCTTGTCCAGTCTCCAAGCTCTTTAATCTGTACGAACCTGTACCCCCGACGTGGATGACTTCGTAAGGCCTTCCCATGTTGCCCCGAGCTTCCCATCCGCAGGATTTCTGGTTCCGGAGTTGACTTGTCTGAGTACTAACTCTCCAATATTGAACTCCCTTGACTTTATTCTTCGATTGTAGTATTTTTTCAGCTCTTGTTGGTAGGATGCCATTTTAATTCGAGCCCTTTCTCTTCTTTCTTCTGCTAAATCCAGATCTTGAGAAAAAACTTGATCATTTGTTACCGCGTTATAAGATTCAGTTCTGAGACCCGGTAGACCCAGCTCTGTTGGTATAACTGCTTCCATTCCATAGGTCATGGAAAATGGAGTTTCTCCAGTGGACCTCCTCGGAGTAGTTCGATATGCCCATAGTACGGAATGCAGCTCATCAGGCCAAGACCCTTTCACATTATCTAGCCTCCTTTTTATCCCAGCGACTATAATCTTGTTTGTTGCCTCGGCTTGGCCATTACACTGTGGGTAACTCGGGTTAGAATACCACCACTGAATTCCCTGTTTTGCACTGAATTCCCGAGTTCTTTTGCTATCGAACTGAGTTCCGTTATCCGATACGAAGGCTCTCGGGATCCTAAAGCGTGTGATAATATTTTCCCAAAGGAACTTGATAATATCGGAATCTTTAATTGATGCAAGCGCGATGGCCTCTACCCATTTAGTAAAGTAGTCAGTTGCGATGAACAAGTACTTTCTATTCCCCGAGGCTGTGGGTAATGAAGCCACGAGATCTAACCCCCACTGTGCGAAAGGCCACGGACTAGATATGGGATGCAACTCCTGAGTAGGCTGGTGTAGCTTGTCAGCAAACATCTGACACTTCAGGCATTTCCTCACATACCTGATAGCGTCCTTCTGCATGTATGGCCACCAGTAGCCCTGAGTGTTTGCCCTATGGGCTAGTGATCTTCCTCCTGCGTGACCTCCACATGACCCCTCGTGGAGTTCAGCCAGCAGGTCTAACACTTGGTCTGGGTGTACGCACTTCAGGTATGGTCCCGTATAAGATCTTTTGTAGAGAGAGCCCGATCGAGATAACCAAAAACGAGTTGACTTAGCGCGAATTCGGTGACCCTGATTGCGATCCTCGGGTAGTTCATCCCTCTGTAGATAGGCAACTATCTCGTCCATCCAGCTCGGTGTCGAGGATTGAATGTCCGAAATGAGCTCTTCTATCCCGATGCTGGGCTCTTGTAAGACTTCGACATTTATGGTTCGAGGGGTATCCGTTTCCAATGCTGCAGCTAGGGCAGCCAACCCATCTGCATGTCTATTCTGATCCCTCACGAAGCGCTTGAACTCAACACTGGTGAATCCCACAGCTAATTCCCATATCTTGTGCATGTACGCAGCCATTCGTTCATCTTTGGCTTCATATTCTTTGTTTAGCTGGTTAACCACGAGCCTGGAATCACTGTATAATGTCAACTCTTTTACCCCCATTGCTCGGGCCATCCCAAGTCCTGCCACAACTGCCTCATATTCTGCTTCATTGTTTGAGGCTGGGAACATAAGCCTAACTGCTTGCTATCGATTTCTCCCTCAGGATCTGTCAGCACAATTCCCAGACCTACCTCTTTCGCGTTTGATGCCCCATCCACTTTAAGCTCCCATCTCTTCCTCTTTTCACTGTTTATATTGTCCCCCCCCCCCCCAGTTCAGGCAGAGAGGATTTTAACTCTGTCTGTCCCGAACTAGAGTTAGGACCTGCAAATTCGGCAATAAAATCGGCCAATATTTGCCCCTTAATTGCAGGTCGAGGCTGGAAGTGAATGTCGTAAGCGTTGAGTTCTACCCCCCACTTCGAGACTCGTCCTGACAAGTCAGCTCTGCGGAGGACATCTTTGAGTGGATAGTTGGTGAGCACGATGATAGGATGAGACTGGAAGTAGTGTCGTAGTTTTCGGGAGGCTGTGACAAGGGCTAGGATTAATTTTTCAAGGGGTAGATAGCGAGTTTCAACATCTAATAGGGTCTTGCTAATATAATAGATTGGCGTTTGAGTAAGTTCGCATTGGGCCAAGAGAACGCCACTGAGGGAATGAGCTGAGACAGCAAAATAAAGGTAAAGAGTTTCCCTGTGGCGAGGATGGGTCAGGGTGGGTAGTGTTTCTAAATGAGCGACTAACTTCTGATAAGCTTCTTGGCACTCCGTGTTCCATCCCGAGTTAGTGCTCTTCTTCAGTATCTGGAAGAAAGGGTGGCATTTATCTGATGACCTCGAGATAAATCTGCTAAGTGCTGCCACCATCCCGTTCAATTGTTAAACATCCCTGACTGTTGTTGGTGTACGTAGGGTCCTTATCGCCTCAATCTTACTTGGATTGGCCTCGATCCCCCTTCTTGAGACTAAGTGACCCAGGAACTGTCTCGAGCCTATCCCAAATGAGCTTTTCTTCGCATTCAACTTCATCCCATACTCCCTGAGTCGGGCGAAGGCTTCAGTTAGGTCTGCTAAATGGTTTTTCTCTGCACTGCTCTTGACAATAGTGTCATCAACGTATGCCTCTAGGTTTTTGCCAATTAATCCTTCAAACATCCTGCTAACAAGATGCTGATAGGTTGCCCCAGCATTCTTCAATCCGAATGGTATCACCTTGTAGCAGTAGGTCCCTTTGGGAGTAATAAACCCCGTCTTATCTTGATCATGTTCTGCTATGGGAATTTGATGATAACCCGAGTAGGCATCAAAGATACTCAGTCTCTCATATCCCGAGATAGAGTCTATGAGTTGGTCAATCTTAGGTAAGGGGAAGCTATCCTTCGGGCATGCTTTATTGAGATCCGTGAAATCAATGTAGACACGCCAGTCTCCTGTCTTTTTCCTTACACATACGGGATTGGCCAACCAACTCGGGTACATTACCTCTCTGATGAACCCTGCTTTAAAGAGCTTATCTACCTCGGCGGAAATTGTTTCAGCTCGATCGTTAGACAACCTTCGTTGCTTCTGAACCACTGGCTTGCAATTCGGATTAACCTGCAACTCGTGAGTGATAATTTTGGGATCAATTCTTGGCATTTTATGGGATGACCAAGCAAATACGTCAATGTTATCTTTCAAAAATTCAAACAGCTTTGCTGCATCGGCCTCACTTAGTGACTTTTCGATCCAGAAGAATCTCTCTGGATCATTAGGGTCAATTATCTTCTTCAACAGCTCTTCCCCTGTCCTGTCTACGGGTTCCAGAGCTGTTTCTTCTACTCTGGGCCGCTCTCCCTTTCGTTGCTAAAAGGGAACCTCATCAATTTTAGCTTTTTTCTTTTGTTCTGACTCTTGCCTCGGGGTTTTAGCTTTGCCAGTTCCCGAACTGGGAAAGCGTGGGATTCTGGACTTCAGTTTGTCCTCTGAGGGTGCTGAGTGGCCCGCATATTCCACCAGAAAACATTCCCTAGCCGCTGCCTGGTTTCCTTTTATTTCCATGATTCCCTCTGGGCTCGGGAACCTAATGGATTGGTGGTAGGAGGATGGGACAGCCTTTATAGCATGAATCCAGGGTCGCCCAAGTATCACATTGTAGGCTGACCTTTCCTGGATTACCACAAATGTTTCCATGGATTGCACTGGCCCTGCCCGAACTGGGAGTGTTATTTGTCCCAGTGGGGAAGTTATGTTGCCATTAAAAGCTTTTAGGCTGACGTGACAGGGCTTTAGGTCGGAGTCCTTCAACCCGAGTTGACCGAACAATTTCTGAAACATGATATTCACAAATGCCCCGTTGTCCACATAGACTTTGCCCACATCGTAGTTCCCTATGAGTATGCGAACAACCAGAGCATCGTTGTGTGGGCAGCGCACCGTCCCATCAGTCTCCACATCCCCAAAGAATAGCATTTTTTCTCCATTTTCTCCCTTACTTTGAGGTAGTAGTACTGGCTCGTTCCCGATATCACTGATCTCGGTATCTTGACAAGCCATCCTGTATTGTGCCCTGAGCTGGCTAGTTGACAGAGCAGTTTCCTCATATCCTCCCGTGATCATGTCAATCCTCCCAAGGATCTTTGGCTGTGTGGATTGAGGAGCCCTGTTCTCGGGCTTTTTCTGTTCGGATTGCTGTTCTTTATCCCTTCGAGCTATAAATTCATCCAACTTTCCTTCCTTGGCCCAAGCCTCGAGGTTGTACTTCAGAACCTTGCAGTCCTCTGTCCTATGGCCGTGATCCTTGTGGTAACTGCAAAACAGCTTTTTGTTTCTCTTCTCGGGCTCCGCGAACATAGGTCTAGGTTTCTGGAAGAAGTCCTTGCTCTCCAGTGCCTTTATCAACTTGTAGATGGGGAGAGTAAATACAGTGAAAATGGCCTGATTTGGATTGGTGGGCGGCTTTGATTTCTCTCCTCGGGGACTATCTCTATAAGGCCTTAAGTCCTTCTTCTTGTCATCTTTTTCATTGGCTTTGGCAGATTGCGGGGTGTAGAAATCATCCAACTTCGAATAGTTATCTACAGTGGAGAGTAATTTGGCTAGATTTCTGGGGGGATTAACAGTGAGCTCCTTAAACAGAGGTGATGGCTTCCTCAGCCCGAGACGAAAGAGATCCATGGCATTCTTTTCAATGGGGTCGTCGATCTCGTTGTAAACCTCCCAGAACTTTTGGGAATATTCCCGAAGTCCTTCCCTATCTTTCTGTTTCAGCTCGTATAGGTTCTGCATGGTCCTCGGGAATTTGCAGCTAGTGATGAACCTCTTCTTGAACAGCTTGCTCAGTTCGTGCCAGCTGTCAATAGACTCATTTGGAATCTTGGCCCACCACTTGAGAGCCACCTCCCCTAAACTCATAGGAAATATCTTGCAGAGAAAACCCTCATTTCCAGCATATAATGACATACGTTACAAATAATAGTTTAAATGATGATCGGAGTCTATTGAAAGAGAGTAAAGAGTAAAAGTTATCTCGGAATACCCTCGTGGGATTGGGACCCGTTGAATCCACCTAGTGAATGGATTCCGAGCCACCGCAACGCTCTCTGGTCTTTCACCCCCTCTATTCTGGTTATCCCGGTGTCTCTTGGAGGCTTCTTCCTCGTTTCTTTCATGCCTGGGTGACCGATAATGCTTCCTACTCGTCGCCCCAGTACTTCTCTCCCCCCTTCTTTTAAGAGATCGAGACCTGTGATAGCGTCTCTCATCTCTGTGAGCTTCGTGCCCAGAACGTGTTTGAGTACGAGGTCTTGGGTGGTCCTCATTCCACCTTCGTGAATGATCTGAACGCCTCGAGCTGCGCTTAGGGGATCTCTGAATCAACGCATGATGTTGTTCATCTCCCCTTCCTGAATGTCTCGGTTCTGGACCAGTTAATCGTGGCTCGTCATCGCGTCTGCTGCGGTGGTGATGGTGCGAGACTCCAGGTCTTGGTGAACTTTCCTGGTGCCTGGTGCGACGGAATGGGCTTGTCTGGCTAGCCTCCTCAGCGACAACATTGACCCCGCGAGTGGCAAAAGTTTGTTGGAGGTAGCGATGGTAATTCTGCTCTGCAGTTAGCTTTGCAAGTTGCGCCGACTGAATCTCCGATTGCATTGTGGCGATGAGTTCCACCACCGCAGCTGGGTTAGGGTTGTTTGTCACAGCCCTATCAAACGTAGCTTTCAGAACAGGTTGGTCATCGAGAGAATGTAGAACGGCGGACATTTCCGGGGAGATCTGATGTTGCTGAATCGAAGGAAACTGACTAGTTCCCACCGCAAGTAATGGTGGGCTTGCTTGCGAAGGCTGGGTTTCTGCTCACTTCCCAGCATCGCCTCCGACTGCTTGGTCTATGCGAGTAAAGTTCGCTCCAGATCTGGTTCGCCCATAGGTGGGCGGAGGTGGTGTAGCCATCTTATCGCGATGGTTCCCACAGACGACGCCAAATTGTACGGGGTAAAAACTGCACCCCGAACTATGTGTTGATGATGGAGCTTGCTCTCTCGCCTGGACCTGCAATCACAAGCTTGGAAGATGGGTCAGAGGGTAGGCCAAGGTGGGTTTTGGCCGTGCCCTCTCCAAAGCTTAAGTCAGAAACTATTTTGGGAGAATGAGGCAAGGAAGAAGATGAATTTCAGAGAATTAGGGTACTGTAGCTTACCAAATTAGGCTGTATCGTATACTCTTTATACCCATCTGTACGAACTGACCATGTGAGGTCAGGTAACTGCCTTGGTTAGGTCAGATCTGACCATGGTTTACCCATAACCGTCTGACCATGGTTTGTTGATGATGGTTGGTCATGGAACCACGGTTTCTAGTAACCGCTGTGTCAGGAATTATAGTTGCTGTGAGAGTTTTGGATTGTAGTAGGATTTGGATTGTAGTGTGAGTCATAGAACAGGTGTCCCGAGATGAAAGTAAGGTCCCGAGCTGGGAGATCACGTGGTTTGCAGCAGGTTCTACCGTGTGGTATTAACCACGTGTCAAATATCATGGTTTAATTCGTTGACCCGAGCTGGATCATGGGAGATGAATCACGTACGTTGTGGTTGGTCTGGTTGAATTGCCTTCGCCACGTGTCAGCGTTTCAGGTCTGAACCTTCCATCCCGAGCTGCAACCTCGGTTCAGAGATATTTCCACACAGGCTTCATTTTCAATTTTGTTGAATGGAATTTCTCAAGGTAATTTTTCAGCGTCAAGAAGTATTAGGCAAGGAGATCCATTATCTCCATATATATATTTTTATTTTGTGCATGGAAGCTCTCTCAACTGCCTTAATGGCAAACCAATACAATCACATTGGAAAAAAATAAGGATTTAATTGGTATTAGTATCTGTTGAAAAGCATATAAGATTAGTCATTTAATGTTTGCTGATGAGTGCTTTATTTTTTCCAATGCAACTGCAAATTCATGTAGAAATATTTTGAAAACTCTTAAGGGCAGTGTTCTCACAAGAACGTACACCATTAATCAAATTTACCAAACGAAATTCAAAATGAGAACATACTGTGCACCAAATTGATCTTTTGAAGAAAGAAGGAAACCACCTCAAAATCCGATAAGATTTTTGGCTTTTTTCGTTAATAAACATCGGCATTTTCTGTAACCATTAAGCTGATGTGAAATGGAGAGTAATTAATTGGAGAAAGCTGAACCCAAATTTCAATGTGGGATAAAATTGGAGACTAAGCAACTGGAGAGAAGTCGAACCTTCATTGCCATACGTAAGAGTCCCAAACCAATTGAATGGTGGGATTTTTTACAGGTAGCTACGATATTGCAGTTAGAGAGTGGTGAAAAGCCGGCCACATGCTTACCAAAAAAAAAAAGAAAAGAAAAAGAGCCCGAAACAATGTTATTTTCTCCGCAGTCACGATAATTAGACGTGGTGGGTTGGCTGTTGCCATCAATAAAGACTAATTACCATGAGGTATGACAAATATAAAGGTCATCATTTGTGTCTCTCTCCCTTTGTTTTTTTTTTTGTTTTGTTTTTTTTGTGAGGTCATTACTTGTCGACTTCGAGTGTTTGTTCCTTCATCCTTGCCACATACTCCCAAAATATTGATAAGGTGTTGAAGCTTCATCTCGAAGAAATAGAACCGAGAAATAAGAAAAAATCCCATCAATCATTGATCAACTGCAATTAATTATGAAGAAAGCGGAGCTAGTTATCATCCCTGCACCGGGCATGGGTCACCTTGTATCCACCGTCGAGTTTTCCAAGCACTTGCTCGATCTAGATTCACGCCTTTCCATCACCGTCCTCGTCATCACGCCATTCGCCCCCAGCGTAGGTGAATACACCCGGTCACTTGCCTCCTCCGACACTCGAATTCGATACCTTGACCTTCCTCGGGTAGACCCACCTCCACCCCAGTTTCTCTCGTCTCCGGAAAAGTTCGTCACCGTTTTCATAGAGAGTCACAAACAGCACGCCAAGGACGCAATCATCGATCTGGTCTCCTCCGAGTCAAACTCCAACTCAACTAGTAAACTCGTCGGGTTGGTTGTCGATATGTTTTGCACCTCCATGATCGATATAGCACACCAACTGGGTCTCCCATCTTATCTTTTCTTCACGTCCAGTGCTGCCTTTCTTGGATTCCTTCTCTACCTTCCAACTCGATATGACCAGGTCGGCACCGAGTTTAAAGAATCGGATCCCGAGTCAATCATCCCGAGTTACGTCAACCCAGTCCCCACTGACGCTTTACCTTCATTCGCATTCAACAAGGATGGGTACGCCTCATTCTCAGGTCACGCTAGGAAGTTCAGAGAGACCAAAGGTATTATCGTAAACACGTTTGCAGAGCTCGAATCACATGCGCTCAACTCTTTCTTGGATGATCAAACGCCACCCGTTTACACCGTTGGTCCGCTGCTTGATCTCAAGGGTCAAGGCAATTCGCAGTCCAATCGGGCCCACCGCGACAAGATCATAAAATGGCTCGATGATCAACCTCAATCATCAGTGGTGTTCCTATGCTTTGGAAGCTTGGGGTGCTTCGGTGCAGCCCAGGCGAACGAGATCGCAGTCGCGCTCGAGCGGAGCGGGCACCGGTTCTTGTGGTCCCTCCGTCAGCCACCACCACAAGGTGAGTTCGCAATGCCGAGTGATTACGCAAACTTCGAGGGGATACTGCCAGAAGGATTTTTAGAACGAATAGGAGGGAGAGGAATGATGTGCGGGTGGGCTCCACAGGTGGAGGTCCTGGCCCACAAAGCGATCGGAGGGTTCGTTTCTCACTGTGGGTGGAACTCGATCTTGGAGAGCATACGTTGCGGTGTGCCGCTTGTGACGTGGCCAATGTATGCGGAGCAGCAGATCAACGCGTTTGAGATGGCGAGGGAGCTGGGATTAGCGGTGGGGATGAAAGTAGATTATAGGACGGGTGGTGGTGACGTAGTGAAGGCGGATGAGATAGAGACCGCCATCGGACGTCTGATGGAGCATGACGGTGAGGTGAGGAAACGGGTCAAAGAGATGGGTGAAAAGAGCAGGATGGCCTTAGTGGAGGGTGGATCATCCTTGGCTTCATTTGGCCGTTTGATTAAGGATATTTTGGGAAACAAATCATGAAGAGCTCAGCTGATCTTTATCTATAGAATGTCAAGAGGGCAAGTGGTGGGTAGAAGAATCGGAAGAATTCTGTACCCTACGTAGCTTTGTGGTCATTAACGTTAAAATTCTAGTCTATTTTAAAGGAATCTTTATTTAAGTACCTTTGCGCATAGCATGGTATCAATTTAATTTGCCAAAATCCAATGTTAGTGGGTGAACTATGTTAAACAATCTTGGTACCCCAAAAAAAAAAAAAAAAGAATACAAAAAAACTATGTTAAACAGTAGATTTTGGCGGAAACGTCTTATGCATTGGACCACGTCCTATACATCGGATCAGATAAAAAAAAAAAAAAAAAAAAAAAAATGAGAGATAACTACTCTAGTTGAAAAGTGGGGAAGGTATTGGAAACCACTCCTCTCACATGTCCAGATTTGCATGTGAGAGGTACTTATTATAATCACCTAAAAATAAAAATAAAAAATGGTAAAAGTGTTGTGAAATAAAAGAGGATAAGAACTTAAAACAATAAAAGTTGAATAGAGATAAGTTTCTCATCTGTGTCTTATTCATGCATCAAAAAGCCTCCTTTTATAGGCTTAATATGCTGAGACTCTTAAAGTGGGATAAGCCAAACGTAAGGCTTAATTCCCCTAACAATTGAAACCGGTGGAAATTAAGAGAGTGGTGGTCATCCGCCATTAATTCTAACATTTACAACACTCCCTCTTGGATGTCCATCACACTGAGATAATGTGCCTTGTTAATACCTTGTTAGAAAAAGCCAGTGGGAAAAAACTAGCGAAGGAAAAAGATTACAACATTTTTATGAATCTTAGAGTAGTGTTGGACGCACTAAAGGAACTGTTTCATTAAAACCTTTCCAGAAAAACCCAATGGGACAAAACCTGGGCGAAGGAAAAAGTATACAACGTGCACATGTCCAAAAATGAATACTCCCCTTGATAAAATGATAAGTATTAACTTGATTGATTGCAAACTTGACGCATTCCAATGCCATATACCATTTTTCTTGAATGTTGATGATGGTAAGGCCTTGGTGAATAAATCCGCAAGATTATCAATGGAATGTATTTGCTTCACATCAATTTCACGCCTCTGTTGGAGTTCATGAGTGTAGAAGAACTTTGGTGAAATGTGTTTGGTTCTATCACCTTTGATGTACCCTCTTTGAATTTGTGCAATACATGCAGCATTATTTTCATAAATTGTTGTTGGCATACTTTTAGTCAAAGGTAACCCGCATGTATCTCAGATGTGATAGATTACAGATTTTAACCATACACATTCACGACTAGCTTCATAGAGTGCAAGTATCTCAGAATGATTAGAAGATGCAACAATCAAAGTTTGCTTTATAGATCGCTAAAAAATCGCTGTGTTGCCACATGTGAATACATAAGCTGTTTGTGAGTGAGCCTTGTGAGGATTGGAAAGGTATCCAAAATCTGCATATCCTTCTAAACAAAGACAATGGGCTAATTCCTTTGGGTAAAACAAACCCATATTTGTAGTTCCATGAAGGTAGCGTAAAATATGTTTAATACCATTCCAGTGTCGTCGAGTTGGAGCAGAGCTGAATATTGCTAACAAGTTGACTTAAAATGCTATACCACGCCTAGTGCATTGTACTAAATATAACAAAGCACCTATTGCACTAAGATATGGTACTTCAGGACCAAGTGGCATTTTATTATCTTCTTTGGGGCGAAATAGATATTTCTTAATATCAAGAGATCGAACCACCATGGAGAACTTAGTGAATGTGCTTTATCCATATTAAAACGTTTTAATACCTTTTCGGTATAAGCTGATTGATGGATAAGAATTCCGTTTGATTTATGCTTGATCTGCAGATCGAGATAACATTTTGTTCTCCCTAAATCTTTCATCTCAAATTCTTTTTTCAAATATTCAGCAACTTTCATGAGCTCTTCAGGAGTCCCAATTGAATTTATATCATTAACATAAACTGCACTGACGGCAAATCCAAAGTCTGATTTCTTTATAAATATATAAGGGTATATAAGATTGTTAACATATCCTTCTTTAACTAAGTACTCACTAAGACGATTATACCACATTCTTCCAGATTGTTTTAATCCATACAAGGATCGTTTCAGTTTAATGGAGTACATATTTCATAGTTGTAATGTATTTGCTTCAGGCAATTTGAATCCTTCAAGGACCTTCATATATATATATATATATATCTGCATCTAACATCCCATATAGATATGCAGTAACTATGTCCATAGGACGCATGTCAAGTCCTTCTGAGACTGATAAACTAATTAAATATCGAAATGTAATGGCATCCATTACAGGTGAATATGTTTCTTCATAATCAATCCCAGGTCTCTGCAAGAAATCTTGTGCTACTAAACGAGCTTTATATCTTATGATCTCATTTTTATCATTACGCTTTCTTACAAATACCCATTTGTAACCCACGAGTTTCACATCATTGGGTGTTAGGACTACAGGTCCAAATACTTTTCATTTTTCTAGCGAATCCAATTCTGCTTGGATTGCTTCTTTCCACTTTGACCAATCAAGTCTACTGTGACATTCATCTACAGTTCATGGTTCGAGATCATCATCATATTTTGAGATTTCAGTAAGTATTGCGAAAGCAAATACATCATTAATAACCACTTCTGTGCGATCCCACAATTCTTTTGTACATGTATAGTTTATGGAAATTTCTTTATTTCCATGTACACATGCCTCTTTATTGTTTTCTGTCTCTTTAGGGACATTTTCATCTTTAGGAATTATTATATCAGAATTCGTGGGAATATTTATTTCTTATTCAATAGTCTCTTCTGGAGTGTTATTTTCTATATTTTGTTGCCTTTTTATTTTCCCCTTCCAAGGAACTAAATCTTTTGAACCCAAAGGTCTACCACACTTTAGGTGTGTAGTAGATAATTCACTTATTGCAATAATAGTAGACTTACCAATTGGTACATTGATCTTTGCTAGTGTGTTTGCAGCTGATATATAAAACTTAGTTATTTTTGCTGCGTCTGTAAATGCATTAGACATTTGATTAGAAATTTTTTGAAGATGACTGATCTTCTGCACTTCAGTTTCACATTGAGTAGTGCGCGAATCAAGATGGGACAAAGATGGTACATTCCAAGAAAGTTCACGCCGTTCCTCTATTGGTAGATTTCCTCCCTTTAACAGTGGGAACTATGCTTCATCAAAATGACAATCCCAACTGGATGTTCAATATCAATCCCAACTGACATGCAAAAGTCATCAATTGTTTGAGATGTAAATTCACCAGCATTATCCAGGCAAATCTTCTTGATCGGATGATTTGGAAATTGTGCTTATAACCTGATGATTTGGGCAAGGAGCCTAGCAAATGCAACATTGCGAGTAGATAGCAGACAAACATGTGGCCATCGTGTTAAGGCATCTATCAAAACCATAAAATAGCGAAATGGTCCATATGCTAGAGAAACAGGTCCATGTATATTCCCTTGAATTCTTTCCAAAAATTTTAGAGATTCATTAATAACCTTTGTAGGAGATGGTCTAATAACCAATTTTCCTTGGGAGCAAGCAGTACATGGATAATCACTGGACAAGAGAATCTTCTTGTTCTTTAATGGATGTCCATGTGAATTGTTAAGGATTCGACACATTATTGTTGATCCTGGGTGACCAAGTCGGTCATGCCAAAGCATAAAAGTTTTTGGATCAGAGGACTTCAGGCCCATCACCACATTTGATTCAATTGTTCTTATGGTTGTATAATACAACCCCGAAGAGAAAGCAGAAAGTTTCTCTAATACAAGCTTCTGGCCTGAAATAATAGAAGTAATGTAGAGATATTCTACATTACATTCACATTTAGTTTCAATATGATATCCATTACGATGTATATCTTTAAAATTTAGCAGATTTCTTCTAGATTTGGCTGAATATAAAGCGTTGTTTATATGTAAGTTTGTTCCACTAGGTAACATGATTGTGGCTCTTCCGGAGCCAGTGATCAGGTTCGTAGGACTTGATATTGTATTGACATTAATTTCATCTAATATAATGTCTAAAAAATATCTTTTATCTTGAAGGATAGTGTGCGTTGTGACACTATCTGCTAGACATATATCTCCACCAGTCATATCGGATTTGAATAATTCATTATCAAGATCCATACCTTTTCATGAAAATATATAAATTTAAGTCTAAAAATAAATAGACAAATAGATAAAATATGAAAATAAAATGTATATGAAATAACATTCTTATTGATAATAAGAAAATAGAAAAAAAAAGGTAAGAACGTTAATTGATGTGGACATTTCCATCACGAATTAAATGGTCAATTTTTCCATTAGACTCTTCAAAGAAATTTGAAACATCTAAATGAGTTATATCCACAGGGTCATTGTGATCAATAAAATTCGTTTCTACTGTCTTGCCCTTCTCCTTGACTGAGGCTTGGTAAAGTTTGACTAAATGGTCAAGTGTACGACAGGTACATGACCAATGCCCCTTCATACCACAACTAAAGTAAACTATCTTTATACTGCTCAGGCCTTTTATTTTTCTTTCTTTCTTGTTTGGCCTCATTAGTGGACAACTTCTAGTAGTATGATGTGGTTTTATTGTTGTGACCACCTGAATAATTATAACTCCCACGTTGTGAATAATTATTTCAACTATGCCCGCGACCACACCTGTGACTATGGCCACGTCCGCAACCTCGTCCACGAATACGAGACGATATTGCATTCACTTCAGGGAATGCTGCAGAACCAGTTGGACGGGATTGGTAATTTTTCAGTAAAAGCTCGTTGTTTTGTTTAGCAACGAGAAGACATGATATCAATTCATAATATTTTGAAAATCTACGCTCTCGATATTGCTGCTGCAAGAGCACATTCGAGGCGTGAAATGTAGAATACGTTTTTTCTAACATGTCTTCTTTTGTTACTTTTTCTCCACACAATTTCAATTGGGAGCTAATTTTGAATAGTGCTGAGTTATACTCAACAATTGTTTTGAAATCTTGCAACCTCAGGTGCATCCAATCATAACGAGCTTTTGGAAGAATGACAGTTTTCTGGTGATCATATCTATCTTTCAAGTCATTCCATAGGGCAAGAAGGTCCTTCACCGTGAGATATTTTGTTTTTAACCCCTCATCAAGGTGATAGCGAAAAAAAATCAATGCCTTGGCGCGATCCTGCAGGGATGCTTGATTTTCTTGTTGAATTGTATTACCCAAATTCATTGCAGTAAGATGGATTTTAGCATCAAGAATCCAAGACAAATCATTATTTCCCGAAATATTAAAGGTGGCAAACTCAAGTTTCATAAAGTTTGACATTGTCGGAGTGCTATAATTATATGTCAAAATAAAATAATATTTTGTTAATATATGAATAAATCAAAACATATAAAGAAGCACATAAATTTTATCGATGCTAAATTCCTTATGATTTATTATGAGATCATTAGTAAAATATGAAATATGCATATTTCAATACAAAAGGGTATGAAACATATTTAATTGAAAGTCGTTGGGATCATAAATTAACATAGTACATTGAATTGACATATAAATACATAGATAAAAAAATGACAAGAAGAGTTAACAAGACTTTACTAATATCTAATGAAGTTGGAAAACATGTAATAGAGGAATATATTACTCAATTTAATTCAGTCACTATTGATTGTCACTTTAAACAATTGGATTAAATCGAGACATTATTCAAAATTTTTAAAACTTCAGGTTTTCAAATTTGTCTCTTGCTTCAGGAAGAGAACAGATGAATAATAACATTTCTTATAGGAAACTTCAGGTTTTCAGATCTTTCTCTTACTTCAGGAAGAGAAGATGAATCATTACCCTTTTTCCTTTTCAATTATAAAACTTCAAGTTTTATTTTTAAATCTTGTCCTGCTTCAGGAAGAGAAGATGGATATTCCTCCATTCGAGATATAGAATTTAGATTGAAAAATTAATAATAAGCAAAACTTATAACATAGCAATAAGATTAATGCAAATATAATTTCTACGTTGGATTAGTAACATGGATACAAAAATCAACCTTGTTAAATAAAACTTATCACTATGAAAATAAGCATGCTAATAGTGCGTCAAAATAAATGATTTACTATAAAAACATAGTAAGTATGAAAGACGAATATATGTGTATGTAACTCACCACAACTAAATTGGTTAAGAAAGGAAATGGCAATAGTATGATATTGCTCACAAAATCCTTGAGCAATTCGTGCTGATAACGTGTTCTGAAATAAAAGAGGATAAGAACTTAAAACAATAAAAGTTGAATAGAGATAAGCTTCTCATCCGTGTCTTATTCATGCATCAAAAAGTCTCCTTTATAGGCTTAATATGTTGAGACTCTTAAAGTGGGATAAGCCAAACGTAAGGCTTAATTCCCCTAACAATTGAAATCTGTGGAAATTAAGAGAGTGGTGGTCATCCACCATTAATTATAACATTTACAACAAAAAGAGCAATATTAAAATAAAATTAAAAAAAAAGAAAAAAAAAAGAGGGGAGTTAAAAGAAAACAGGCATCCAGCACTCTAAAAATCACATGGCATTTTTAAAAAGAGAAGAAAGTCCTGCATTAGAAAGGAAGAAAGTTTTTCTGCAATTGATATCAGTGCACGTCAAACACCAAGAGGAAGGTATAATTTCCTTTACTCTTTTATCTATTTGGTTTAATAAAAGTGCCTAATTGATAAAGTGTTTGTGTCAATTCTAAATGAATTTGATTGTGACCAAAGCAAAGAAACACAGTTTCTTTCACAAGATGATACTTGTCTGGATTGATGTTCAAGAACATCAAATCATGGGTTCTTATTTCAATCTCTTGATCATCGGAAGCGTAGGAACTATGGTCTATCTATGACATTAGACCTTACAGTGGAGTACTACAAAATTCCTTAGCCAAGTGATAAGATATTCATGAACATCATAAATGTAGTCTGAGTTCGATGTTTTAGAACATCAAAATTAATCAATGGGCTGCATAAAAAATCCTCAGTCATGTGTATGATTTTCATGAACATCAAGAGAGCACGATTCAAATTTATGATGTTCTGGAACATTAATCATCAAAAAATGTTTTAGAAACGTGGTTTGAGTTCTTGATGTTCAAGAACATCAATTTACCAATCTTTTCCAGTTAATGATGTTCATGAACATCATGAAAGACATGGATTGATACTTTGGTGTTCAAGAACATCTTTTGTTAAATTATTTGTACTAGATTTCATGGATTTCAAGCCATACCAAACCAGTGTTCATGAACATCATAATTGTATGATCAAAATCCATGAAACGCCTTTTAAGATATGTTCGCCATTTAGATTTACTAAGTGTGAACCTTGGAAAGCGGCCCACATGATTGAAAAGAAAATGGTTTGAGAAAGAAAAGGAGTCGCCACCTTATTTTTTAAAGGAAACAAGGAAAACCTTAAAAACACTTTATTTTAAAGAAAATAATTGAATGGCTCCATGTTTAAAAAGGAAAGGCAAAAAATAGTCTTTTTGGAAACCCAAGAGACTAGGGATTCGGAGGCTAAGTTATGACATAGGAAGGTTCTAGACAAAGCCTATAGGTACCCATATCACCCTTTCGGTCTCTCAGTTTATTTGGGCTAAATTAAAGTCTTACCATACAAAAATCAGCAAGTATATCACATCAAGAATTGCATGCATATCATATATTCCATCCATTCATCCATACGCAATAAACAAACAAAAATAAAGAAAAACAAGAGAAAGAAAACTAGGATGCTTGGATCCTAGGGCAGACTTGAACCTCAAAGCGAGAGCCTACGCCATACAATGAAATACATGGATCAAAGTCCATGTAGTTCGATAAGAAATAAGGGTTAAATCCTAATATAAACCAATGGTAAAAACCCTAAGTTTCCTTATTTGAAAAGATAGAAATTTAATAAATAAACCAAGTTTGAAATCAAAAAACATCCATAAGATGAAAACTTTTGATAAAAGCAACATTATTTTACAAGGATTCTTTTGGAAACTACCATAGATTCATATTAAGAAATAGCCCTAAAGAAAGGAGAAGAGAAAGGTTAGGAAAAGTGAATTAGGGCACTTTCGTACCCTACTAACCTTGTGCAATTATCTCCAAGCTATAGCAAATTTAAGCAATAGTAGCCCTATTTGCAATAAGGCAATTATTGCACCTATTTGCACCCTTACACATGCTCAAAACCATGCAAAAACAATGATATGCAAATTTGGATAGAATAGTACTAAGGTCTAAAATCATCCATTGGTCATGCAAATAAGAAGAATAATGAATAAGCACAAACCCTAATTCAATTCTAATGCCATGACATGCATAAAAACCCTAGAAATCCACTATATAAATGCAAAAATTATCATAATTATTCTATATGTTGGATATATATAACAACTATGAAGAAAAACCAACAGAAAACCCCAACCTAGCATGCTGTATGCAACTTATCTAAAACAAGGATAATAGAAACCTAAACTCACAAACATGCATTAAATCTTATAGAATAACCCTAAAACATGCTATACTCATCATGAACAGCATTTATTTCATGTATATTAACTAGCCACAGCATTAATACATGATAAAAAAAAACTTAACTTTAGCATGCGATAGGCCTATTCTATAAGAAACCCTAGTTTAAGCATTAATAGAGAAGAAAAATACCTTAGGAAAGCTTCCTTTGCTGCTGTAGAGACTCTCTCTTTCACTTGTGAATGATTAGAATCAAGCTTCTTCAAGGCTACAGCAAGAACTTCAACTCTCCTTTAGAACTCTCTCTCTTATTCTGTAATACCCCACATTTTTAGAGATTTATATAATTAATTAAATTTTAGTGCTGTGGATTAAAGTTGATTTTCGTGATAGAATTTGGATAGGAAAAGAAAACTAGAAATAACCAACCTATATGGACTAGAAGTCCATTTACACGGGACTCTCACTCCTTCTCCTGTATGTCTCCTTATATTTACGTATATACAAACGATTGTACGCGTAATTATTAGTATGTTGAGAAAGATGATGAATGAGAAGAGAAAACTGAGAACAAGAGAGATTTTTATTTATGAGGTGCTGATTGTCAAAAGAGTTTAGGAGTTGAGAGTGAATTTTGTGAGTTTCTTTGCATATTTTGAGAGTTTGAGATTTTGGGTACACGACAAATATTGGGTCCAGATTGAATAATCGAAGGGCCAGAAGATATTTTCATTCAAGTTGTCGAAGGAAAAATTTATGATAAGTGGGAGTATAATATACCACTTTATTTTTCTGAAACAAATGATTTTAATCATATTATGCAATCAATTTTTGTATCAATCCGAAAATGTATTCCATAAGCCAAGCAAAATATATTTATTCATTTCAAAAAATTATCTGAATAAACATGAGAAGGAAACCTAATACACGGGGAAAAATCAAATGGGGGAGACTTGTTCAAATTCTAGACCATTTCCATTTTCCTACTTTAATACATATCAAAATGTATCCGAACAAGTAGAAAAAAACACCAAATTCAGATAATATTATCCAAATAGTGGAGAACAATGCAAGGGAGAGGGGATTACCCACTGTCTGGTAAGATAATTGATAAAACCCTATGAATTCAAACCCCACAATTCATCTTACATTATATTACCACCCCCAAGCCTTAGATTTCAGATATGTGGAAAAAGAAAATACTAGACATAACAAAAAAAAAAGGTTTTTTATCATCCAAGCATACAAACCCGAGAGAGAGAGAGAGAGAGAGAGAGACAAGTGTTACCTGTTGACGACGGAGGACGGTGACGGCGGAGAAGGTGTATCCTCAATCACTTAGAGGGTATGTACACCAGTTAGATCTACAAAAAGTCATAATTGAGAATTTCAATAATAACAGAGCTAAGAATTGAAAGCTTAAGAACTGAACTCAAAAAGAAACCTGAGAATTTCAATAATAACAATGCGGGCAGGGAAGTATTTTGTATGGCTTCTTCAGGGTTTCTTTTGTGAGTTTGATTTATCACTCTGCTCTTTTCCAGTCTTGGAAGTTTTTATCATCGCAGTTTCCTTGTCGATGGAGTGCGTTTTCGGGTTATCGTTCGTTTCTAGCAGTGTTTCTGCTTTTTCCAACTCGTCCCCATCATCTAGTTGCTTAGCCTCAATTGATTTTACTGCTAGTATATCCTGAAATTTGAACACAGTTTCTAATAAGTTCCAAGAACAAGAGTCATAAACCATTTCGTGTCATAAACTAAAGTTCCATTGTACTTAGAAGTGGGTTTTGAACATAATCAAGCACAATTCAATAATTATTACACTAGAATTGGAAATGAGCAGGAACAGCTAGGAAATTTCAAGTGAATAGTGATGAAAACTACGACACAGTGTGTAGAAATTGGCTTTAAGTATGAGATTTTTCCAACCAAAAATTTTCTTAACAAAATCACTAATGGACCCAAAAGCAAATACCCTTATAATAATAGCTTAAACAAAAAGGTGAAGCGGCCAAGCAGGGTTTAGTGTAAAGTTGTAAAATGCAGGGTATCAAATAAAAATTTAACCTTTTTTATGACAAAGTCCTTTCCAGAAGATTTTGAACAGGCCCAACAGGTATAAAACTGGAAAACGTGGATATAAACCAAGACAATTTCCAACAGAAAATCTCTGGGGTAAAGACTTTTACCACTCTCTGTTTGGCTGCCAAGAAAGGCTGAGAAAAAGAGAAAATCCACATGTCTTCCTATACAAAATCAGCTAGAATAATGTTGAGTGCTCTCACGACCACATGAATGTCACAAAATACAAACCAGACAAAGAAAAAAAGCACACACAGACACAAATACAACAAATCTCACAAAAAACAAAACAATTTTCACAAATTGCAGAACAAATCCCATGGAAATCTATAAACCAGGTGCAGAAATTTCACAAATCGTAAATAACAAAAAGAAGGAAAACAAAAATCACAATGATAAAATGATTATAAGCTTCAAATCTGACATTAATAAGCTATTCATCACACCAAAACATTAGGTTTAAGAGAGAGAAACCTGAGAAGTTAGTTCCCCAAAACATAAACGAAAGCCCTAATTTCTCATTGAAGCCCTAGGTGCATGCTGAGTTCCTGATTCTCCAACATTAATGCACGATGAACAATTGCAGAATGGGTGAGAGATCTACACACAGATCTGAGAAAGAGACAAGGATCAAGGAGCCAAATGAGCACACAAATAACCCCAAATCTTTAGCTTGCGAAGGAGTTGGGTGTAACCAACCATTCTAGACGTACTATGTTATGAGAGTAGTCTACGATTGAGAGAGAAAGTAACTAGAAACCTGGAGAACTCCCTTCAAACGCAGTGAAAGCTAAGAACTCCCAAGAAACCTGGAGACTTACACTACCGATTCTTGAACAGAAAGCAAGCGAGAAAGGTGAGATGGCACTTTGCACACCAAATCGCCCCGAATCCCTTTGAATCTTCAGCTTGAGAAAGAGCCCTAGTTCTTGCTACGGTGGTGATAGAGTTAGAGATGAAAAATGAGAAGGGGAAAGTACAATCAGGAAATGAAAAGGGGGAAAATGTGGAAAAAAAAATATCCCACTATAATTTCCCTGCTATTTTTATCAAGTGTGCGTTTAATGAAATGCCGTAAAAATGAGTTTGTGTGCGCCGTGAGAGCACGCCATACAAATGGTGTGCAAACAGATGCCGTTAAATAGAGTATTAACGACGTGCGTAGTTTGTACGCCATTAATATGGTCTCCATTCATGTATCCACGACAATTATGTTTGGCACGTCGTAAATACTCACATTAACGACGTGCCATAAATGTATGTTGTTAATGTGATGCCGTGAATACTCATTTTTCTTGTAGTGCTCCTTTTATCTCCATGATGCCCTTTGGACTCAGGAACTTGATGGACTAATGGTTATAGGATGGAACAGCTTTGATAGCATAGATCCAGGGTTACTCAAAGATTACGTTATACGTTGACTTCTCTTGAATGACCACAAAAGTCTTCTTAGACAGAATTGGCCTGGCCCAAACTGGGAGAGTAATCTACCCCAGTGGAAAGGTCATGTTCCCATTGAAAGCCTTAAAGCTGACATGGCAGGGTTTGAGGTCGGAGTTTTTCAGTCCAAGCTGCGTAAACAACTTCTGGAACATCACATTCACCAATGCCCCATTGTCCACATAGACCTTTCCCACATCGTAGTTCCCAATGAGCATTCGTACTACCAAGGCATCATTGTGGGGGCATCACACTGTTCCATCAGATTTGGCATCTCTAAAGAACAGAAGCTTTTCCTTGGACTCTCCTTCATCTCAAGGAAGTAGCATTGACTCGCTCCAGACATCACTAACCTCAGCATTTTGACAAGTCACTCTGTATTAAGCTCTGAGCTGACTGGCTGACTGGCTGACAGAGCAGTTTCCTCATATCCTCCTATGATTACATCAATTCTTCCCAGGATCTTTGGCTGAGTGGATTGAGGAGCTTTGTTCTCAGGATTTTTATGCTCGAATAGCTACTCCTTCTCACCTCGAACTATGAACTCATTCAGTTTGCCATCTGTCACACCCCATTTTTGCTACCTTAACTAGGACATATGATTTTATGTAGGATTTTGAGTCCTTTTTGAGTCTAGTCTTTTGCATTGAGTTTCTATGGCATTGAATATCATGTGTATGAATTTTGAAGTGATTTGGAGTTCATCTTGATAGTCAATAGGAACTTTTACGACTTTAAGGGCATAATCATCTTTTAAGCCGTATATTTTCTATTGGACCTTGAAATGAATCCCAAGTCATTCCCTCGAGTTCATATGAGTACATAGAGTCCATATATAGGTTCAATTTCATGAACTGATGGTTTAAGATCAATTCGGCTCATAATGGTTCGGGTTGGCTAAAAGACCCTTTCTTGGTTTGCTTAAATTGACTCACAAGACCCAATCAATTTTCTCTCATTTAACTTCAATTGGGATTTATTTACATCCTAGGTATGTTTAAGAAGATCGAATTTCGATTGGGAAAGCATTTGGTTCGACCTTGTGTGTAAACCCAGCTTAGCAACAGTGAAGCACCATGGTTAACCACCTTTGTAAAACCTAACCATGCACCCATGGTTAAGGATTTTTGTCCTAAAATGCCTAAAAATGTGTTCCCCTTTGAAACACGGTCGTTTTGGCTTTTATTTCGTCAAAATTGAACTTAATTTGAACATTTTAGGACTTCTAAAGCAAGTAGGAGTCAAAACCGGAGTAAAATGGAGAGGACCCTCGGGTAACCGTCTGGGGCTAGACGGTCAGCCATCCAAGCCTAGACGGCTAACCATCCAGGCCTAGTTGGTCACCCGAGAGACTCCGTCTTCAACTAAAATTCTGACTTTCTCTCCCTCTTTTGACGGTTTCCTCTGCCATTACAACTTGTTTTCTCTTAGAAGTGTGTAAGTTTGAGTTGTTTGAGCACCAAGAGAGTCTCTAATAGCCCTAGGATCATTGTTTAATGAATTAATCTTAGCCATTGGTTTAAGGGGCCAGTTCTCTATATAAAGGACATGATATTCAGCACATAGAGAGGAGGTTAATTGCACTTTACACGTAGAGAGAGAGGGCGCTACGAGTTTGGAGAGTTAGAAGGACATCAAGAGAAGGCTTTTCAACCCTAAGCAAGCAAGAGAACCAAGACTTTGAAGGCAAGGGAGGTTCTACAAGAGGTAAACGCACTTTCAATTGTTGATATTAGACTTTCCTCCTTCATCTTCTCCCCCTTTCTTTAGGATAGTTCTAGTGCATGTAATAGCTCTTCTTATGGATTGAATTCAATGCTTTTATGATGTGTTATGAATGATTTTGAGATGGTTTATGGCTTTATATGCTTGATAATCCCTGGTTTACTAAGGATTGGAGAGCATAACTCTTTTCTATCCTCTTAAATCATGCATAGTTCACATGTTTAGGTTGCTGTGATTATTGTCATGAGTTGATGCTCCTGTTAGTTAATATACATGATTTGAATGATATTCATGATAATTTGAGCATGTGTTAGAGTCTTTTCATAGGTTTTTATGCATAGTTGTGAGATTAGGGTTTTGATAACCCTAAAATCACACAAGTTTCATACAGCATGCTTAGCTTAACTTTGTGAGTAGTTTCTCATCATAGTCATTCTATATATGCTGCATATAGTTGAATCATGCTAGGTTTGCATTCATATAGTAGATTTTATAGGGTTTTTGGAGATGTTATCCTTTTCTAAGGATAATTATCCTTTTCGTTAAATAAGGTTTTGCATGAGAGCTTTCTGTGATGTGTTTAAGCATGAAATCACTTCTATTGTGTTCTAATATATATATTTTACGTAGGATGTGATGATTGCACCTCCCCATAGTGACCTTTTTTACGTGAAATTATCTTAGGATAATTTTGCTGAAGAAAGCTCGCCGTAGGAAGGCCTATTTTCATATTTTACATAAAATATCATCTTTTTGGTTAGAATAGGCTTTGCTATCATGTTTATTGATATTATTGGAGTCTCTTATGATTGTTAGTGTGTCTTTAGTAGGTTTTTTTTATGCATGTTAGTCAGGTCATTGCGTGTAGGATTGAGTTGGGGTCCTTAGTTATTCATTATTCTTGTTGTTTGCATGATAAATAGATAATTTTAGGCCTTGTCATGGTTCTGTCCAGATTAGTATATTATTCTTCTTGTATGGTTTTGTGCACTTGTAAGGGTGCAAACAGGTACAATAATTGTCCTATTGCAAATAGGGATGCTATTGCTTGAAATTGCTAATGTTTGGAGTTATTGCGCTCAGGTAAGTGGGTTTGAAGGTGCCCCAATTCACCTTTCTTTTTCATTCTTTCTCTTCTCCCTCCTAGGGTTATTTCTTAATACAGACACATGGTGACTATCAAGGGTTTCCTTCATTAATAAAATTCTGGTTTTCTATCAAAGTTTCCATCTTGTGGAAGTTTTCAATTATGGATTATTCAATACATTCTTCAAATAAGGAAACCTAGGGTTTTTACCATAGGTTTGTATTAGGTTGTAACCCTATTCTTTTCAAACTACGTGGACTTTGATCCATGTATTTCGCTGTATGGTACGCAGGCGCTCTTTTTGAGGCTCAAGTCCGTTCTAGGATCCAAGTATCCTAGGTTTTTCTTCTTTTCTTTTTTCTATTTTATTTTGTTTCATTTGTTTGATTGTGCATGGATGATTGGATGGAATATATGTTATGCATGCTGCCTTGTGATGATATATGATGATATTTGAGTGAAAAAGATCTTAAATTAGCCCAATCAAATTAAGAGACCAATTCGGGCAATGTGGGTGCCTATGGGCTTCGCCCAGAACCTTCCCACGTCATAACTTAGCCCCCGAATCCAATTTTCTGGTTTCAAAGACTTTGCTTTTCCTTTAATGGAGTTATGTGGTTTTGAAAATAAAACATTTCTATGGTTTTCCTCTTTTCCTTAAAAAATGAGGTGGCGACTCCTTTTCGTTTGTTGTTTTTTAAACTCGCTCCCATATTTTGCCAAAACCCTTGTGGGCCGTTTTCTGGGGTTCACAGTTTGGCGACTCCACTGGGGATATCGAGGGCTAGACTCATTTAATTTGATTGGGCTAAATTAATTTCTTTATTGTTTAATAAAATCAATCACTTGCATCCGTTTGATTGTGTGCTTTCATTTATTGCATTGTGTGCGCAATTGTTGCATGATCACTCGATTATCCCTCGATGTATCCTTGCCAACTGATAGCCTAGTTCGACCTTGGTTTTCTTGATTCCATGTGTTGGGCGAAGCTATCAAACCTCTCTTGCCAAGTACCGTTGGGTATATCAAATGGATCAATCACGTACTGCTGGACCTACGCGGTATTCCTGATGTCACATGTGGTTAGGTATAAAAATTGATACAAGCAAAGTTGAGGACCCTAGCCTACCCTCTTAAAAGAAAGAATTGCATGTAATGGGCCTTCTAGGACACCGTTGGATCACCTATATGCACACACATTGTTGTGATGATATGCTACCGTGTTTGTGATGTGTTGCTATGCTTTGTTGATTGGGTGGGTAATTAAAAGAAGTTTTACATCTTACATCCTTAAATACGTACCCTTCCCCATGACCCCCGCAAGGGTAATTGGTTAAGAGAACTAATTAAGGGTGTACGTTGTAAAAATTTTGAGATAATTATGGAAGCTTAGGATGGACCCTTAGGCTGAAAAATTGAGTATTTGCCCTTATATTAGAGGGAGAGACGTACTGGCTTGGATCCGTAATCAACAAGGGCGCCTAGTTAGTACTGATTCTATCACCGAGTTAAATATGGCCGAGGAAAGGACCAGTAACCGGGGTTTCAACCTTGAGGCCACTTTGAAAGCTATCATGGAAAAGCTTGACCACACTGCTCAGGTATCCGAGATCGCACTCAAGATGGCTCAAGACATTCAACAGAAGAACTCTGAACCTGAATCTAGGGCCCGTGCCACTGACAACAATCAAGTATCCAATGATTCCGAATCTGCTAAGGAACCATTAGGAGAGAGGGGAGAACCACCTAAGACCAAGGAAGGGGAAACCAAAGCCACATCAAGAGAGAACTCAACCGTACTGGCAAACAAGGTCGAGGCCTTAGAATGAACTCTAAAAGGAATCCGCAGATCTGATGATATGGTGGACATCCATACTTTGTCCTTGTTCCCAAATGCTCGCATTCCGCTATAGTTCAAGATGCTGAAATTGGAAAAATTCGATGGGATAGGCTGTCATAAGACCCACTTCAAGATGTATGTGTGAGCTATGCACCATCGAGGGGCTGAACGATGAGTTATTGGCTCAAATGTTTCACGAGTCATTAGCAAGTTCCGCCTTAAAATGGTTTTTGTCATTAGAGGAGAACAGAACCAAGACCTGGGAGGATGTATACAATGCATTCACGGACCACTACAAGTATAACACCGAAGTGGATGTCATGCAAAGGGACTTGGAAATTACCAAGCAAGGGGTTAATGAGACTTTCTTCGCCTTCATCACTAGGTAGAGACAAAAGGCTTCCAAAATGACGGATAGATCGAATGAGGAAGATCAGATTTAGTTGGTGGTGAAGAATTTGTTGCTCGTATATCATAAGCACCTCTTTGCTCACTACTTTCCGAACTTCAAGGCTCTTGTTGGGGCTAGCACACAGGTTAAGGATGCAATTGCTGATGGAACAATCAAAACAGAGGAGGTCCAAAGGAGTCGAATGACAAATTTCGAAAGAAAAACCAATGCTAAGGTCAATACCATTACCCAACCCGCTCGCCCTTTCTCCCTAAATGATTCTACCTCACCTCACCAATTCACCGAGCTATACATGCCACTCGAAAGAGTTTTTGAAAAGGTGAGAAACCATGACCTCTTGAAACCCCTCGACCCAAGGCCTCCACCAAACCCATTGCCCAAGAACTACAATGAAAATGAGTATTGCAAGTTCCACCAAACCAAAGGCCATCCAACCAATTGTTGCTATCGCCTCCGCCATGAGATTCAAGATTTGCTTGACAAGCAGATCATTTCACCACCCACCGCACCAAATCGCCCAAATGTTACTCAAAATCCCCTCTCCACTCACAGTGTGCCTCTTCCTAACAACATAAATGCCATCAAGCTTGACTCGTCTCAATCCCGTCAACCCATAAGGCAATACACGCCACTTCCAATGACCTTGACTCAAGTTTTCCATCAATGTTGCGATAAAGGACTCATATTGCCACACCATCCAAAGCCGAGACCTTCAACTCCTCATCAATTCTGCTTGTACCATCAGGCGCCCGAACATGATATCGAGGACTGTGTTATATTGAAAAAGGTGGTTCAAGACCTTATTGACCAAAAGGTTTTGGTATTTCCAAGGAAATCCATTCAGCAACAATTGAAAGAAAGGTTCGAGGTAGGAGATCCTAAAATGGGTTTGCTAGGAGAGTCGTCCGAAAAGTTTGATTACTATGTACTCTACCCCGACCCCACCCCCGATGAGCCTATAGTCCCTACAGGTTGGGATGAGTTACCAGAGGAAGTTCAAATGAAGGAGATCGACATGATCACATGGGATGATCTCATGGATGACGTAGGTGAGATTGATGATATGTGGATGAGCAATGATGAAGTAGAGCACATAACTAGAGGGGGTCGCCATTTCAAACCTCCGCACTTAGAATCCGACAACCCGTTGGGAGAATTAGAAGGTAATCGCCACCTCGACTTGCAAGAAGAGGAGGACGAGGTGCTTAGGCAATTGAAAAAGACTAATGCCAATATCACTATATGGGGTTTGCTCATGGCCTCTTACAAGCACAGGCAGACAATCTTGAAGTTGCTTAACCAGATACAGGTTCCCGTCGACACATCTCTAGAAAATTTGGTGAACTTGGTGAATCCAACCTCGAAGAACTCAACCATTGTGTTCTCAGAAGCAGACCTACCTAAGAGTGGACCTAGCTATTCACAAGCCATGTACATCACTGTCGACACCATGGGAAAGAGAGTTTCGACAGCCCTGATTGATAATGGTTCTGCTCTTAATGTGTGCCTTCTCAGAATTGCTACCGTCTTGGGATTGAATCCAACCGACTTCATGCTATCCGGGCAAACAGTGAGAGCCTATGATAACACCCGTCGAGAGGTAATTGGAGTGGTCACCTTGCCACTGATTATGGGGCCTACTAGAGTTCAGAGTGGAATTCCAAGTGTTGGATGTCCCGTCATGCTTCAATCTCTTATTGGGGAGGCCTTGGATACACCCTGCAGGGGCTGTCCCTTCTTCATTGCACCAAAAAGTCAAGTTCCTTTATGAAGGGGCCATCGTCACACGCTAAGGTGATTATGACTTGAAGTTGTCAGGGGTACCCATTTGCGAGATCAAGCCCGAGCCCACTGGAGTACCATTGTCTGGATTCGAGTATATTCAATGCATAGAGGAAGAGCCAAAATAGAGAGAGTTGATACCTCTCAACTTTTGGCCCTCATGGCAACTTACATGTTGGGAACATAATGAAGAAAATGAGTTTCTTCCCAGGCATGGGACTAGGACGCCATCAGCAAGGCATACCGGTATCCATTCAGAGCCGTATTGTCACCTATACCTTTGGTTTGGGGTATGAGCCTTCCAAAAAAAACTGTATGGAGATGTTACAGAGAAGCAGAGAAAGGGTTACAGTAAAAGCAGAGGGGAAGGTGCCGGATATTAGAATCTCGCCATATCGACCTACCTTTAATGGTTACTTTATTAAGGAGGGGGAGGATTTTCTATTCTACGGATTCCCCGAACCATCCATTGACAAAGCAACCAAGGCAAGAATTCCAGGGTTCAAGATATTCTTCACTGAGTGGTATCCCATCACTGCAACAATGGTTGATGATGAAGCAATCAATGATGACTATTGGGAAGAGAAGAGCAAGGACTGGGCAAAACAGATGGATTCAGAAGCCATGATTACAATGTTTCAAGATATGGTTCTTGCTTTGGAGGAATCGGATTTTGAGTGTTCTTCAATTTACCATGCAGCCATACCGCTCCTTAATTGGTATCTTGAAGAGGGTACCATTACAGAAATTCTTGAGGGCGAGGATCTTGACCTACCTGATAGTAGCTTGTAGGTTCCTTTAGTAGCCTTGTTTAGTTTCCTTTCCAAATAAAAGTGTGTCACACCCCATTTTTGCCACCTTAGCTAGGGTTTGTCATTTCATGTGTCCTTTTGTTTCCTTTTTGAGTCTAGTCTTTTGCATTGAGTTTTTAGAGTCTTGGGGATGACATGTATGAATTTTGGTTCGATTTGGAGTTGATCTTGAGGGTTACTAAGAACTTTTGTGACTTGAGGGGCATAATCGTCTTTTAGGTCACAAACTTTCCATTTGACCTTGAAATGATCTCCAAGTTGCCAATTGGAGTTCATATGGATGCATTCGAGGTATTTGTGGGTTCAATTCGATGAATTGATGGTTCGGGATTAGAATGGCTCAATATGGCTCAAGTTGGTTAAGAGACCTATTTCGGGTTAGCTCGAATCGGCTCATGATTTTCACTCTATGACTATTCATTTGACTTTGATTAGTCTTAATTTCATCCCCAAATGTGTTTAGGGAGGTTGAATTTTGAATTAGAAAGCATTCGGTGCAACCCTATGTGCATACCTAAACTAAGCAACGGTGGTGCATAGCGGTTAACCGCCTTTGTAGGACCTAACCATGCAGCCATGTGTCACACCCCATTTTTGTCACCTTAGCTAGGACATATCATTTCATGTAGGATTTTGAGTCCTTTTTGAGTCTAGTCTTTTGCATTGAGTTTCTATGGCATTGAATATCATGTGTATGAATTTTGAAGTGATTTGGAGTTCATTTCGATAGTCAATAAGAACTTTTGCGACTCAAAGGGCATAATCGTCTTTTAAGCCGTATATTTTCCATTTGACCTTGAAATGAATCCTGAGTCATTCCCTCGAGTTCATATGAGTATATAGAGTCTATATATAGGTTCAATTTCATGAATTAATGGTTTAAGATTAATTCGGCTCGTAATGGTTCGGGTTGGCTAAAAGACCCTTTCTTGGTTTGCTCAAATTGACTCATAAGACCCAATCAATTTTCTCTCATTTAACTCAAATTGGGCTTTATTTATGTCCTAAACATGTTTAGAAAGATCAATTTTCGATTGGGAAAGCATTCGGTGTTAGGATTATGCCCTAGAGCCAATCATAGAGATGATTGTTTAGGGATTAGGAACAATCATTTGATTTCATTTATGTATGTCACATTTATTATTGACTTAATAAAAGGGCTTATTCTATTATGTTTATATGCATCATTTATATTTACATAATATGTCCATGGAGTTAGATTTGAGAATATGGAATTACAAAGAGTTGTAATTTTGAGACTATAGATATATCTCTGTACTAAATTCCTAAAGCATTCCTAGTTGAAGGTTCACTATGATGGACAGTAATGAACCATAGGACTAGCACTTGTTAGGTTGACTCTATAGGAGGATAGCTAGTCTCAAGCTATTTGTGTGGAGACACTACAACCAACAAGCGGGTGCCTATTACGAGAATAGGTACACTGAATGTGACCAAAGATATGAGATAAACTGAATGGAGTTTTATCCTGCCTGTCAATCAGTTTCTCATTGTTATAGTGGTACAAGTAATCCTTAGACCTGAGACGCCATAGTTGTCTTATGCATGTAGCTTTAGAAGTTTGATAACACTAAGTGCTAATCCTATTCAGGGGTTTGCAAAGGTGTTCATTGGCCCTACTGCTATGTGTGTGAAGGCATGTGAGTGATCAACAAGGGATCCATCACTCTCAGGAAAAGAGAGAGAATGTCTCATATAGCATTCATAATATAACTCATTAAATCCATGGCCATGGTAGGATGAATATGAAAAGAGTTTCATGAGTTCATCAATGAGTTGATATCTATGAATGAGTATAAAGTAATTGAACTAGGGAATTGACAGACTTCCATGTCCTATTAGTTCAATTGGAGACATTGTGTTGAAGGAAGGATGCAATTGTAACCTATAAACTATAACAGAAGGGTTCTTTGTAAATGACTATTCACCTCATTAAGGACCACACTATGAGCCATATGCTAGGTGTTACTCATGGTTAGTAGAAGCCCTAATTGATATAAGTGAGTTATAATCAATTAGGGAATTGGAAGGAGTTCCAATTAGACCCTAAATGGAAAGAGTTCCATTATGCACACCTCGTGCTATTCCTACTACTTAATGATGTGAACCCAATGGGTCACACACTGATCATGCAAGAAGGGCTTTAAAGTCTATGAGAGAAAAGGTTTTAGTGAATAAAGAATAGTTCTTTATAGGCCTATTTGTATTTGATACAAATAATAGGGGTTAATGTGCAATTAAGTGTAATTACATATAACCCTATTAGGGTTTCTTCCCCATGGCCAGCCCCCTTTAGTGGGCTGCCTATATAAGTCACACTTATGTGTGACATGGCATAATAGGCTTGCACAATAAACCCTAGCCGTCCAGCCCCTTGGAGGCTCTCTTCTCTCTCTCTCTCTTCTCCACCTCTAGCAACAACAAGGAAGAAGAAAGAAAGGACTTGAAGCTCTAGCTAGGTGTGGATACCGTTGGAGGCAGCACACTTGGGCTGCTCATTCACCGCTGTCTGGAATCAAAGCTTGGAGCAAAAAGGAGAAGACAAAAATTCTGTAAGTGTTCTAACCCTCTTTGTAGTTAGGGTTTGATTTTGTGTTATGCATAGTTAGATTCATGGGCTGTGGAATCGTAGGAAAAATTTTTATATTCCGCACTTCAATTTTTCCCTCTTGTTCGATTCCCAACAGTGGTATCAGAGCCATGGCTATGCATAATACAAAATACATATGGGCTGGAATTTATGGTGTAGTTGAATGATTCAAAAATCTGGAAAATTTTTTCTGCATAATTGGTTTTCCTCCATGGCTGAACCTAGGGTTTGGAACCCTAGGTCAATTCTCTTCTACTCCTCTTCTAATTGATGGTTAAGTGTATCCATGGATGCAATAGGTTGCATAGGGTTTGAGTTTGGAGAAGAAGAATAAGGAAACTAGGGTTTTATAAAACTGTTATGAACAGTTTTCATGGTTGCCATGAAAAACCGTCATCTTGTTTTGCCTGCCGAATTCAGAGTTCTTCTCCAAAATTTTTGAGCCATATATGGTTAGAAAGCTCTTTGAATAAGCTTTCCAACCCAACAAACGGTGCGTCAATCCGAGTTCTGTAGTGAAAGTTATGAATTTTTTACTACAGGCTGTCTGGAAAGACAGTTTTGCTCGGGAATGATGCAATAGCCACAACTTTGAGTTATTGATGGAGATCAAAGGCATGGCAATGGTTGCCACCACTTGGGTTATGTTCTAGACATGGTAGGGAAAGGTTCCCAAGCATTTAGATGCATCATAATTGGATTAAGATGCTAGAATAGAAGGAAGAAGGAGAAGAACACCATGGAGGCTGAATCTGGGTTTTAGAACCCTAAGGTTCTTGCAATTAATTCTAATTAAAGCTGCTGTATTTATGATGGCAAATCATTGTAGGATCATTATATATCATGTGTATATGATTTTCTTTAAGTTTCAAAAAGGTTTTGATGGAAAAAGATTCAAAAAGTTTGAAAATTTTTCATGAACAGCATAGCAGATTTTCTCTGCAGAAACGTCATCAATGGAGTTTTGATTAGAACTTGAGTTAGGGAACTCCAAATTGCATGAAACCAATTGCATTAGTTTCCTAAGACATGTAGGATACTGGGAAAATTCTTTTGGTAGCCTAATTCATTCATCTTGCTGGGTTTTAAATCAATTTCTGACCATGGACAGTGTGCTGTCAAATTCTGGGCAGCCTACTGTTGTTTTAATTGTTTAGAACAATTGGTGATGATTTGATCATCCAAACCTCTTCTATTAGCTTAGTATTTCATGTAGGGACATGATACAAAAGCTGGTTTCAATGGAGGAGTCGAATTGATAAGGATTTAGAAGCTATTGTGACCTTCAAGGTCTGCAACAATGGCTCCAGCAATGGGTTTTGGAAACCCTGATTGTTCTTGATGATGGCAGCCACTTCCACCACTTCTCACATGTCCAGAGGCTTGTCCCACACCCCTAGGATGTTCTCCCATGGCTGGCCATGGCCTCCCACAGTCGTTGGTGGCCATGGCAGCCTAGCCAAGCTCAGGCAGCCCCCTGGTAGTGAAGGCTGCATAGAGTTAAGGATGAAACCCTAATTTTGAGTTAATGATGAAACCCTAATTTCATTATGGCATTAATTAAAACCCTAATTGGAATATTAATTACCTTAATTAAGAGTTAATGATTGGTCATTAAATGACCAATCATGGTTATTGATTGTTAGGGCATAATTAATACCATTAATGATGTCTAGGGTTAGGGTTTTGGAAACCCTAATTAGTGTAATTAATTAAGGGTAATTAATACCCTATTTGGCATTAATTAAACCCTAATCCCTTTTATTAAATACCATATGAACCTAGGGTTTTAATGATTGGACATTAAATGACCAATCATAAGGCATTTAATGATTAGGGCTTGCATTTAGGGTTTAGGGTTATGCATTTAGGGTTTAGGGTTTTAGGAAACCCTAATACACTAATTCATCATTTTAATGATTTTATTTAATTCCTATATTAATTATTTAATTAATATTGATTAATTTTATAATGTTTTAAATGGTTTAAAACACAATTAGGGATTAAATTAAAATCTGGAAATTCTTAATTAAATGAAATTGTTTTGTTTAATTAAGGAAACCCTAATATTGGATATTAGAGTTATTTTAGGAAACTTTACATGTTTTAAATTAATTTGATTAATTGAAACTGTAATGTCTTAAATGTTAGGACTTTATTTAATTCTGGATATTTTTGTTAAAACCTAATAAGATTAGGATGCATTAACGAGATTAATGTAAATCATTCAAGAGAATTACCATAATGCCCATATGTTTTAATGCTTACAGTTTTTCTTTACATTATGCAATGAGATTGTATGTATGTGTTTGGATGGTGATTATGGACTATACCCTTTAAACCAATTGTGATTGGCCGTCTTATGAATGGGATGTTATTATTTACAAGAGTTGTAATTTTATTAAGGTGATGTAATTTATTTGGGGCTTGCATGCCACCTTCCCTCTCCCTCTCTCTCTATCGTTCTCTTATGTACCCCACATTCCCCTTATGTATCCCTTTCTTTAAATTATGTAAATGTTATGTAATCGAGAGCGCACTAAGGAGCATGGTGGACCCAAAGGAGCATGATAGAGCCCAACAAGCCAATGGTGGAGACCATCAAGCCAAGGGAGCAGATTGAAGGACTTGAAAGCTTAGAGAAGTTTTTCAAGAAAGCATGCATGTTACGAATGGTTTATTTTACGATCACCTACACCCACCTTAGACCTTGGATTCAATCTATTGGCTTGGATTGAATCCTCTCAAAGTCCATAATCATCATAGTGGGAGCTTTAATTTATGAGATAGTTGTATTAGCTCCAATACCATAGTTTGGTATATGTTTCCTATTCACTTAGGGACTAATATCAAAATATGGTACTTTATATATGTTGACATATAATAGCATGCGATGTATAATTTATAATAGCATGAGATGTATGATTATAAATAGCATAATTTATATGTTTAAATTTTGATACATAAGATGCATGTTAATTTGATGAGACCCTTTAAAACCCCTCTTATTTAATATTAAGTTGAAAGTGGAGAAGTCATTGGGGAATGAATTCTTCATTGCCTTCCATCATTATAGGATCATCTAACGTCCCTTAATGTGGGTACCTGGCTGCAGACATGTAGGAGCTACCCATGTTAAAGACATTACTTGAAACTATCACATATGAGATATCATGGGGTGCCTAAACTGGTATATACCAAGAAACTAACATGTGAGGTATATATTTGGCGAAACATACCTGTGTGAATGATGGGTTTAACTTAACTAGGGAAGTATTCCAAGAAACTAACATGTGAGGTGTATGTTCCCTAGAGGCAAAATGATTGGAACTTGCTTATGAAGCAATAGACAAAGAGTTGTCTTCTTATTGTGGGTTAGAAGTCAAGAAACTAACATGTGAGGCTTCTAGGTCACAGTGGGACCCCAATCCCCATTAGGAATGAGATTCCCGAATTCCATTAGAGGGTGTATGGAATTTGATAAAATAGTGGGAGGTACCATATGATTAAAGACCCAATCATTATGGATAAAAATGAAATCTAATTCTCTGTTTATGTAGATTACCTAATTACTTACCTCAAAACCCCTATTTCCTAATATATAGGATATTGATAGTTTGACTAAACCCGATTTCTTTGATTGACTTAGGAAATTGAGAATTGTTCTCAATTTCAAAAGATTGTTTATATGCTATTAGGCCTTTTATTAAAGGCCCTCCATAAAACATCCTAAGAAGAAAAAGACACTATGCACAATTGGCATCTTGTTGCCATGCTATATGATAGTATTGATGACTAATGAGCTTCAGAAGCAAAATTAGTCAATGCAAGTGCCTTTGATGTCCTACATCACATACAAAGGTTGTATAGTGAGTAAAAATAATACTATGAAGTATAGTAGTTATAAAGGACTTCTTCTGGACTAGGATGTAATAAAAGTTGTTTATTAATAATCATTCTTTTGAAAAATGATTAATCACATAGAATAGCTTGAGAAGCTAGATGTGATTTAAAATGGAAGCATAGAGGAAACCAAGTCTTGAAAAGTCAAAGACAAAGAAATATAATTATTTTGTAGTAAATATAAGGTATTGTAAAGGGAACTTGATAAAGTATCAGTCTTCCTAGAAGAACCAAACTTTTGAAGTTTTGGTTCATGCTCTAAACTAAATTGTTGGTTAGTTCTGCTTCTTGGTTTTTGGATTCTAGTATAATCTAAATCGAAGCAGAAAGTTAAGTAGATAATAAGTTACCTTTAAAAATTTTAATAGAGCAAGAGTTGCTAGATTAATTTTGGGAACTTATTTCTTAACTAAGTCATTTAAGACATTCTAGAAATTTGATTTCTGAATTTAAATGACTAATTAGAGCGAATGCAACGTATTCCGAGAATACAAGAGATGTAGAGACTCTCATTTAAATGTAACGATTATGACTTGGTTATGAGATGACTAAACCCATCTTTTACTTGGTGAAGTGAAAGAGTTACATTTATAATTTGACTAATACATTGTGATGTATATAGTCATGTAGAGCATGCATTCAATTACAGTAGACTCATCTTAGAATACCATAGCTCAATGGTGAATCTAAGAGAACGAATTGAACCCTATTAAGATATGGTTTGATCCATAATGAGTTTTACTAATGTATCCATCTAGGATATACCTTAAAATTGCTACATATTGATAATTTAGGGTTCACTCCAGTTTTGTCCCAATTATATCAGATATAATATGGGAAGAAATCCAACTTAAAGAAGTTAAGGCTTGGGCTTGTGCTACGCTTGTCTGGAAACATAACGTAGACAATCTGGAAATAAGGTCAAGTAAGTGTTGAATTGTGGTATATCCTAAAAGTGGTTGGGATAGTATTTCTATTACTCTAATGAACAAAAGTTGTCCATTAGGATGATTGCTGGATTTTCTTGAGAAAGAGTTCATTCAAGAAAGATGCAAAAGTAGATAGAATTTACAGAATTGTTTGTAAAGCCACAAACCAACAAAGATCCAACCCTTGCCCCTATTGAGGCAAAACCTTTAATTACACCGCATTCTTTTCATAGATCAAATTGGATATTTCTTTAACATAAGAGAGATATTGTATCTCCATTAGAATGTGAAAGAATTGTTCTTTGGTGATAAAGATCACCAAGATAATCCTATTAATTATGATTAGGCGATGTTTGACATCAACTTGAGAAATGACTAAGAGTTATTAAATCCAATATGGACAGGTAGAGACCTAAAAGGCTTGGCTATTTAAGAATGTTTTCAACATAGGCAAAATGTTGTCTATAAAGAAACTTGTTTGATAATAGTTATGCTGAAATCCATTTGGATCTTGTTATCTATAAACACACATTTTGAATATGAGATATGTCAAAAAGGATATAAAGATGTTATATCAAATGGTGAAAAACCATAAAAGTGTGTAAGTTATAGAAGTCTATTAATAGACTACAAGGTTCTCATAATTAGAACATCTATAAAGTTGAAGTAATCAAATTGTTTGATTTCTCTCATTGTATAGATGGACCATGAGTGTATAAAAGGTTAGTGGGAGTGCGATCGTTTTTCTTTATCCTAAGTATGGATGACATCATAATCATTATGAATGATATATGAATGTTATCTAATGTAAAGTTTTAGTTTTTGGAGAAAAACTAATTCATGAAAGATTTGGCAAAAGCATTCAATAAGATCTATAGAGATAGATCATATAGATTGCTAAGTATCTCCAAATCTTCAAACATAGTTGAAATGTTGAAGGAGTTCAACATGGAGAATTCTAAGGGAGGTCTGATTTACTTCAGATAAGAATTCATTATTCAAGGGCATGTGCCCTAGGATAACACAAGTAAGGTTCTTAAAGTGTTAAGAAGCCTTATTCTACACTATGTATTGAACCTAATATCTATTATGTTGTAATTGTTACAAATAGTTATCAGTCAATTCAAATTTGGAATATTAGATTGTATATGGAAATTGTAAACTCATAATAGATGGGTATATGGATTTGGATATAATCCATATGGGGTATATGTTATATTCACTTTAGTTGGTGAAATACTTAATGGAAGAACTGTATGAAAGATACAGTGGATTCCATTATTAAGGGTGAATTAATTGTCACATTGTCTAGGAGACTGTTTGGATCTATAAGTTCATTTAGAACTTGGAGTTGTTCCTTCCATTGAGTTGCCCACACCTTGTTTTGTGACAACAATGGGTCTATAGCTCAAGTATAGGAATCACGGTCTCATCAAAAGTCCAAACACATAGAGTGACAATTCCAAGTGATTAGAGGAATCATTGGAAGAGGTAATAGATACATTACAAAAGATATTATCTACATAAGTTTTTGTAGACCTACTGACTAAAGCTTTAAAACATAATTGGTTATGTCTAAGACCAACATCTTGAGAAGATAGGTATGCGATACATGGTCGATTGTCTTTAGTGCAAGTGGGAGATTGTTAGGATTATGCCCTAGAGCCAATCATAGAGATGATTGTTTAGGGATTAGGAACAATCATTTGATTTCATTTATGTATGTCACATTTATTATTGACTTAATAAAAGGGCTTATTCTATTATGTTTATATGCATCATTTATATTTACATAATATGTCCACGGAGTTAGATTTGAGAATATGGAATTACAAAGAGTTGTAATTTTGAGACTATAGATATATCTCTGTACTAAACTCCTAAAGCATTCCTAGTTGAAGGTTCACTATGATGGACAGTAATGAACCATAGGACTAGCACTTGTTAGGTTGACTCTATAGGAGGATAGCTAGTCTCAAGCTATTTGTGTGGAGACACTACAACCAATAAGCGGGTGCCTATTACGAGAATAGGTACACTGAATGTGACCAAAGATATGAGATAAACTGAATGGAGTTTTATCCTGCCTGTCAATCAGTTTCTCATTGTTATAGTGGTACAAGTAATCCTTAGACCTGAGACGCCATAGTTGTCTTATGCATGTAGCTTTAGAAGTTTGATAACACTAAGTGCTAATCCTATTCAGGGGTTTGCAAAGGTGTTCATTGGCCCTACTACTATGTGTGTGAAGGCATGTGAGTGATCAACAAGGGATCCATCACTCTCAGGAAAAGAGAGAGAATGTCTCATATAGCATTCATAATATAACTCATTAAATCCATGGCCATGGTAGGATGAATATGAAAAGAGTTTCATGAGTTCATCAATGAGTTGATATCTATGAATGAGTATAAAGTAATTGAACTAGGGAATTGACAGACTTCCATGTCCTATTAGTTCAATTGGAGACATTGTGTTGAAGGAAGGATGCAATTGTAACCTATAAACTATAACAGAAGGGTTCTTTGTAAATGACTATTCACCTCATTAAGGACCACACCATGAGCCATATGCTAGGTGTTACTCATGGTTAGTAGAAGCCCTAATTGATATAAGTGAGTTATAATCAATTAGGGAATTGGAAGGAGTTCCAATTAGACCCTAAATGGAAAGAGTTCCATTGTGCACACCTCGTGCTATTCCTACTACTTAATGATGTGAACCCAATGGGTCACACACTGATCATGCAAGAAGGGCTTTAAAGTCTATGAGAGAAAAGGTTTTAGTGAATAAAGAATAGTTCTTTATAGGCCTATTTGTATTTGATACAAATAATAGGGGTTAATGTGCAATTAAGTGTAATTACATATAACCCTATTAGGGTTTCTTCCCCATGGCCAGCCCCCTTTAGTGGGCTGCCTATATAAGTCACACTTATGTGTGACATGGCATAATAGGCTTGCACAATAAACCCTAGCCAGTCCAGCCCCTTGGAGGCTCTCTTCTCTCTCTCTCTCTTCTCCACCTCTAGCAACAATAAGGAAGAAGAAAGAAAGGACTTGAAGCTCTAGCTAGGTGTGGATACCGTTGGAGGCAGCACACTTGGGCTGCTCATTCACCGCTGTCTGGAATCAAAGCTTGGAGCAAAAAGGAGAAGACAAAAATTCTGTAAGTGTTCTAACCCTCTTTGTAGTTAGGGTTTGATTTTGTGTTATGCATAGTTAGATTCATGGGCTGTGGAATCGTAGGAAAAATTTTTATATTCCGCACTTCAATTTTTCCCTCTTGTTCGATTCCCAACATTCGGTTCGACCTCGTGTACAAACCCAGCTTAGCGACGGTGAGGCACCATGGTTAACCACCTTTGTAAAACCTAACCATGCACCCATGGTTAAGGATTTTTGTCCTAAAATGCCTAAAAATGTGTTCCCCTTCGAAACACGGTCGTTTTGGCTTTTATTTCGTCAAAATCGGACTTAATTTGAAGATTTTAGGACTTCTACAACAAGTGGGAGTCAAAAGCGGAGCAAAAATAGGAGGGCCTCGGGTAACCGTCCGGGGCTGGACAGTCAGCCGTCCAAGCCCAGACGGCTAACCGTCCAGGCCTAGTTGGTCACCCGAGGAATCCTTCCTCAACTCAAATTCTGACTCTTCTCTCCCTCTTTTGATAGTTTCCTCCGCCAATACAACTTGTCTGAGCTTAGGAGTGTGTAAGTTTGAGTTGTTTGAGCACTAAGAGAGTCTTTAATAGCCCTAGGATCATTATTTAATGAATTAATCTTAGCCATTGGTTTAGGGGGTCAATTCTCTATATAAAGGACATGATATTCAGCACATAGAGGGAGGTTAATTGCACTTTACACTTAGAGAGAGAGGGAGCTACGAGTTTGGAGAGCTAGAAGGACATTAAGAGGAGGCTCTTTAACCCCAAGCAAGCAAGGAAACAAGAGGTTTGAAGACAAGGAAGAGTTTACAAGAGGTAAGCATGTCCTTTTAATGCTGAACATGAATTTTCTGCTTCTCTTTCTTCTCTTTCTTCTTCTTCTTTTAAGATAGTTATGGTGCATGAAGTTGCTCTTCTTATGGATTGAATTCAATGCTTGTGTGATGTTATATGAATGGTTTGGAGATGGTTTATGGCTTTGTATGCTTGATAATCCCTGGTTTACTAAGGATTTGAAAGTATTACTCTTTTCATCTTCTTAAATCATGCATAGTTCACATGTCTAGGTTGCTGTGATTGTTATCATGAATTGATGCTCCTATTAGTTAATATATATGATATGAATGATATTCATGATAATTTGAGCATGTCTTAGAGTTGTTTCATAGGTTTTAATGCATAGTTGTGAGATTAGGGTTTCGATAACCCTGAAATCGCGTAGGTCTTATACAGCATGCTTAGCTTAGCTTTTTGAGTTGTTGCTCATCATAGTCATTCTATATATGCTGCATATAGTTGAATCATGCTAGGTTTGCATTCATATAGTATATTTTATAGGGTTTTTGGAGACATTATCCTTTTGTAAGGATAATTATCCTTTTCGTTGAGTGAGGTTTTGTATAAGAGTCTTCTGTGATGTGTTTAAGCATGAAATCACTTCTATGGTGTTCTAATGTATATATTTTACGTAGGATATGCTGATTGTACCTCCCCATAACGACTTTTTTACGTGAAATTATTCTAGGATAATTTTGCTTAAGAAAGCTCGCCGTAGTGAGGCCTATTTTCATATTTTACATAAAATATCATCTTTTTGGTTAGAATGTGCTTTGTTATCATGTTTATTGATATTATTGGAGTCTCTTATGCTTGTTAGTGTGTCTTTGGTAGGTCTTTATGCATGTTAGTCGAGTCATTGCATGTAGGATTGAGTTAGAGTCCTTAGTTATTCATTATTCTTATTGTTTGCATGATGAATGGATAATTTTAGGCCTTGTTATGGTTCTGCCCAGATTTGCATATTGCTTTCTTTGCATGATTTTGTGCACTTGTAAGGGTGCAAACAGGTACAATGCTTGTCCTATTGCAAATAGGGCCGCTATGGTCTGAAATGGCTAATGATTGGAGCTTTTGCGCTCAGGTAAGTAGGCTTTGAAGGTGCCCCAATTCACCTTTCTTTTTCTTTCCTTTCTCTTCTCCCTCCTAGGGTTACTTCTTAATACAAACATATGGTAATTATCAAAGGTTTCCTTTATTGCTAAAATTCTGGTTTTCTATCAAAGTTTTCCTCTTGCGGAAGTTTTCGACTTAAGACTAAATTAATGTATTTTCAAATAAGGAAACCTAGGGTTTTTACTATAGGTTTGTATTAGGTTGTAATCCTATTCTTTTCGAACTACATGGACTTTGATCCATGTATTTCGCTGCATGGTACGTAGGCGCTCTTCGTGAGGCTCAAGTCCATTCTAGGATCCAAGTATCCTAGGCTTTTTCTTTTCTTTTCCTTTCTTTTTGTTTTGTTTTATTTGAGTGATTGTGCATGAGATGATTAGATGGGATATATGATATGCATGCTGCCTTGTGATGATATATGATGATATTTGAGTGGAAAAGATCTTTAAGTTAGCCCAATTAAATTAAGAGACCAACTCGGGCGATGTGGGTGCCTATGGGCTTTTGCCCAGAACCTTCCCACGTCGTAACTTAGCCCCCGAATCCAATTTTCTGGTTTCAAAGACTTTGCTTTTCCTTTAATAGAGTCATGTGGTTTTGAAAATAAAACATTTTTTGTGGTTTTCCTCTTTTCCCTAAAAAATGAGGTGGCGACTCCTTTTTGTTTGTTGTCTTTCACCCATCCCATATATATTAATCTTCTTTTTCCGCCAAATCCTTGTAGGCCGTTTTCCGGGGTTCACAGTTTGGCGACTCCACTGGGGATGTCGAGGGCTAGACTCATTTAATTTGATTGGGCTAAATTAATTTCTTATTGTTTAATAAAATCAATCACTTGCATCCGCTTGATTGTGTGCTTTCATTTATTGCATTGTGTGCGCTACTGTTGCATGATCACTCGATTGTCCCTTGATGTATCCTTGCCAACTGATAGCCTAGTTCGACCTTGGTTTTCCTGATTCCATGTGTTGGGCGAAGCTATCAAACCTCTCTCGCCAAGTACCCTTGGGTATATCAAGTGGATCAATCACGTATTGCTGGACCCACGCGACATTCCTGATGTCACATGTGGTTAGGTATAAAGATTGGTACAAGTAAAGTTGAGGACCCTAGCCTACCCTCTTAAAAGAAAGAATTGCATGTAATGGGCCTTCTAGGACACCGTTGGATCACCTATATGCACACACATTGTTGTGATGATATGTTGTCGTGTTTGTGATGTGTTGCCATGCTTTGTTGATTGAGTGGGTAATTAAAGGAAACTTTACATCTTGCATCCTTAATACGTACCCTTCCCCATGACCCCCGCAAGGGTAATTGGTTAAGAGAACTAATTAAGGGTGTACGTTGTAAAAATTTTGAGATAATTATGGAAGCTTAGGATGGACCCTTAGGCTGAAAAATTGAGTGTTTGCCCTATGTTAGAGGGAGAGACGTGCTGGCTTGGATCCATAATCAACAAGGGCGCCTAGTTAGTGCTGATTCTGTCACCGAGTCAGATATGGCCGAGGAAAGAACTAGCAACCGGGGTTTCAACCTTGAGGCTACTTTGAAAGCTATCATGGAAAAGCTTGACCACACTACCCAGGTATCCGAGACCGCACTCAAGTTAGCTTAAGACATTCAACAGAAGAACTCTGAACCTGAATCTAGGGCCCGTGCCACTGATAACAATCAAGGATCCAATGATTCCGAATCTGCTGAGGAACCATTAGGAGAGGGGGGAGAGCCACCCAAGACCAAGGAAAGGGAAACCAAAGCCACATCAAGGGAGAGCTCAACCGTCCTGGCAAACAAGGTCGAGGCCTTAGAACGAACTCTGAAGGGAATCCACAGGTCTGATGATATGGTGGACATCCGTACTTTTTCCTTGTTCCCAAAGGCTCGCATCCCGTTACAATTCAAGATGCCGGAGTTGGAAAAATTCATTGGGATAGGCTGTCCTAAAACCCACCTCAAGATGTATGTGCGAGCTATGCACCCTCGAGGGGCGAACAATGAGTTATTGGCTCAAATGTTCCACGAGTCATTAGCGAGTTCCGCCTTGAAATGGTTTTTGTCATTAGAGGAGAACAGAACCAAGACCTGGGAGGATGTGTGCAATGCATTCACGGACCATTACAAGTATAACACTGAAGTGGATGTCACGCGAAGGGACTTGGAAACCACTAAGCAAGGGGTTAATGAGACTTTCTCCGCCTTCATCACTAGGTAGAGACAAAAGGCTTCCAAAATGACAGACAGACTGAATGAGGAAGACCAGATTCAGTTGGTGGTGAAGAATTTGTTGCCCGTATATCATAAGCATCTCTTTGCTCATTACTTTCCGAACTTCAAGGCTCTTGTTGGGGCTGGCACACAAGTCGAAGATGCAATCGCCGATGGAACAATCAAAACGGAGGAGATCCAAAGGAGTCGAAGGACAAACTTTGGAGGAAAACCCAATGCCGAGGTCAATACCATTACCCAACCCACTCGCCCTTTCTCCCTAAATGACTCCACTTCACCTCGCCAATTCACCGAGCTATACATGTCACTCAAAAGAGTCTTTGAAAAGCTGAGAAGCCGTGACCTCCTGAAACCCCTCGACTCAAGGCCTCCACCAAACCCGTTACCCAAAAGCTACAATGAAAATGAATATTGCAAGTTCCACCAAGCCAAAGGCCATCTAACCAACCGTTGTTACTGCCTCTGCCATGAAATCCAAGATTTGCTTGACAAGCAGATCATTTCACCACCCACCGCACCAAATCGCCCAAATGTCACTCGAAATCCCCTCCCCACTCACAATGTGCCTCCTCCCAACAACATAAATGCCATCGAGCTTAGCTCGTCCCAATCCCGTCAACCCATAAGGCAATACATACCGCTCCCCATGACCTTGACTCAAGTTTTCCACCAATGTTGTGATAAAGAGCTCATATTGCCATGCCATTCAAAGCCGAGGCCTTCGACTCCTCACCAATTCTGTTTGTACCATCAGGCGCCCGGACATAATACGGAGGACTGTGTTATACTAAAAAAGGTAGTTCAAAACCTTAATGATCAAAAGGTTTTGGTATTGCCAAAGAAGTCCATGCAGCGACAATTGAAAGAAAGGTTCGAGGCAGGAGATCCTAAAGTGGGTTTGTTGGGAGAGTCGTCCGGAAAGTTTGATTACTATGTACTCTACCCCAACCCCATCCCTGATGAGCCTATAATCCCCACAAGTTGGGATGAGTTACCAGAGGAAGTCCAAATGGAAGAGATCAACACAATCACATGGGATGACCTCATGGGTGACGTAGGTGAGATTGATGATATGTGGATGAGCGATGACGAGGTAGAGCACATAACTAGAGGGGGTCACCATTTCAAGCCTCCGCATCTAGAATCTGACAACCCATTGGGGGACTTGGAAGGTAATCACCACCTCGACCTGCAAGAAGAGGAGGACGAAGTGCTTAGGCAATTGAGAAAGACTAATGCCAACATCACTATATGGGGTTTACTCATGGCCTCTTACAAGCACCGTCAGACTATCTTGAAGTTGCTCAACCAGATACAAGTCCCCGTTGACACGTCTCCGAAAAATTTGGTGAACTTAGTGAATCCAACCTCGAAGAACTCAACCATTGTGTTCTCAGAGGCAGACCTACCTAAAAGTGGACCTAGCCATTCGCAAGCCATGTACATCACTGTCGACACCATGGGAAAGAGAGTTTCAACAGTCCTGATTGATAATGGTTCCGCTCTTAATGTGTGCCCTCTCAGAACTGCCACCGTCTTGGGGTTAGATCCAACAGACTTCGTGCCATCTGGGCAAACAGTGAGAGCTTATGATAACACTCGCAGAGAGGTGATTGGAGTGGTCACCTTGCCTCTGATTATGGGGCCTACAGAATTCAGAGTGGAGTTCCAAGTGCTAGATGTCCCGTCATGCTTCAATCTCTTGTTGGGAAGACCTTGGATTCATCCTGCAGGGGCTGTCCCTTCTTCATTGCACTAAAAAGTCAAGTTCCCTTATGAAGGGGCCATCGTCACACTTCAAGGTGATTATGACTTAAAGTCGTCGAGAGTACCCATTTGCGAGATCAAGCCCGAGCCCGTTGGAGCACTATTGTCTGGGTTCGAGTATGTTCAATGCATAGAGAAAGAGCCGGAACAGAGAGAGTTGATACCTCTCGACTTCTGCCCTCATGGCAATTTGCATGTGGGGAACATAATGAAGAAAATGAGTTTCTTCCCAGGCATGGGACTAGGACGCCGTCAGCAAGGCATACCGGTATCCGTTCAGAGCCGCATTGTCACCTACACCTTCGGATTGGGGTATGAGCCTTCCAAGAAGGACCATATAGAGATGTTGCAGAGAAGCAGAGAAAGGGTCAAAGCAAAAGCAGAAGGGAGGGTGCCAGATATTAGAATCTCACCATACCGACCTACCTTGAATGGTTACTTTGTTAAGGAGGGGGAGGATTTCCTATTCTGTGGATTCCCCGAACCATCCATTGACAAAGCAACCAAGGCGAGAGTTCCGGGGTTTGAAATATTCTTCACCGAGTGGTATCCCATCACTGCAACAATGGTTGATGATGAAGCAATCAAGGATGACTATTGGGAAGAGAAGAGTGAGGACTGAGCAGAACAGATGGATTCGGAAGCCATGGTTACAATGATTCAAGATACGATTCTTGCTGTGGAGGAATCGGATTTCGAGTGTTCTTCAATTCACCATGCAGCCGTGCCGCTCCTTAATTGGTATCTTGAAGAGGGTACCGTTGCAGAAGTTCTTGAGGGCGAGGATCTCGACTTACCTGATAGTAGCTTGTAGGTTCCTTAGTAGCTGGTCTTAGTTTTCCTTTCAAATAAAGTGTGTCCGCATAGCCCACCTTGTGGAGTTAGGAGTCGTTCCCTAGTTGTGGCACATGTGTTTTCTTTTCTTTGTTTTGTTTTGTTAGTTCAGTCAATAAAGTGTGTTTCTTTTCATTATTTGCAGTGTTTCCTTTCTCTCTTCTATGGATATCTATGGCATGGATATAGATCCTAGGAATGACGTCCCCCCAGAGCTCGTCGAGCAAAGGAAAAGGGGCGTTACCGAACCTAACATGGATAAATTGGAATCAATCAACCTAGGGATAGATGAATTGCCAAGGATAATTAAAATTGGGATAACTCTCTCGCCTGCTGAAAAAGAAAAATTGATAATACTTCTAAAAGCCAATGTAGAGGCCTTCGCATGGTCTTATGAGGATATGCCTGGTATTGATCCAGATATAGTGCAACATTACATCCCCACTAATCCCACTAAAAAGCCTATAAAGCAAAAATTAAGAAGATTAAAACCAGAATGGGCTTTGAAAGTAAAAGAAGAGGTAACTAAACAATTAGATGCCGGGTTTCTCCAAGTTGTGGAGTACCCTGAATGGCTGTCTAACATAGTGCCTGTGCCTAAAAAAGATGGGAAAGTGCGAATGTGTGTTGACTTCCGTGACCTTAATGCTGCGAGCCCAAAAGATGATTTCCCTCTACCGCATATCGATGTGTTGGTGGACAGTACAGCAGGCCATGCCCTTCTCTCCTTCATGGATGGGTTCTCCGATTACAACCAGATAAAGATGGCACCTCAAGACATGGAAAAGACGGCTTTTATCACGCAGTGGGGCACGTATTGCTACAAGGTAATGCCTTTTGGCTTGAGAAATGCTGGGGCTACTTACCAAAGAGCTGCTACGACCCTATTGCATGATATGATCCATAAAGAAGTAGAGGTGTATGTGGATGACATGATAGTCAAATCTGTAGACCGGGAAGGACATTTCGCGGCATTGGAGAAATTCCTAGAACGGGCAAAGAAGTACAACCTCCGACTGAATCCTCAGAAGTGCGCTTTCAGAGTCACCGTAGGGAAGCTGTTGGGTTTCATGATCACTCAGAGGGGAATTGAAGTTGATCCAGGGAAGATAAAAGCTATTACGGAGATGGAGCCACCAAGAACGGAAAAGCAGATCCGGGGTTTTCTGGGGAGAGTTCAATACATAAGCCGTTTCATCGCCAATATGACCATGGTATGCGAGCCAATTTTTAAGCTACTTAAAAAAGGCGTTTCCAAGGAATGGAATGAGGATTGTCAAGAAACCTTTGAGACCATTAAAAGGTATCTGAGTAACCCCCCAATTTTGGTTCCCCTGCGGCAAGGTGAACCATTACTGTTATATTTAACGGTTACTGAAACCGCGACGGGAGCTATGTTAGCTCAATACCTTGAAGGGTCAAAAAAGGAAAATGCCATCTACTACTTGAGCAAGAAAATGACAGATTATGAAGTAAAGTACAATGCGCTAGAAAAGGCTTGCGTAGCATTGGTATGGGCTACCTAGAAACTCCGTCATTACATGATGTCTTTCGAAGTCCTGTTGATAAGTCGATTAGATCCTTTGAAGTATTTGCTAGAAAAACCAGTCCTATCATACAGGACCGCTCGTTGGTCGCTTCTTCTCAATGAATTCGACATAAAGCACCTGGCGCAGAAGTCCGTTAAAGGAAGTGTCATTGCAGACCATTTGGCAAGTTGCCCTGTGTCATCATCAACCCAATTCAATGATAAGTTCCCCGACGAAGATATCCTGGAAATCAAGAAGAAGGTTTGGAGAGTCTACTTCGACGGAGCTGCAAACAGAAGGGGATATGGAATAGGAGTGCTACTAGTCTCGCCCGAAGAAGCCTTCACGCCTTTAGCAGTCAAATTGGGGTTCGAAGCCACCAACAACATAGCAGAGTATGAGGCCTGCATCCTAGCATTGGAAGCTGCATTAGAGTTGGGGATAAAAGAACTAGAGGTGTTCGAAGATTCAGTATTGATAATCTGTTAGATAAAAGGGGAGTGGAAAACTCGCGATGAGAAGCTGTTGCCCTATCATGCCTATTTGGAAGCACTGACCAAAGAGTTCGCGGAAATCGAGTTCAATTACTTGTCGAGAAACAAGAATCAGTTCGCTGATGCCTTAGCAACTCTAGCGTCAATGGTGGAAATACCAGAAGGGGGAAGCGTGAAACCGCTCGTGATCGAATGCAGAGAGAAACCTGTTTATTGCTGTTCCATTCGAAAAGGAGAGGTAACAGATAACCACCCTTGGTTTTATGACATAAGAAGGCTCATCGAGGAAAGGGAATATCCAGAGGAAGCATCTCGCGTGGATAGGCGAACACTGAGAAGATTGGCAAGCCATTATGTGGTATGCAGAGGAAAACTATATCGGAGGTCTTACGATGGAATTCACTTGCTGTGTGTTGTTGGGAATCGAACAGGAGGGAAAAATTGAAGTGCGGAATATAAAAATTTTTCCTACGATTCCACAGCCCATGAATCTAACTATGCATAACACAAAATCAAACCCTAACTACAAAGAGGGTTAGAACACTTACAGAATTTTTGTCTTCTCCGTTTTGCTCCAAGCTTCAACTCCGGACAGCGGTGAATGAGCAGCCCAAGTGTGCTGCCTCCAACGGTATCCACACCTAGCTAGAGCTTCAAGTCCTTTCCTCCTTTTCCTTGTTGTTGCTAGTGTAGGAGAAGAGAGCAGAGAGAAAAAGGGAGGCTGGAAATTCTGGCCAGCCCTTGGGGAATTCAACTTATGATGATGTCACACATCATAGTGTGACTTATATAGTCCACACTAAGGGGGCCAGCCCTAGGGGGAAACCCTATTAGGGTTTTATGCAATTTCTCTAAATTGCACAATAACCCCTATAAATTATATCAAATATAAATAGGCCTCAAAGAACTATTCTGTATGCACTCATACCCTTTCTCTCATAGACTTTAAAGCTCATCTTGCATGATCAGTGTGTGACCCATTAGGTTCACATCATCAAGTAGTAGGAATAGCACGAGGTGTGCACAATGGAACTCTTTCCATTTAGGGTTTAATTGGAACTCCTTCCAATTCCCTAATTGATTATAACTCACTTATATCAATTAGGGCTTCTACTAACCATGAGTAACACCTAGCATATGGCTCATGGTGTGGTCCTTAATGAGGTGAATAGTCATTTACAAAGAACCCTTCTGTTATAGTTTATAGGTTACAATTGCATCCTTCCTTCAACACAATGTCTCCAATTGAACTAATAGGACATAGAAGTCTGTCAAGTCCCTAGTTCAATTACTTTAGACTCATTCATAGATATCAACTCATTGATGAACTCATCAAACTCTTTTCATATTCATCCTACCATGGCCATGGATTTAATGAGTTATATTATGAATGCTATATGGGACATTCTCTCTCTTTTTCCTAAGAGTGATGGATCCCTTGTTGATCACTCACATGCCTTCATACACATAGCAGTAGGGCCAATGAACACCTTTGCAAACCCCTGAATAGGATTTGCACTTAGTGTTATCAAACTTCTAAAGCTACATGCATAAGACAACTATGGTGTCTCAGGTCTAAGGATTACTTGTACCACTATAACAATGAAAAACTGATTGACAGGCAGGATAAAACTCCATTCAGTTTATCTCATATCTTTGGTCACATTCTGTGTACCTATTCTCGTAATAGGCACCCACTTGTTGGTTGTAGTGTCTCCACATAAATAGCTTGAGACTAGCTATCCTCCTATAGAGTCAACCTAACAAGTGCTAGTCCTATGGTTCATTACTGTCCATCATAGTGAACCTTCAACTAGGAATGCTTTAGGAGTTTAGTACAGAGATATATCTATAGTCTCAAAATTACAACTCTTTGTAATTCCATATTCTCAACTCTAACTCCATGGACATATTATGTAAATATAAATGATGCATATAAACATAATAGAATAAGCCCTTTTATTAAATCAATAATAAATGTGACATACATAAATGAAATCAAATGATTGTTCCTAATCCCTAAACAATCATCTCTATTATTGCACTCTCCTCTAATCTCATTGCATAATGTAAAGAAAAACTGTAAGCATTATAACATATGGGCATTATGGTAATTCTCTTGAATGATTTACATTAATCTCATTAATGCATCCTAATCTTATTAGGTTTAAACAAAAATATCCAGAATTAAATAAAGTCTTAACATTTAAGACATTTAGTTTCAATTAATCAAATTAATAGAAACATATAAAGTTTCCTAAAATAACTCTAATATCCAATATTAGGGTTTCCTTATTTAAACAAAACAATTTCATTTTATTAAGAATTTCCAAATTTTAATTTAATCCCCAATTGTATTTTAAACCATTTGAAACATTATAAAATTAATCAATGTTAATTAAATAATTAACATGGGAATTAAATAAAATCAATTAAATGATGAATTAGTGTATTAGGGTTTCCTAAAACCCTAAACCCTAAATGCATAACCCTAAACCCTAAATGCAAGCCCTAATCATTAAATGCCTTATGATTGGTCATTTAATAACCAATCATTAAAACCCTAGGTTCATACGGTATTTAATAAAAGGGATTAGGGTTTAATTAATGCCAAATAGGGTATTTATTACCCTTAATTAATTACACTAATTAGGGTTATCAAAAACCCTAACCCTAGACATCATTAATGGTATTAATTATGCCCTAACAATTAATAACCATGATTGGTCATTTAATGACCAATCATTAACTCTTAATTAAGGTAATTAATATTCCAATTAGGGTTTTAATTAATGCCATAATGGAATTAGGGTTTCATCATTAACTCAAAATTAGGGTTTCATCCTTAACTCTATGCAGCCGTCACTACCAGGGGCCTGCCTGAGCTTGGTTAGGCTGCCATGGCCACCAATGACTGTGGGAGGCCATGGCTAGTCATGGGAGAACATCCTAGGGGTGCGGGACAAGCCTCTGGACACGTGAGAAGTGGTAGAAGTGGCTGCCATCATCAAGAACAATCAGGGTTTCCAAAACCCATTGCTGGAGCCATTGTTGCAGACCTTGAAGGTCACAATAGCTTCTAAATCCTTATCAATTTGACTCCTCCATTGAAACCAGATTTTGTATCATGTCCCTACATGAAATACTAAGCTAATAGAAGAGGTTTGGATGATCGAATCATCACCAATTGTTCTAAACAATTAAAACAACAGTAGGCTGCCCAGAATTTGACAGCACACTGTCCATGGTCAGAAATTGATTTAAAACCCAGCAAGATGAATGAATTAGGCTACCAAACGAATTTTCCCAGTATCCTACATGTCTTAGGAAACTAATGCAATTGGTTTCATGCAATTTGGAGTTCCCTAACGCAAGTTCTAATCAAAACTCCATTGATGACTTTTCTGCAGAGAAAATCTGCTATGCTGTTCATGAAAAATTTTCAAACTTTTTGAATCTTTTTCCATCAAAACCTTTTTGAAACTTAAAGAAAATCATATATACATTATATATAATGATCCTACAATGATTTGCCATCATAAATACAGCAGCTTTAATTAGAATTAATTGCAAGAACCTTAGGGTTCTAAAACCCAGATTCAGCCTCCATGGTGTTCTTCTCCTTCTTCCTTCTGTTCTAGCATCTTAATCCAATTATGATGCATCTAAATGCTTGGGAACCTTTCCCTACAATGTCTAGAACATAACCCAAGTGGTGGCAACCATTGCCATGCCTTTGATCTCCATCAATAACTCAAAGTTGTGGCTATTGCATCATTCCCGAGCAAAACTGTCTTTCCAGACAGCCTGTAGTAAAAAATTCATAACTTTCACTACAGAACTCGGATTGATGCACCGTTTGTTGGGTTGGAAAGCTGATTCAAATAGCTTTCTAACCATATATGGCTCGAAAATTTTGGAGAAGAACTCTGAATTCGGGATGCAAAACAAGATGACGGTTTTTCATGGCTACCATGAAAACTGTTCATAACAGTTTTATAAAACCCTAGTTTCCTTATTCTTCTTCTCCAAACTCAAACCCTAAGCAACCTATTGCATCCATGGCTACACTTAACCATCAATTAGAAAAGGAGTAGAAGAGAATTGACCTAGGATTCCAAACCCCAGGTTCAGCCATGGAGGAAAACCAATTATGCAGAAAAATTTTTCCAGATTTTTGAATCATTCAACTACACCATAATTACCAGCCCATATGTATTTTGTATTATGCATAATCATGGCTCTGATACCACTGTTGGGAATCGAACAAGAGGGAAAAATTGAAGTGCGGAATATAAAAATTTTTCTTACGATTCCACAGCCCATGAATCTAACTATGCATAACACAAAATCAAACCCTAACTACAAAGAGGGTTAGAACACTTACAGAATATTTGTCTTCTCCATTTTGCTCCAAGCTTCAACTCCGGACAGCGGTGAATGAGCAGCCCAAGTGTGCTGCCTCCAACGGTATCCACACCTAGCTAGAGCTTCAAGTCCTTTCCTCCTTTTCCTTGTTGTTGCTAGTGTAGGAGAAGAGAGGAGAGAGAGAAAGGGAGGCTGGAAATTCTGGCCAGCCCTTGGGGAGTTCAACTTATGATGATGTCACACATCATAGTGTGACTTATATAGTCCACACTAAGGGGGCCGGCCCTAGGGGGAAACCCTATTAGGGTTTTATGCAATTTCTCTAAATTGCATAATAACCCCTATAAATTATATCAAATATAAATAGGCCTCAAAGAACTATTCTTTATGCACTCATACCCTTTCTCTCATAGACTTTAAAGCTCATCTTGCATGATCAGTGTGTGACCCATTGGGTTCACATCATCAAGTAGTAGGAATAGCACGAGGTGTGCACAATGGAACTCTTTCCATTTAGGATTTAATTGGAACTCCTTCCAATTCCCTAATTGATTATAACTCACTTATATCAATTAGGACTTCTACTAACCATGAGTAACACCTAGCATATGGCTCATGGTGTGGTCCTTAATGAGGTGAATAGTCATTTACAAAGAACCCTTCTGTTATAGTTTATAGGTTACAATTGCATCCTTCCTTCAACACAATGTCTCCAATTGAACTAATAGGACATGGAAGTCTGTCAAGTCCCTAGTTCAATTACTTTAGACTCATTCATAGATATCAACTCATTGATGAACTCATCAAACTCTTTTCATATTCATCCTACCATGGCCATGGATTTAATGAGTTATATTATGAATGCTATATGAGACATTCCTTCTCTTTTTCCTAAGAGTGATGGATCCCTTGTTGATCACTCACATGCCTTCATACACATAGCAGTAGGGCCAATGAACACCTTTGCAAACCCCTGAATAGGATTTGCACTTAGTGTTATCAAACTTCTAAAGCTACATGCATAAGACAACTATGGTGTCTCAGGTCTAAGGATTACTTGTACCACTATAACAATGAGAAACTGATTGACAGGCAGGATAAAACTCCATTCAGTTTATCTCATATCTTTGGTCACATTCTGTGTACCTATTCTCGTAATAGGCACCCACTTGTTGGTTGTAGTGTCTCCACACAAATAGCTTGAGACTAGCTATCCTCCTATAGAGTCAACCTAACAAGTGCTAGTCCTATGGTTCATTACTGTCCATCATAGTGAACCTTCAACTAGGAATGCTTTAGGAGTTTAGTACAGAGATATATCTATAGTCTCAAAATTACAACTCTTTGTAATTCCATATTCTCAACTCTAACTCCATGGACATATTATGTAAATATAAATGATGCATATAAACATAATAGAATAAGCCCTTTTATTAAATCAATAATAAATGTGACATACATAAATGAAATCAAATGATTGTTCCTAATCCCTAAACAATCATCTCTATGATTGGCTCTAGGGCATAATCCTAACATGTGTCACAGAGGAAGAAGCCAGAAAACTCATTGAAGAAATCTATGAAGGAGTGGGGGCTCCGCATATGAATGGATACATGTTGGCTAAGAAGATCATGAGACTAGGGTATTACTGGTCTACAATGGAAAGGGATTGCTATGCCCATGTCAAAAAGTGCCATAAGTGTCAACTCTTCACCAACGGACAGCACTTGCCCTCCATGCCCCTAACAGGCATGTCAACCCCGTGGCCGTTTGCAGTATGGGGAATAGATATCATCGGACAGATTAAGCCGAAGGCATCCAATGGTCATGAATACATTTTGGTAGCCATCGATTACTTTACCAAGTGGGTGGAAGCAGCTTCCTTCAAAGTTTTGAATGCTAAAAAGGTGGCGCAGTTCATACAGCTCAACATTATCTACCGATATGGGGTACCGCATGAGGTCATTTCAGATAACGGTTAGCATTTCCAGAAGGAGACCAAAGAACTCTTGCAGAAGTACAAGATCGCTCACCACTTGTCGTCCCCGTATCACCCACAGACAAACAGCGCAGTGGAAGCCGCCAACAAGAACATCAAGAAGACATTACAGAAAATGGCTGACACATACACTGATTGGCATGAGAATCTACCATTGGCATTGTGGGGGTACAGAACGTCAGTCAGATCGTCAACAGGGGCTATGCCGTATGCTTTGGTGTATGGAATGGAGGCCGTTCTGCCAGTGGAATTAGAAGTTCCTTCGTTAAGGGTAGCTATGGAAAGTCAGCTACCAGAGGTAGACTGGATCAAAGGTCGTTATGATGAGTTGGCATTGCTAGATGAAAGGCGATTGAGGGCTCTCTACCATGTGCAAGGGTACCAGAAAAGAGTCGCAAGGCCGTTCAACAAACATGTCAAAGACAGAAGCTTGAAGAAAGGGGATTTAGTATTAAAAGAGATCCGAGCTCCAATTTTCGACCCACGAGGAAAGTTCAAACCAAGTTGGGGAGGACCATACATCATCAAGGAGATATTGCCAGCAGGGGCTATTCGACTTATGGATTTAGATGGGATCGAGTTCGCGCGTCCCACCTAATTTGGATCAATTAAAGAAATATTATGTATAAGACCTGCTAGGTTAAAAACCTGTAAAGGCGGTCTAGGCAAAAGTTAAGGCATTTGAACTACGAGACCTAATTCCCCAAAAGAAAAAAAAAAAGAAAAGAAAACGGGGATACATAGGCAACCCATAAAGTTACATTGGGTGCGGTCCAAACAACACAATCACAAAAATCTCGAAAGTAGATTATTATTGGCAATTCATTTGAAACTAATTGTTTGACACAACAATTTATTGGTGTTAAGTAAAAGAACTATCGACATGCCATAGATATTCTATTCCTTGAGTCTTTAAGTCCTTTTGAGTTTCTTCAGAGTCATTTTGTTTGTCTTCTGTCTTTCTTTATCAAGTCTTCTTTTCTTTCGCAAGTCATGGTCATGTGCTGCCTCCATTGCCTCAAGAATGTCTTCTCTGCAAAGCCCAAGTCTCGTGTCCTTGATAAGGTCATAAATTCTTTCTCGGCGAGAAGCCTCTCCTTCGCCCAAATCATCCTTTAACCATTGCTTGTATTCTTTACTCATCTCGAAAGGTCCTTCAGTGTTCGCAATCCAAGTCAATTTCAGGTCTGTAGGCCGGCGAGTCCTCGCCCACTTGATTATGGTAAAACCGACAGATTCCACAGAGCAACAAGGTCCTGTTAAGGACGGTATGGTTTGCATGGCGCCCATTTGGCGAAGAATTCTCGAAGTCCAATAGAAGGAAGTCGATCTCAGTCCTATGAGTTTGACAAAAGCACACCCCGAGGTTCAAAAAAGTACCTGCTCTTTACACACCCACGTGAAGACGTACCATTTGATGTTCCGCCATGACAGTGTTTGGAAATAACCCAACCAATCTCTTAAAGAGAATGGCCCAGGGAGTTCAACTCGGCGTAGACAGAAGTGCTGGGGCTTGTATGGATTGATAGTGGTGGGAGATAGAAAGTTCAAGCGCCCGAGTAGCCACATTTACAGTAAAAAGGGGCTACCTTCTAAAGGCGCTTTGGGGTTGCCATGAACCTTATCTAAACCATTCAAGGTTTCAGCTAATCCCAAGGGAATGATGTTATAGTCGCTTGAGAAGAGGGGCAACCAACTCGCATATTTGAACAGATGCTTGAAGAGTGCCGTTGGAGACGAGGAAGCGACCAATTAAACAGAAAGCGAGTGTACGCTGAATTTGAGGGGTGAAAGTCAGAGTACCTTCGTTATCATGAGCCAAGAATGAGGTTGCTAACTTCATTAAGTCCACTATATGGTCCTTGACGAAGATCGTTGCGTCCCTTTGAGGAATGCCAAGAAAATCCGAGAAGGAAGCAAGATAATCAGAACGAGGTGTAGGAAGGATGAATGGCCCTGCGGGTGAAACTCCAAATAAAGCACAGAATTCCTCCATGGTTGGGCATAATTCTTCATAATTGAATCGAAAGACATGGAGTTGAGGATCTCAAAAGTATGTAGCCGCAGTGAGAAGAGTCGTCTCGAGCCTCATGTGCTTTATGGAAAGCAATGGTTCCAAGCCGAAGCGCTTAAACTCAGTTTTGTCTTTGGCAGCCATGGTTGCCAAAAACCCTCTTAAGAACCCATCCAAGGCTTCCATAATTATTGTCAATGAAAATAGGTGAGTTAGAAGGCTCTCCTCATGTGTTTTTATAGGGAAAGGGTCACAAATTCGAGTCCTAGAAGGAGTAGAATCATCTGTTGGGAATCGAACAAGAGGGAAAAATAGAAGTGCGGAATATAAAAATTTTTTCCTACGATTCCCAATCCCATGAATCTAACTATGCATAACACAAAATCAAACCCTAACTACGAAGAGGGTTAGAACACTTACAGGATTTTTGTCTTCTCCGTTTTGCTCCAAGCTTCTACTCCGGGCAGCGGTGAATGAGCAGCCCAAGTGTGCTGCCTCCAACGGTATCCACACCTAGCTAGAGCTTCAGGCCTTTTCTTTCTTCTTCCTTGTTGTTGCTAGAGGTGGAGAAGAGAGAGAGAGAGAAGAGAGCCTCCAAAGGGCTGGATGGCTAGGGTTTATTGTGCAAGCTTATTATGCCATGTCACACATAAGTGTGACTTATATAGGCAGCCCACTAAAGGGGGCTGGCCATGGGGAAGAAACCCTAATAGGGTTATGTGTAATTACACTTAATTGCACATTAACCCCTATTATTTGTATCAAATACAAATAGGCCTATAAAGAACTATTCTTTATTCACTAAAACCCTTTCTCTCATAGACTTTAAAGCCCTTCTTGCATGATCAGTGTGTGACCCATTGGGTTTACATCATTAAGTAGTAGGAATAGCACGAGGTGTGCACAATGGAACTCTTTCCATTTAGGGTCTAATTGGAACTCCTTCCAATTCCCTAATTGATTATAACTCACTTATATCAATTAGGGCTTCTACTAACCATGAGTAACACCTAGCATATGGCTCATGGTGTGGTCCTTAATGAGGTGAATAGTCATTTACAATGAACCCTTCTGTTATAGTTTATAGGTTACAATTGCATCCTTCCTTCAACACAATGTCTCCAATTGAACTAATAGGACATGGAAGTCTGTCAAGTCCCTAGTTCAATTACTTTATACTCATTCATAGATATCAACTCATTAATAAACTCATGAAACTCTTTTCATATTCATCCTACCATGGCCATGGATTTAATGAGTTATATTATGAATGCTATATGAGACATTCTCTCTCTTTTCCTGAGAGTGATGGATCCCTTGTTGATCACTCACATGCCTTCACACACATAGCAGTAGGGCCAATGAACACCTTTGTAGACCCCTGAATAGGATCTGCACTCAGTGTTATCAAACTTCTAAAGCTACATGCATAAGGCAACTATGGTGTCTCAGGTCTAAGGATTACTTGTACCACTATAACAATGAGAAACTGATTGACAGGCAGGATAAAACTCCATTCAGTTTATCTCATATCTTTGGTCACATTCAGTGTACCTATTCTCGCAATAGGCACCCACTTGTTAGTTGTAGTGTCTCCACACAAATAGCTTGAGACTAGCTATCCTCCTATAGAGTCAGCCTAACAAGTGCTAGTCCTATGGTTCATTACTGTCCATCATAGTGAACCTTCAACTAGGAATGCTTTAGGAGTTTAGTACAGAGATATATCTAAAGTCTCAAAATTACAACTCTTTGTAATTCCATATTCTCAACTCTAACTCCATGGACATATTATGTAAATATAAATGATGCATATAAACATAATAGAATAAGCCCTTTTATTAAATCAATAATAAATGTGACATACATAAATGAAATCAAATGATTGTTCCTAATCCCTAAACAATCATCTCTATGATTGGCTCTAGGGCATAATCCTAACAATCTCCCACTTGCACTAAAGCCAATCGACCATGTATCGCATACCTATCTTCTCAAGATGTTGGTCTTAGACATAACCAATTATGTTTTAAAGCTTTAGTCAGTAGGTCTACAAAAACTTTTGTAGATAATATCTTTTGTAATGTATCTATTACCTCTTCCAATGATTCCTCTAATCACTTGGAATTGTCACTCTATGTGTTTGGACTTTTGATGAGACCGTGATTCCCATACTTGAGCTATAGACCCATTGTTGTCACAAAACAAGGTGTGGGCAACTCAATGGAAGGAACAACTCCAAGTTCTAAATGAACTTATAGATCCAAACAGTCTCCTAGACAATGTGACAATTAATTCACCCTTAATAATGGAATCCACTGTATCTTTCATACAGTTCTTCCATTAAGTATTTCACCAACTAAAGTGAATATAAAATATACCCCATATGGATTATATCCAAATCCATATACCCATCTACTATGAGTTTACAATTTCCATATACAATCCAATATTCCAAATTTGAATTGACTGATAACTATTTGTAACAATTACAACATAATAGATATCAGGTTCAATACATAGTGTAGAATAAGGCTTCTTAACACTTTAAGAACCTTACTTGTGTTATCCTATGGCACATGCCCTTGAATAATGAATTCTTATCTGAAGTAAATCAGACCTCCCTTAGAATTCTCCATGTTGAACTCCTTCAACATTTCAATTATGTTTGATGATTTGGAGATACTTAGCAATCTATATGATCTATCTCTATAGATCTTGTTGGATGCTTCTGCCAAATCTTTCATGAATTAGTTTTTCTCCAAAAACCAAAACGATTAGGATGTCATTCATATATCATTCATAATGATTAGGATGTCATCTATACTTAGGATAAAGAAAAACGATCGCACTCCCACTAACCTTTTATACACTCATGGTCCATCTATACAATGAGAGAAATCAAACAATTTAATTACTTCAACTTTATAGATGTTCTAATTATGAGAACCTTGTAGTCTATTAATAGACTTCTATAACTTACACACTTTTATGGTTTTTCACCATTTGATATAACATCTTTATATCCTTTTTGACATATCTCATATTCAAAATGTGAGTTTATAGATAACAAGATCCAAATGGATTTCAGCATAACTATTATCAAACAAGTTTCTTTATAGACAACTTTTTGCCTATGTTGAAAACATTCTTAAATAGCCAAGCCTTTTAAGTCTCTACCTGTCCATATTGGATTTAATGACTCTTAGTCATTTCTCAAGTTGATGTCAAACATCGCCTAATCATAATCAATAGGATTATCTTGGTGATCTTTATCACCAAAGAACAATTCTTTTACATTCTAATGGAGATACAATATCTCTCTTATGTTAAAGAAATATCAAATTTGATCTATGAAAAGAATGTGGTGTAATTAAAGGTTTTGCCTCAATAGGGGCAAGGGTTGGATCTTTGTTGGTTTGTGGCTTTACAAACAATTCTGTAAATTCTATCTACTTTTGCATCTTTCTTGAATGAACTCTTTCTCAAGAAAATCCAACAATCATCCTAATGGACAACTTTTGTTCATTAGAGTAATAGAAATACTATCCCAACCACTTTGAGGATATACCACAATTCAACACTTACTTGACCTTATTTCCAGATTGTCTACATTATGTTTCCAGACAAAAATAGCACAAGCCCAAGCCTTAACTTCTTTAAGTTGGGTTTCTTCCCATATCATATCTGATATAATTGGGACAAAACTGGAGTGAACCCTAAATTATCAATATGTAGCAATTTTAAGGTATATCCTAGATGGATACATTAGTAAAACTCATCATGGATCAAACCATATCTTAATAGGGTTCAATTTGTTCTCTTAGATTCACCATTGAGCTATGGTATTCTAAGATGAGTCTACTATAATTGAATGCATGCTCTACATGACTGTAGACATCACAATATATAGTCAAATTATAAATGTAACTCATTCACTTCACCAAGTAAAAGATGGGTTTGGTCATCTCATAACCAAGTCATAATCGTTACATTTAAATGAGAGTCTCTACATCTCTTGTATTCTCGGAATACGTTGCATTCGCTCTAATTAGTCATTTAAATTCGGAAATCAAATTTCTAGAATGTCTTAAATGACTTAGTTAAGAAATAAGTTCCCAAAATTAATCTAGCAACTCTTGCTCTATTAAAAATTTTAAAGGTAACTTATTATCTACTTAACTTTCTGCTTCGATTTAGACTATACTAGAATCCAAAAACCAAGAAGCAGAACTAACCAACAATTTAGTTTAGAGCATAAACCAAAACTTCAAAAGTTTGGTTCTTCTAGGAAGACTGATACTTTATCAAGTTCCCTTTACAATACCTTATATTTACTACAAAATAATTATATTTCTTTGTCTTTGACTTTTCAAGACTTGCTTTCCTCTATGCTTCCATTTTAAATCACATCTAGCTTCTCAAGCTATTCTATGTGATTAATCATTTTTCAAAAGAATGATTATTAATAAACAACTTTTATTACATCCAGAAGAAGTCCTTTACAAGTACTATACTTTATAGTATTATTTTACTCACAATACAACCTTTGTATGTGATGTAGGACATCAAAGGCACTTGCATTTACTAATTTTGCTTCTGAAGCTCATTAGTCATCAATACTATCATATAGCATGGCAACAAGATGCCAATTGCGCATAGTGTCTTTTTCTTCTTAGGATGTTTTATGGAGGGCCTTTAATAAAAGGCCTAATAGCATATAAACAATCTTTTGAAGTTGAGAACAATTCTCAATTTCCTAAGTCAATCAAAGAAATCGGGTTTAGTCAAACTATCAATATCCTATATATTAGGAAATAGGGGTTTTGAGGTGAGTAATTAGGTAATCTACATAAACAGAGAATTAGATTTCATTTTTATCCATAATGATTGGGTCTTTAATCATATGGTACCTCCCACTATTTTATCAAATTCCATACACCCTCTAATGGAATTCGGGAATCTCATTCCTAATGGGGATTGGGGTCCTACTGTGACCTAGAAGCCTCACATGTTAGTTTCTTGGCTTCTAACCCACAATAAGAAGACAACTCTTTATCTATTGCTTCATAAGCAAGTTCCAATCGTTTTGCCTCTAGGGAACATACACCTCACATGTTAGTTTCTTGGAATACTTCCATAGTTAAGTTAAACCCATCATTCACACAGGTATGTTTCGCCAAATATATACCTCACATGTTAGTTTCTTGGTATATACCAGTTTAGGCACCCCATGATATCTCATATGTGATAGTTTCAAGTAATGTCTTTAACATGGGTAGCTCCTACATGTCTGCAGCCAGGTACCCACATTAAGGGACGTTAGATGATCCTATAATGATGGAAGGCAATGAAGAATTCATTCCCCAATGACTTCTCCATTTTCAACTTAATATTAAATAAGAGGGGTTTTAAAGGGTCTCATCAAATTAACATGCATCCTATGTATCAAAATTTAAATATATAAATTATGCTATTTATAATCGTACATCTCATGCTATTATAAATCATACATCGCATGCTATTATATATATCAACATATATAAAGTACCATATTTTGATATTAGTCCCTAAGTGAATAGGTAACATATACCAAACTATAGTATTGGAGCTAATACAATTATCTCATAAATTAAAGCTCCCACTATGATGATTATGGACTTTGAGAGGATTCAATCCAAGCCAATAGATTGAATCCAAGGTCTAAGGTGGGTGTAGGTGATCGTAAAATAAACCATTCGTAACATGCATGCTTTCTTGAAAAATTTCTCTAAGCTTTCAAGTCCTTCAATCTGCTCCCTTGGCTTGATGGTCTCCACCATTGGCTTGTTGGGCTCCATCATACTCCTTTGGGTCCACCATGCTCCTTAGTGCGCTCTTGATTACATAACATTTACATAATATATAGAAAGGGATACATAAGGGGAATGTGGGGTACATAAGAGAATGATAGAGAGAGAGGGAAGGTGGCATGCAAGCCCCAAATAATAAATTACAACACCATAATAAAATTACAACTCTTGAAAAATTATTACAACCCATTCATAAGACGGCCAATCACAATTGGTTTAAGGGGTATAGTCCATAATCATCATCCAAACACATACATACAATCTCATTGCATAATGTAAAGAAAAACTGTAAGCATTAAAACATATGGGCATTATGGTAATTCTCTTGAATGATTTACATTAATCTCATTAATGCATCCTAATCTTATTAGGTTTAAACAAAAATATCCAGAATTAAATAAAGTCTTAACATTTAAGACATTTAGTTTCAATTAATCAAATTAATAGAAACATATAAAGTTTCCTAAAATAACTCTAATATCCAATATTAGGGTTTCCTTATTTAAACAAAACAATTTCATTTAATTAAGAATTTCTAGATTTTAATTTAATCCCCAATTGTATTTTAAACCATTTAAAATATTATAAAATTAATCAATATTAATTAAATAATTAACATGGGAATTAAATAAAATCAATTAAATGATGAATTAGTGCATTAGGGTTTCCTAAAACCCTAAACCCTAAATGCAAGCCCTAAACATTAAATGTCTATGATTGGTCATTTAATGACCAATCATTAAAACCCTAGGTTCATACGGTATTTAATAAAAGGGATTAGGGTTTAATTAATGCCAAATAGGGTATTTATTACCCTTAATTAATTACACTAATTAGGGTTATCAAAACCCTAACCCTAGACATCATTAATGGTATTAATTATGCCCTAACAATTAATAACCATGATTGGTCATTTAATGACCAATCATTAACTATTAATTATGGTAATTAATATTCCAATTAGGGTTTTAATTAATGCCATAATGAAATTAGGGTTTCATCATTAACTCAAAATTAGGGTTTCATCCTTAACTCTATGCAGCCGTCACTACCAGGGGGCTGCCTGAGCTTGGTTAGGCTGCCATGGCCACCAACGACTGTGGGAGGCCATGGCCAGCCATGGGAGAACATCCTAGGGGTGTGGGACAAGCCTCTGGACATGTGAGAAGTGGTGGAAGTGGCTGCCATCATCAAGAACAATCAGGGTTTCCAAAACCCATTGCTGGAGCCATTGTTGCAGACCTTCAAGGTCACAATAGCTTCTAAATCCTTATCAATTCGACTCCTCCATTGAAACCAGCTTTTGTATCATGTCCCTACATGAAATACTAAGCTAATAGAAGAGGATTGGATGATCAAATCATCACCAATTGTTCTAAACAATTAAAACAACAGTAGGCTGCCCAGAATTTGACAGCACACTGTCCATGGTCAGAAATTGATTTAAAAACCCAGCAAGATGAATGAATTAGGCTACCAAACGAATTTTCCCAGTATCCTACATGTCTTAGGAAACTAATGCAATTGGTTTCATGCAATTTGGAGTTCCCTAACTCAAGTTCTAATCAAAACTCCATTGATGACTTTTCTGCAGAAAAATTCTGCTATGCTGTTCATGAAAAATTTTCAAACTTTTTGAATCTTTTTCCATCAAAACCTTTTTGAAACTTAAAGAAAATCATATACACATGATATATAATGATCCTACAGTGATCTTCCACCATAAATACAGCAGCTTTAATTAGAATTAATTGCAAGAACCTTAGGGTTCTAAAACCCAGATTCAGCCTCCATGGTGTTCTTCTCCTTCTTCCTTCTGTTCTAGCATCTTAATCCAATTATGATGCATCTAAATGCTTGGGAACCTTTCCCTACCATGTCTAGAACATAAGCCAAGTGGTGGCAACCATTGCCATGCCTTTGATCTCCATCAATAACTCAAAGTTGTGGCTATTGCATCATTCCTGGGCAAAACTGTCTTTCCAGACAGCCTGTAGTAAAAAATTCATAACTTTCACTACAGAACTCGGATTGACGCACCGTTTGTTGGGTTGGAAAGCTTATTCGAAGAGCTTTCTAACCATATATGGCTCGAAAATTTTGGAGAAGAACTCTGAATTCGGCAGGCAAAACAAGATGACGGTTTTTCATGGCAACCATGAAAACTGTTCATAACAGTTTTATAAAACCCTAGTTTCCTTATTCTTCTTCTCCAAACTCAAACCCTATGCAACCTATTGCATCCATGGATACACTTAACCATCAATTAGAAGAGGAGTAGAAGAGAATTGACCTAGGGTTCCAAACCCTAGGTTCAGCCATGGAGGAAAACCAATTATGCAGAAAAATTTTCCAGATTTTTGAATCATTCAACTACACCATAATTACCAGCCCATATTTATTTTGTATTATGCATAATCATGGCTCTGATACCACTGTTGGGAATCGAACAAGAGGGAAAAATAGAAGTGCGGAATAAAAAAAAATTTTCCTACGATTCCCAATCCCATGAATCTAACTATGCATAACACAAAATCAAACCCTAACTACGAAGAGGGTTAGAACACTCACAGGATTTTTGTCTTCTCCGTTTTGCTCCAAGCTTCTACTCCGGACAGCGGTGAATGAGCAGCCCAAGTGTGCTGCCTCCAACTGTATCCACACCTAGCTAGAGCTTCAGGCCTTTTCTTTCTTCTTCCTTGTTGTTGCTAGAGGTGGAGAAGAGAGAGAGAGAGAAGAGAGCCTCCAAGGGGCTGGACGGCTAGGGTTTATTGTGCAAGCCTCTTATGCCATGTCACACATAAGTGTGACTTATATAGGCAGCCCACTAAAGGGGGCTGGCCATGGGAAAGAAACCCTAATAGGGTTATGTGTAATTACACTTAATTGCACATTAACCCCTATTATTTGTATCAAATACAAATAGGCCTATAAAGAACTATTCTTTATTCACTAAAACCCTTTCTCTCATAGACTTTAAAGCCCTTCTTGCATGATCAGTGTGTGACCCATTGGGTTCACATCATTAAGTAGTAGGAATAGCACGAGGTGTGCACAATGGAACTCTTTCCATTTAGGGTCTAATTGGAACTCCTTCCAATTCCCTAATTGATTATAACTCACTTATATCAATTAGGGCTTCTACTAACCATGAGTAACACCTAGCATATGGCTCATGGTGTGGTCCTTAATGAGGTGAATAGTCATTTACAATGAACCCTTCTGTTATAGTTTATAGGTTACAATTGCATCCTTCCTTCAACACAATGTCTCCAATTGAACTAATAGGACATGGAAGTCTGTCAAGTCCCTAGTTCAATTACTTTATACTCATTCATAGATATCAACCCATTAATGAACTCATGAAACTCTTTTCATATTCATCCTACCATGGCCATGGATTTAATGAGTTATATTATGAATGCTATATGAGACATTCTCTCTCTTTTCCTGAGAGTGATGGATCCCTTGTTGATCACTCACATGCCTTCACACACATAGCAGTAGGGCCAATGAACACCTTTGTAGACCCCTGAATAGGATCTGCACTCAGTGTTATCAAACTTCTAAAGCTACATGCATAAGGCAACTATGGTGTCTCAGGTCTAAGGATTACTTGTACCACTATAACAATGAGAAACTGATTGACAGGTAGGATAAAACTCCATTCAGTTTATCTCATATCTTTGGTCACATTCAGTGTACCTATTCTCGCAATAGGCACCCACTTGTTAGTTGTAGTGTCTCCACACAAATAGCTTGAGACTAGCTATCCTCCTATAGAGTCAGCCTAACAAGTGCTAGTCCTATGGTTCATTACTGTCCATCATAGTGAACCTTCAACTAGGAATGCTTTAGGAGTTTAGTACAGAGATATATCTATAGTCTCAAAATTACAACTCTTTGTAATTCCATATTCTCAACTCTAACTCCATGGACATATTATGTAAATATAAATGATGCATATAAACATAATAGAATAAGCCCTTTTATTAAATCAATAATAAATGTGACATACATAAATGAAATCAAATGATTGTTCCTAATCCCTAAACAATCATCTCTATGATTGGCTCTAGGGCATAATCCTAACATCATCAACATAGGAAAAAACCTGAAAAATCGTGAAAAAATGCGTCAACCTCAGGTAACCGTCCGGGGCCAGATGGTCACCCGAGGCCCCCGCCTTGTTTTGCCTTGTTTCGCCCGGTTTTGCCTATTTTCGCGTTCGGATAGCCTTTTTAGGCCATTTTCACTCCTATGAATTCACATTGACTCAAATTTTCATGAGAAAGGCACCATAACATCATCATGATAGATTCAAACAAGCACAATAAGTATCCATAATAAAGGTTAAGAAAGTTGGTTTTAGGTGGCAAGTACAAAACACAAGCATGAAATGCAAAAAGATAGCCATAGTCTCATTATTTCTACAAGCCTAACAAGAAAGTAAATGAACTCAGCGGTTCCCAGAGCTTCTTTTGCGGCTTAGCCCAGCTCCATCACGACCCCCACGAGGTGCTTTAGGCAGGCGCATTGCTGGTGGTGGCTGCATATACAAAATCCATTGCAAAGAAGTTAAGTATGAGAATAGGGTTGGTTGAAAACCACAAATGGGAACTTTAAAATGGGTTGAACACTTACCATGACATCCAAACGAGCTTCCGCCATAGATTTGGCTAGGCTCATCCTCACAAGGTCATGCCTGAAGCCCTCACTAAGGTCGATGAACTCTTGGGCATATACCGCAGGCACCTAGGATAATCAATAAGGATAAAATTGAAGGTAATGTTCAAAGAAAGAAAGAAATACCCATAAAGAGAACTCACCTGTTCTTGATTTGGATCGATCCTGGGGGATTCATCGAATGTAGGATGAGTAATAGCGGTCTTGACAAAGTCTGACCCACAACACAAATCAATGAACCAATTAGGCTGAGGCAAGGGTAGTGACCTATCCCCTTCCATCTCATCATCTTCAAAGCCAGGAACCACTCCTGAGCCCATTGTTGAGCTATGCCCTCGTGCTCGTCGACCCTGCAAGTGTTCACCTATTAAATAGAGTCTCTATCAAAAGAAAAGGCTAGGAGAATGTTAAAGACTTACCCCCTGAGGAGGAAGGCCTGTCACCCTGGGCCTCATCAGATATTGGAGACAGAAAGTGTCATATACAATGTTAGGAAAAGTGAACTCCTCCGCATCCCAGCCTCTCAAGGCATCCCACAACTCCTCCCCCTCCATCAAGATAGCATGCCTCATGTTAAGTGGTGGAGGCATTGGAGCCATGGCGGCATTTACATCACCCATGACTTGTCGTAAGACACGCTCCCCTAGGTACCAGTACCTACCCACGGGGCCTTCCAAGAGCACCCTCTTGCCAGTCAGCATCAGGCTAGGAATGCATCGCTTGGGTAGCATTGGTACCCATATCTTCCATGGATTCCATTCAATCTGTTCAAAAATCCAAAATGAGAAATTAGGAGTAAAAAGAAAAGGAAAAGAATAGGGAAAGAATTTCACTATATCAGCAGTAAGGCTTGCTAGGTGAGCTCTAGCAAAGGCGTAATCATGACGATTCGCCGCTCGGATGGACACATAACTAGGGGAGTAATTCTTGAGGGTAGGCCATTCGATGGTTTCATCAGCAAGGGATGGGCGACATAGGTTGAGGTACTCATAGCACCAAACCTGTCAAAAGTTGAGAAAAGAGTCAAAAAGAAAAGATAATATAAGAAAAAATAAAAAGAAATGAAAGGGAAGTAGCATTACCTCCCAAACAAAGGGCATCTCGCCGAAGTCCTTGGTCACACCGCGTGACATATCACACATTGTTCGGTACATGGTGGCTAGAGCAGCCCTTCCCCAGTTGAATTTCCTAATCTTGTCAACATCCTCCATACTTGCAAGAAGACCCAAAGGGGCTAAGTCGCCTGTCCCGGGAAAGAATGTGCAGGAGATCATGTACAGAAGGAATGCCCTTGTAATACAATCGGGGCTCGCACCCTCGCTCTCCCTTTGTTTGGAAAACTTGTTGAAAAGCCAAGTGCGGCGCACTGCTTTCTTGATTACCTCAACTTCCATCCCAAGGTAAGCTAGGAGATAATCCTCATCCGTGTGAGCCTCTTCATAGAACTCCAAGCTTTTGCCCTTAATGCTTAAGCCTGTGATCATGGTGAAGTCCTTGGGGGTCAGTGTCATCTCCCCAAAGCCAAAATGGGATGTATTGGTGGTGTCCCACCATAGCTCAGACAAGGCTAGCAAAGCTTGCCTATCACATTGATCATTCCACAAAGAGTCTAGGAATGGACCAAAACCGGCCTTTTCAACATGGCCCTTGGCAATAGGTTGGAAGTTTTCCATGTTCCGCCACCATTCAATGAGTCCTTTGATGGAGGACTTAGTGCGCATGTCCTGAAAGTTGGGCTATAGCCATTGAAAATACCTTGAGAGTTAGTTGAAAGAACATAGAAATAATAAACCTACACTAGCAATTGGTTTTAAATTGTTTTCTAAAAGATGTCAAAAAGTTGTTTTTATTCATGAAATGAATTGCTAATGTATGTTTATGGGTTTACTTGTTCATGTGCCTTAATTTGGCAAGGATTGAACACTTTTTTATCACTTGGGCATTTTATCGAACACTTGGTGGGTGACACCTCCCAAGCCTTGAAACAAAAGAATTTTGTATGATCAATCCTTGCTAAATCATAGCATATTACTCATTTGAATGTTTGCTTGTTGATATATATTGATTTGGTAAAGATTGAACATCTTTACTTCACTTGGACATTTTATCGAACACTTGGCGGGTGCCATTTTTCAAGCTTTCAAATGAAAAGAATTTGTGTGTTCAATCCTTGCCAAATCAAGGGATATCACTCAACAACCCAAGGGGTATTCAAAAGAAGTAGAAGGGAATGCAATTTCATCAAAAGAATCGAAAGATTCAAAAGAAAAGTGTTAAGTTGGGTAAACTTACTTCTTGTTGGGAATGGAGGAATGAGAGATGTTTGTCGGATTCAAGCAACACCCTATCTTGTGGAGTATTGTAGAGTGGTGCCTTGTACTTGCTTTTGACCCCATAGAATGGATACTTGGTGCTTGAGTCCTTGCTTGATGACATTCTTGATGATGGAGTTGGGTTTGTGAAAAATGGTTTGATTTGGTTTGATTTCCAAAGATGATGTGAATTGGTTGTTTTGATTGTTAAATGGGCTTGATTTGTTGTTGTTTGATGTGCATTTGATGTTTGGATTGAATGTCTTTGAAGTAGGAATGAGAGAATGAGAGTTAGAGAAGATAGGATGTGAGTTTAGAGAGAGAAACTCTCTAATTTTCGAATGGGAGAATGTGGGAATGAGTGGGCAAGAGTTGGGTTTTATAAACCCAGATTTTTTCCTTGGTGGGCTTGGGTAACCGTCTCCCCTTGGACGGTCAACCGTCTTGCCCTGGACGGTTGACCATCTGAGGGCAGATGGTCACCCTAGCCCGCTTTGCCCGTTTGCCCCGTCTCGCGCGCTTGCGACCTCTAAACTTCTCCAAATTGACTTCTTATGCAATCCTTGAGTTATGGGATGAATATATCCCTCAAGTTTATCAAGTTTCAATGAAATTTTTGAATCTTGGGTGATTATATTCGCCCGCATAACGAGGAATTGTAATAGCCATGATAAATGGCTTTCTCATGAAATGAGCTTGGTGTTGAATAGATTGACTTTCAAGTCTTGGAATTCAATTCTCTAGGAGGTGATAGTGATATCATATCATGTGATAAAGATAATTTCATATGAAATGACTTGCTAATCATGTGATAAAGATAACTTCACATGAAATGATGATTCATAAGCTATGCTAGTTACGAAGTAACTTGCTGTCTTTAAAAAGAGGGCATGAAATGCACTTTGTTTTTCAATCAATTGACTTTCAAAATCAATGTTGTATTATGTAATAAAGATAATTTCACATGAAATGACATGAAATAAGCTTGATTTTCAATCAATTAACTCTCAATTCAATGTCATTTCATGTGATAAAGATAAATTCACATGAAATGATAAGAAATGAACTTGATTTTGAGTTGAAGGACTCTCAATACATTATCATTTCATGTGATAAAGACAATTTCACATAAAATGAACTTGATTTCGAGTTGAATGACTCCCAGTACATTGTTATTTCATGTGATAAGGATAATTTCACGTGAGATGATAAGAAATGAGCTTGATTTTGAATCAATTGACTTGCAATGGGGTCTCATATCATGTGATAAAGACAATTTCACATGAAATGATGATTCATGAGTTATGAAATAACTCCCTGTCTTTGTTGCTTCCACAGAAAGTGGCATAATTTCACATGAAATGATGATTCATGAGTTATGAAATAACTCCCTGTCTTTGTTGTTTCCACAGAAAGTGGCATAATTTCACATGAAATGATGATTCATGAGTTATGAAATAACTCCCCATCTCTGTTGTTTCCACTGAAAGTGGCATAATTTCACATGAAATGATGATTCATGAGTTATGAAATAACTCCCCATCTCTGTTGTTTCCACTGAAAGTGGCATGAAATCATAATTTCACATGAAATGATGAGTCATGAGTTATGAAATAACTCATTACCTTTGATATCCCCGGTGAGACTAGCATGAAATGCACTTGTTTTTGAATTGATGGACATTCAATTCAAATTCACATGAAATGATGACTTATGAGTTATGAAATAACTCGTTTTGAGAATGCCAATGAAATTGGTAGGATACCTTATGATGCACTAGTGCAACTAGCTTTGCATCATGAGAAGACCATGTGGATCTCACTAATGCAATTAGTGCATGGTAAAGGCATTTGCATAAGCGCACCAACGAAGTTGGCATGCATAGAAATGCATTCAATTCTTTGCTTCGATGAAATCGTCGCATGCTTGGATATGACGAAGTCTATCCTTATGGTTCCATTTGAGTTTGTTGGTATTAATGAGATTAATCCATCAAGCAAAAATGTGTTGTTATATCACTAATGCAATTAGTGCAGGCATTTGCATGAGCGCACCAACGAAGTTGGCATGCATAGAAATGCGTTCAATTCTTTGCTTCGATGAAATCATCGCATGCTTGGATATGACGAAGTCTATCCTTATGGTTCCATTTGAGTTTGTTGGGATTAATGAGATTAATCCATCAAACAAAAATGTGTTGTTATATCACTAATGCAATTAGTGCAAGGTAAAGGCATTTGCATGAGCGCACCAACGAAGTTGGTATGCATTGAAATGCAATCAATTTTTTGCTTCGATGAAATTGTTGCATGCTTGGATATGATGAAGTCTATCCTTATGGTTCCATTTGAGTTTGTTGGTATTAATGAGATTAATCTATCGAACAAAAATGGGTTGTTCTTTGATCATTGGCTCGCAAGTGAAACTTGTTCACCAATGAGGGGCTTTTATCACACCCTATTTTTGTCACCTTAGCTAGGACATATCATTTCATGTAGGATTTTGAGTCCTTTTTTAGTCTAGTCTTTTGCATTGAGTTTCTATGGCATTGAATATCATGTGTATGAATTTTGAAGTGATTTGGAGTTCATTTCGATAGTCAATAAGAACTTTTGCGACTCAAAGGGCATAATCGTCTTTTAAGTCGTATATTTTCCATTTGACCTTGAAATGAATCCCGAGTCATTCCTTCGAGTTCATATGAGTATATAGAGTCTATATATAGGTTCAATTTCACGAATTAATGGTTTAAGATCAATTCGGCTCGTAATGGTTTGGGTTGGCTAAAAGACCATTTCTTGGTTTGCTCAAATTGACTCATAAGACCCGATCAATTTTCTCTCATTTAACTCAAATTGGGCTTTATTTACGTCCTAAACATGTTTAGAAAGATCAATTTTCAATTAGGAAAGCATTCGGTTCGACCTCGTGTACAAACCCAGCTTAGCGACGGTGAGGCACCATGGTTAACCACCTTTGTAAAACCTAACCATGCACCCATGATTAAGGATTTTTGTCCTAAAATGCCTAAAAATGTGTTCCCCTTCGAAACACGGTCGTTTTGGCTTTTATTTCGTCAAAATCGGACTTAATTTGAAGATTTTAGGACTTCTACAGCAAGTGGGAGTCAAAAGCGGAGCAAAAATAGGAGGGCCTCGGGTAACCGTCCAGGCCTAGTTGGTCACCCGAGGAATCCTTCCTCAACTCAAATTTTGACTCTTCTCTCCCTCTTTTGACGGTTTCCTCCGCCAATACAGCTTATCTGAGCTTAGGAGTGTGTAAGTTTGAGTTGTTTGAGCACCAAGAGAGTCTCTAATAGCCCTAGGATCATTATTTAATGAATTAATCTTAGCCATTGGTTTAGGGGGTCAGTTCTCTATATAAAGGACATGATATTCAGCACATAGGGGGAGGTTAATTGCACTTTACACTTAGAGAGAGAGGGAGCTACGAGTTTGGAGAGCTAGAAGGACATCAAGAGGAGGCTCTTCAACCCCAAGCAAGCAAGGAAACAAGAGGTTTGAAGACAAGAAGAGTTTACAAGAGGTAAGCATGTCCTTTTAATGCTGAACATGAATTTTCTGCTTCTCCTTCTTCTCTTTCTTCTTCTTCTTTTAAGATAGTTATGGTGCATGAAGTTGCTCTTCTTATGGATTGAATTCAATGCTTGTGTGATGTTATATGAATGGTTTGGAGATGGTTTATGGCTTTGTATGCTTGATAATCCCTGGTTTACTAAGGATTTGAAAGTATTACTCTTTTCATCCTCTTAAATCATGCATAGTTCACATGTCTAGGTTGCTGTGATTGTTATCATGAATTGATGCTCCTGTTAGTTAATATATATGATATAAATGATATTCATGATAATTTGAGCATGTCTTAGAGTTGTTTCATAGGTTTTAATGCATAGTTGTGAGATTAGGGTTTCGATAACCCTGAAATCGCGTAGGTCTTATACAGCATGCTTAGCTTAGCTTTTTGAGTTGTTGCTCATCATAGTCATTCTATATATGCTGCATATAGTTGAATCATGCTAGGTTTGCATTTATATAGTATATTTTATAGGGTTTTTGGAGACATTATCCTTTTGTAAGGATAATTATCCTTTCGTTGAGTGAGGTTTTGCATGAGAGTCTTCTGTGATGTGTTTAAGCATGAAATCACTTCTATGGTGTTCTAATGTATATATTTTACGTAGGATATGTTGATTGTACCTCCCCATAACGACTTTTTTATGTGAAATTATTCTAGGATAATTTTGCTTAAGAAAGCTCGCCGTAGGGAGGCCTATTTTCATATTTTACATAAAATATCATCTTTTTGGTTAGAATGTGCTTTGTTATCATGTTTATTGATATTATTGGAGTCTCTTATGCTTGTTAGTGTGTCTTTGGTAGGTCTTTATGCATGTTAGTCGAGTCATTGCATGTAGGATTGAGTTAGAGTCCTTAGTTATTCATTATTTTTGTTGTTTGCATGATGAATGGATAATTTTAGGCCTTGTTATGGTTCTGTCCAGATTTGCATGTTGCTTTCTTTGCATGATTTTGTGCACTTGTAAAGGTGCAAACAGGTACAATGCTTGTCCTATTGCAAATAGGGCCGCTATAGTCTGAAATGGCTAATGATTGGAGCTTTTGCGCTCAGGTAAGTAGGCTTTGAAGGTGCCCCAATTCACCTTTCTTTTTCTTTCCTTTCTCTTCTCCCTCCTAGGGTTACTTCTTAATACAAATTGTACGGGGTAAAATCTGCTCCCCGAACTACGTGTTGATGATAGAGCTTGCTCCCTCGCCTGGACCTGCAATCACAAGCTTGGAAAATGGGTCAGAAGGTAGGCCAAGGTGGGTTTTGGCCGTACCCTCTCCAAAGCTTAAGTCAGAAAGCTGTAATGGGGAGAATGAGGCAAGGAAGAAGATGAATCTCAGAAGATTAGGGTACTGTAGCTTACCAAATTAGGCTGTATCGTATTCTTTTTATACCCACCTGTACAGACTGACCATGTGAGGTCAGGTAACTGCCTTGGTTAGGTCAGATCTGACCATGGTGTACCCATAACCATCTGACCATGATTTGTTGATCATGGTTGGTCATGGAATCAGGGTTTCTAGTAACCGCTGTGTCAGGAATTACAGCTGCTGTGACAGTTTTGGACTGTAGTAGGATTTGGATCGTAGTGTGAGTCATAGGACAGGTGTCCCGAGATGAAAGTCAGGTCCTGAGCTGAGAGATCACGTGCTTTGCAGCAGGTCCTACCTTGTGGTATTAACCACATGTCAAATGACATGGTTTAACTCCTTGGCCCGAGTTGAATCGTGGGAGGTGAATCACATATGTTGTGGTTAGCCTGATTGATTAGTCTTCGCCACGTATCAGTGTTTCAGGTCCGAACCTTCCATCCCGAGCTGAAACCTCGGTTCAGAGATATTTCCACACAATTTGCCCCAAATTATGACATTCCCGAGTTGGGACTTGTCATAATTTTATTTTGCTAAGTGTTTTTCCCTGTGCCCCTATGCCGTTTGGCATTCTAGGGCTTAGCTGGCTGAAGGCGGTTAAGCCTTTCCGTATTCCAAGGTGCTGATGTCATGTGCCTTGGGATCGTACGATCCGCATTTAATGCCCCAGAAGCATTATGTCTTTGGAAGGAAGCAAATCACTGCTCACTTTATCTCTTGTGTTCTCTCTCTACTTTTTGCTTTTGCTCTCTGCTTTCTGTTCTCAGCTTTCTCTCTCTACTTTCGCTGCTTTCTGCCTTCTGTTTTTACCAAGAAAACACCGTATTTTCCACCGGAATCCACTGTCTACGCCGTTCGCTTGTGGGAGAAGATCCGTTCTGCTCTCGTTTGTTGCCTTTGCGAATCGTTTCTCCGGCGCTGTTCTCCGTTGGTACTCTTCTTGTTCCCTTCACCTTTCCAAGAACAACTTTTGGAGGTTTTCGGCACCACACCGTATAGTTTCTCCGGCGAAACCGTTTTCCTGACCACCGCTTGATCTTTGTAAAGGTATAACTCGTTTTTTGTTCTTTATTCTTCAACTTATTCGGTGTATTTTTTCTCTTTGCGGTTGTTGGCGACGTTCCTGGGGTTTGCTTTGCAATCCTAGGGTTTTCCTCTGGCTTTTGGAGCAAATCAACAGGATGCCATTTTTCCTGCCTTTTAGGGTTTGAAAAACTCCATCTCGGGGTAAATCTGAGGAAGAGGTCACTGATCTCTTTTTTGTCTTTTCCCAATACCAAGTTTAGTGTTCCTCGAGCTGACACTTAGAAAAAATTTGAGGGTCTGTCAAGGCAGGGGTAACATACCTGTCAGGACTTGACTTTGAAATTTTAGGTCGGGGTATGTTAGCATAGGTTGAATTACCCTTGGATTTAACCTTCTCCTTTCATCTTGGCAGATGTCTTCTTTTTATGACATTAGGGGGAACCCTGCAAAGATAGCAGAGTTTAAGGCCTTATATGGCTTTGAAGACGGGAAGTTTAGCTTCTGCTTTGCTGAGCCCGGGGAAGATGTCTTTAGGTCAGACGCCAAGGATGGCCTCTCCGTTCCCATTGCTGCTTTCATGGAGGGTGGAGTTCGTGTCCCCTTCCCTGACCTCCTCAATGACTTCCTCTTCTACTGTGGGATAGTCCCGACTCAGCTAGGGCTGAACTCCTTTAGGGTCATCTTTGGGGTTCATGTCCTTAACCAGCTTCTAGGGACTTCTGTTGGAGTGCGGGAGATACTCCACCATTACAAAATCTGCGCCCTTAAAAACAAACCCGATGTTTACCTCGCCCTCAAGCCCAGGAAGAAACCCTTTGTCACTCACATCCCGGACTCCAACCCAGGAGCTCACGACATTGTGGTCTTCGTGTACGGGCCTGTGGATGGGACTCTCCCCCCTGATGCTCCCATCATTCCCCGAGAGAGAGGCTCTAGCTGTAAGAACTCGGCGATATCATTTTTCTTCTTTCTATTTTATATGACCTCGAGTTGAATATTGGATTTCATACTGATACTTATGTTATGTTTCCTTCTAGCAGCTCCTCACGCCAACGAGCCCGCTGACGAGCTGAACGAGGAGGATATCGAGAAACTACTGGGATATCAAGTCAGCCAGCGCTACCGTTTGGCTGAAACCTTGCTCAACTACTACGCGAGGTACCAGACTTGGGGGAAGGTGAGTTACCCCCATTGGGAGCAGCCTGACGACGAGCTGACCCACGTGGTGGAAGAAGAGGTGGAGAGAGGAGAGCAAGAGGGAGAGGAGGAAGAGGGGATCTGCCTCCGACCTGAAGGGGAGGGTGCTGAGGAGATTAGACCCCTGGACTGTTAGGATTATGCCCTAGAGCCAATCATAGAGATGATTGTTTAGGGATTAGGAACAATCATTTGATTTCATTTATGTATGTCACATTTATTATTGATTTAATAAAAGGGCTTGTTCTATTATGTTTATATGCATCATTTATATTTACATAATATGTCCATGGAGTTAGAGTTGAGAATATGGAATTACAAAGAGTTGTAATTTTGAGACTATAGATATATCTCTGTACTAAACTCCTAAAGCATTCCTAGTTGAAGGTTCACTATGATGGACAGTAATGAACCATAGGACTAGCACTTGTTAGGCTGACTCTATAGGAGGATAGCTAGTCTCAAGCTATTTGTGTGGAGACACTACAACCAACAAGTGGGTGCCTATTGCGAGAAAAGGTACACTGAATGTGACCAAAGATATGAGATAAACTGAATGGAGTTTTATCCTGCCTGTCAATCAGTTTCTCATTGTTATAGTGGTACAAGTAATCCTTAGACCTGAGGCACCATAGTTGCCTTATGCATGTAGCTTTAGAAGTTTGATAACACTAAGTGCAGATCCTATTCACGGGTCTGCAAAGGTGTTCATTGGCCCTACTGCTATGTGTGTGAAGGCATGTGAGTGATCAACAAGGGATCCATCACTCTCAGGAAAAGAGAGAGAATGTCTCATATAGCATTCATAATATAACTCATTAAATCCATGGCCATGGTAGGATGAATATGAAAAGAGTTTCATGAGTTCATCAATGAGTTGATATCTATGAATGAGTATAAAGTAATTGAACTAGGGACTTGACAGACTTCCATGTCCTATTAGTTCAATTGGAGACATTGTGTTGAAGGAAGGATGCAATTGTAACCTATAAACTATAACAGAAGGGTTCATTGTAAATGACTATTCACCTCATTAAGGACCACACCATGAGCCATATGCTAGGTGTTACTCATGGTTAGTAGAAGCCCTAATTGATATAAGTGAGTTATAATCAATTAGGGAATTGGAAGGAGTTCCAATTAGACCCTAAATGGAAAGAGTTCCATTGTGCACACCTCGTGCTATTCCTACTACTTAATGATGTGAACCCAATGGGTCACACACTGATCATGCAAGAAGGGCTTTAAAGTCTATGAGAGAAAGGGTTTTAGTGAATAAAGAATAGTTCTTTATAGGCCTATTTGTATTTGATACAAATAATAGGGGTTAATGTGCAATTAAGTGTAATTACACATAACCCTATTAGGGTTTCTTCCCCATGGCCAGCCCCCTTTAGTGGGCTGCCTATATAAGTCACACTTATGTGTGACATGGCATAATAGGCTTGCACAATAAACCCTAGCCGTCCAGCCCTTTGGAGGCTCTCTTCTCTCTCTCTCTCTTCTCCACCTCTAGCAACAACAAGGAAGAAGAAAGAAAAGGCTTGAAGCTCTAGCTAGGTGTGGATACCAGTTGGAGGCAGCACACTTGGGCTGCTCATTCACCGCTGTCCAGAGTAGAAGCTTGGAGCAAAACGAAGAAGACAAAAATCCTGTAAGTGTTCTAACCCTCTTCGTAGTTAGGTAGTTAGATTCATGAGATTGGGAATCGTAGGAAAAATTTTTTATATTCCGCACTTCTATTTTTCCTTCTTGTTCGATTCCCAACAGTGGTATCAGAGGCATGATTATGCATAATACAAAATACATATGGGCTGGTAATTATGGTGTAGTTGAATGATTCAAAAATCTGGAAAATTTTTTCTGCATAATTGGTTTTCCTCCATGGCTGAACCTAGGGTTTGGAACCCTAGGTCAATTCTCTTCTACTCCTCTTCTAATTGATGGTTAAGTGTATCCATGGATGCAATAGGTTGCATAGGGTTTGAGTTTGGAGAAGAAGAATAAGGAAACTAGGGTTTTATAAAACTGTTATGAACAGTTTTCATGGTTGCCATGAAAAACCGTCATCTTGTTTTGCCTGCCGAATTCAGAGTTATTCTCCAAAATTTTCGAGCCATATATGATTAGAAAGCTCTTGGAATAAGCTTTCCAACCCAACAAACAGTGCGTCAATCCGAGTTCTGTAGTGAAAGTTATGAATTTTTTACTACAGGCTGTCTGGAAAGACAGTTTTGCTCGGGAATGATGCAATAGCCACAACTTTGAGTTATTGATGGAGATCAAAGGCATGGCAATGGTTGCCACCACTTGGCTTATGTTCTAGACATGGTAGGGAAAGGTTCCCAAGCATTTAGATGCATCATAATTGGATTAAGATGCTAGAACAGAAGGAAGAAGGAGAAGAACACCATGGAGGCTGAATCTGGGTTTTAGAACCCTAAGGTTCTTGCAATTAATTCTAATTAAAGCTGCTGTATTTATAATGGAAGATCATTGTAGGATCATTATATATCATGTGTATATGATTTTCTTTAAGTTTCAAAAAGGTTTTGATGGAAAAAGATTCAAAAAGTTTGAAAATTTTTCATGAACAGCATAGCAGATTTTCTCTGCAGAAAAGTCATCAATGGAGTTTTGATTAGAACTTGAGTTAGGGAACTCCAAATTGTATGAAACCAATTGCATTAGTTTCCTAAGACATGTAGGATACTGGGAAAATTCGTTTGGTAGCCTAATTCATTCATCTTGCTGGGTTTTAAATCAATTTCTGACCATGGACAGTGTGCTGTCAAGTTCTGGGCAGCCTACTGTTGTTTTAATTGTTTAGAACAATTGGTGATGATTTGATCATCCAAACCTCTTCTATTAGCTTAGTATTTCATGTAGGGACATGATACAAAACCTGGTTTCAATGGAGGAGTCGAATTGATAAGGATTTAGAAGCTATTGTGACCTTCAAGGTCTGCAACAATGGCTCCAGCAATGGGTTTTGGAAACCCTGATTGTTCTTGATGATGGCAGCCACTTCCACCACTTCTCACATGTCCAGAGGCTTGTCCCACACCCCTAGGATGTTCTCCCATGACTGGCCATGGCCTCCCACAGTCGTTGGTGGCCATGGCAGCCTAGCCAAGCTCAGGCAGCCCCCTGGTAGTGACGGCTGCATAGAGTTAAGGATGAAACCCTAATTTTGAGTTAATGATGAAACCCTAATTTCATTATGGCATTAATTAAAACCCTAATTGGAATATTAATTACCTTAATTAAGAGTTAATGATTGGTCATTAAATGACCAATCATGGTTATTAATTGTTAGGGCATAATTAATACCATTAATGATGTCTAGGGTTAGGGTTTTGATAACCCTAATTAGTGTAATTTATTAAGGGTAATAAATACCCTATTTGGCATTAATTAAACCCTAATCCCTTTTATTAAATACCGTATGAACCTAGGGTTTTAATGATTGGACATTAAATGACCAATCATAAGGCATTTAATGATTAGGGCTTGCATTTAGGGTTTAGGGTTATGCATTTAGGGTTTAGGGTTTTAGGAAACCCTAATACTAATTCATCATTTAATTGATTTTATTTAATTCCCATTATAATTATTTAATTAACATTGATTAATTTTATAATGTTTCAAATGGTTTAAAATAAAATTGGGGATTAAATTAAAATCTAGAAATTCTTAATTAAATGAAATTGTTTTGTTTAAATAAGGAAACCCTAATATTGAATATTAGAGTTATTTTAGGAAACTTTATATGTTTCTATTAATTTGATTAATTGAAACTAAATGTCTTAAATGTTAAGACTTTATTTAATTCTGGATATTTTTGTTTAAACGTAATAAGATTAGGATGCATTAATGAGATTAATGTAAATCATTCAAGAGAATTACCATAATGCCCATATGTTTTAATGCTTACAGTTTTTCTTTACATTATGCAATGAGATTGTATGTATGTGTTTGGATGATGATTATGGACTATACCCCTTAAACCAATTGTGATTGGCCGTCTTATGAATGGGTTGTAATAATTTTTCAAGAGTTGTAATTTTATTATGGTGATGTAATTTATTGTTTGGGGCTTGCATGCCACCTTCCCTCTCTCTCTATCATTCTCTTATGTACCCCACATTCCCCTTATGTATCCCTTTCTATATATTATGTAAATTTTATGTAATCGAGAGCGCACTAAGGAGCATGGTGGACCCAAAGGAGTATGATGGAGCCCAACAAGCCAATGGTGGAGACCAACAAGCCAATGGTGGAGACCATCAAGCCAAGGGAGCAGATTGAAGGACTTGAAAGCTTAGAGAAGTTTTTCAAGAAAGCATGCATGTTACGAATGGTTTATTTTACGATCACCTACACCCACCTTAGACCTTGGATTCAATCTATTGGCTTGGATTGAATCCTCTCAAAGTCCACAAATCATCATAGTGGGAGCTTTAATTTATGAGATAATTGTATTAGCTCCAATACTATAGTTTGGTATATGTTACCTATTCACTTAGGGACTAATATCAAAATATGGTACTTTATATATGTTGATATATAATAGCATGCGATGTATGATTTATAATAGCATGAGATGTACGATTATAAATAGCATAATTTATATATTTAAATTTTGATACATAGGATGCATGTTAATTTGATGAGACCCTATAAAACCCCTCTTATTTAATATTAAGTTGAAAATGGAGAAGTCATTGGGGAATGAATTCTTCATTGCCTTCCATCATTATAGGATCATCTAACGTCCCTTAATGTGGGTACCTGGCTGCAGACATGTAGGAGCTACCCATGTTAAAGACATTACTTGAAACTATCACATATGAGATATCATGGGGTGCCTAAACTGGTATATACCAAGAAACTAACATGTGAGGTATATATTTGGCGAAACATACCTGTGTGAATGATGGGTTTAACTTAACTAGGGAAGTATTCCAAGAAACCAACATGTGAGGTGTATGTTCCCTAGAGGCAAAACGATTGGAACTTGCTTATGAAGCAATAGACAAAGAGTTGTCTTCTTATTGTGGATTAGAAGCCAAGAAACTAACATGTGAGGCTTCTAGGTCACAGTGGGACCCCAATCCCCATTAGGAATGAGATTCCTGAATTCCATTAGAGGGTGTATGGAATTTGATAAAATAGTGGGAGGTACCATATGATTAAAGACCCAATCATTATAGATAAAAATGAAATCTAATTCTCTGTTTATGTAGATTACCTAATTACTCACCTCAAAACCCCTATTTCCTAATATATAGGATATTGATAGTTTGACTAAACCCGATTTCTTTGATTGACTTAGGAAATTGAGAATTGTTCTCAACTTCAAAAGATTGTTTATATGCTATTAGGCCTTTTATTAAAGGCCCTCCATAAAACATCCTAAGAAGAAAAAGACACTATGCGCAATTGGCATCTTGTTGCCATGCTATATGATAGTATTGATGACTAATGAGCTTCAGAAGCAAAATTAGTAAATGCAAGTGCCTTTGATGTCCTACATCACATACAAAGGTTGTATTGTGAGAGTAAAATAATACTATAAAGTATAGTACTTGTAAAGGACTTCTTCTGGACTAGGATGTAATAAAAGTTGTTTATTAATAATCATTCTTTTGAAAAATGATTATTCACATAGAATAGCTTGAGAAGCTAGATGTGATTTAAAATGGAAGCATAGAGGAAAGCAAGTCTTGAAAAGTCAAAGACAAAGAAATATAATTATTTTGTAGTAAACATAAGGTATTGTAAAGGGAACTTGATAAAGTATCAGTCTTCCTAGAAGAACCAAACTTTTGAAGTTTTGGTTCATGCTCTAAACTAAATTGTTGGTTAGTTCTGCTTCTTGGTTTTTGGATTCTAGTATAATCTAAATCGAAGCAGAAAGTTAAGTAGATAATAAGTTACCTTTAAAAATTTTAATAGAGCAAGAATTGCTAGATTAATTTTGGGAACTTATTTCTTAACTAGGCCATTTAAGACATTCTAGAAATTTGATTTCTGAATTTAAATGACTAATTAGAGAGAATGCAACGTATTCCGAGAATACAAGAGATGTAGAGACTCTCATTTAAATGTAACGATTATGACTTGGTTATGAGATGACCAAACCCATCTTTTACTTGGTGAAGTGAAAGAGTTACATTTATAATTTGACTAATACATTGTGATGTATATAGTCATGTAGAGCATGCATTCAATTACAGTAGACTCATCTTAGAATACCATAGCTCAATGGTGAATCTAAGAGAACGAATTGAACCCTATTAAGATATGGTTTTATCCATGATGAGTTTTACTAATGTATCCATCTATGATATACCTTAAAATTGCTACATATTGATAATTTAGGGTTCACTCCAGTTTTGTCCCCATTATATCAGATATAATATGGGAAGAAACCCAACTTAAAGAAGTTAAGGCTTGGGCTTGTGCTACGTATGTCTGGAAACATAATGTAGACAATCTGGAAATACGGTCAAGTAAGTGTTGAATTGTGGTATATCCCAAAAGTGGTTGGGATAGTATTTCTATTACCCTAATGAACAAAAGTTGTCCATTAGGATGTTTGCTGGATTTTCTTGAGAAAGAGTTCATTCAAGAAAGATGCAAAAGTAGATAGAATTTATAGAATTGCTTGTAAAGTCACAAACGAACAAAGATCCAACCCTTGTCTCTGTTGAGACAAAACCCTTAACTACACTACAATCTTTTCATAGATCAAATTGGATATTTCTTAACATAAAAGAGATATTGTATCTCTATTAGAATGTGAAAGAATTGTTCTTTGGTGATAAAGATCACCAAGATAATCCTATTGATTATGACTAGACGATGTTTCACATCAACTCGAGAAATGACTAAGAGTCATTAAATCCAATATGGATAGTTAGAGACCTAAAAGGCTTGGCTATTTAAGAATGTTTTCAACATAGGCAAAAAGTTGTCTATAAAGAAACTTGTTTGATAATAGTTATGCTGAAATCCATTTGGATCTTGTTATCTATAAACACACATTTTGAATATAAGATATGTCAAAAAGGATATAAAGATGTTATATCAAATGGTGAAAAACCATAAAAGTGTGTAAGTTATAGAAGTCTATTAATAGACTACAAGGTTCTCATAATTAGAACATCTATAAAGTTGAAGTAATCAAATTGTTTGATTTCTCTCATTGTATAGATGGACCATGAGTGTATAAAAGGTTAGTGGGAGTGCGATCGTTTTTCTTTATCCTAAGTATGGATGACATCATAATCATTATGAATGATATATGAATGTTATCTAATGTAAAGTTTTAGTTTTTGGGGAAAAACTAATTCATGAAAGATTTGGCAAAAGCATCCAATAAGATCTATAGAGATAGATCATATAGATTACTAAGTATCTCCAAATCATCAAACATAGTTGAAATATTGAAGGAGTTCAACATGGAGAATTCTAAGGGAGATCTGATTTACTTCAGATAAGAATTCATTATTCAAGGGCATGTGCCCTAGGATAACACAAGTAAGATTCTTAAAGTGTTAAGAAGCCTTATTTTACACTATGTATTGAACCTGATATCTATTATGTTGTAATTGTTACAAATAGTTATCAATCAATTCAAATTTGGAATATTGAATTGTATATGGAAATTGTAAACTCATAGTAGATGGGTATATGGATTTGGATATAATCCATATGGGGTATATTTTATATTCACTTTAGTTGGTGAAATACTTAATGGAAGAACTGTATGAAAGATACAGTGGATTCCATTATTAAGGGTGAATTAATTGTCGCATTGTCTAGGAGACTGTTTGGATCTATAAGTTCATTTAGAACTTAGAGTTGTTCCTTCCATTGAGTTGCCCACACCTTGTTTTGTGACAACAATGGGTCTATAGCTCAAGTATAGGAATCACGGTCTCATCAAAAGTCCAAACTCATAGAGTGACAATTCCAAGTGATTAGAGGAATCATTGGAAGAGGTAATAGATACATTACAAAAGATATTATCTACAAAAGTTTTTGTAGACCTACTGACTAAAGCTTTAAAACATAATTGGTTATGTCTAAGACCAACATCTTGAGAAGATAGGTATGCGATACATGGTCGATTGGCTTTAGTGCAAGTGGGAGATTGTTAGGATTATGCCCTAGAGCCAATCATAGAGATGATTGTTTAGGAATTAGGAACAATCATTTGATTTCATTTATGTATGTCACATTTATTATTGATTTAATAAAAGGGCTTGTTCTATTATGTTTATATGCATCATTTATATTTACATAATATGTCCATGGAATTAGAGTTGAGAATATGGAATTACAAAGAGTTGTAATTTTGAGACTATAGATATATCTCTGTACTAAACTCCTAAAGCATTCCTAGTTGAAGGTTCACTATGATGGATAGTAATGAACCATAGGACTAGCACTTGTTAGGCTGACTCTATAGGAGGATAGCTAGTCTCAAGCTATTTGTGTGGAGACACTACAACCAACAAGTGGGTGCCTATTGCGAGAAAAGGTACACTGAATGTGACCAAAGATATGAGATAAACTGAATGGAGTTTTATCCTGCCTGTCAATCAGTTTCTCATTGTTATAGTGGTACAAGTAATCCTTAGACCTGAGGCACCATAGTTGCCTTATGCATGTAGCTTTAGAAGTTTGATAACACTAAGTGCAGATCCTATTCACGGGTCTGCAAAGGTGTTCATTGGCCCTACTGCTATGTGTGTGAAGGCATGTGAGTGATCAACAAGGGATCCATCACTCTCAGGAAAAGAGAGAGAATGTCTCATATAGCATTCATAATATAACTCATTAAATCCATGGCCATGGTAGGATGAATATGAAAAGAGTTTCATGAGTTCATCAATGAGTTGATATCTATGAATGAGTATAAAGTAATTGAACTAGGGACTTGACAGACTTCCATGTCCTATTAGTTCAATTGGAGACATTGTGTTGAAGGAAGGATGCAATTGTAACCTATAAACTATAACAGAAGGGTTCATTGTAAATGACTATTCACCTCATTAAGGACCACACCATGAGCCATATGCTAGGTGTTACTCATGGTTAGTAGAAGCCCTAATTGATATAAGTGAGTTATAATCAATTAGGGAATTGGAAGGAGTTCCAATTAGACCCTAAATGGAAAGAGTTCCATTGTGCACACCTCGTGCTATTCCTACTACTTAATGATGTGAACCCAATGGGTCACACACTGATCATGCAAGAAGGGCTTTAAAGTCTATGAGAGAAAGGGTTTTAGTGAATAAAGAATAGTTCTTTATAGGCCTATTTGTATTTGATACAAATAATAGGGGTTAATGTGCAATTAAGTGTAATTACACATAACCCTATTAGGGTTTCTTCCCCATGGCCAGCCCCCTTTAGTGGGCTGCCTATATAAGTCACACTTATGTGTGACATGGCATAATAGGCTTGCACAATAAACCCTAGCCGTCCAGCCCTTTGGAGGCTCTCTTCTCTCTCTCTCTCTCCTCCACCTCTAGCAACAACAAGGAAGAAGAAAGAAAAGGCTTGAAGCTCTAGCTAGGTGTGGATACCAGTTGGAGGCAGCACACTTGGGCTGCTCATTCACCGCTGTCCAGAGTAGAAGCTTGGAGCAAAACGGAGAAGACAAAAATCCTGTAAGTGTTCTAACCCTCTTCGTAGTTAGGGTTTGATTTTGTGTTATGCATAGTTAGATTCATGAGATTGGGAATCGTAGGAAAAATTTTTTATATTCTGCACTTCTATTTTTCCCTCTTGTTCGATTCCCAACATGGACAAGACGGGTCGCCGCACTCCCTTCGTCATTGAGAGCTCTAGCTCTGAGGAGATCGTCTCCCAAGCCATGGAAAGGAGAAGCTCCAATCCCCCGCCCGCCAAGAGACAAAGAACAGACTCCGGCAGCCAGAGGACCAAGAAGGACTCTGGGATGAATTTGAGGGCTCTGGTTGCTGAGAGAAGGGCGGCGGAGAAAGAGGCCCAGGAAAAGAAGACTGCTGAGCAGAAGCAACAGCAGCAAAATCAACAGCAGCAGCAACAGCGGCAGAATCAGCAGCAGCAAAAGACTAACAAGGCTGCTGCTGTTGCTGCTCCTGGGTCTGGTCGGGATGGTGGCAAGAAGTCCACTGACCCCAACAGTGGCAAACTCATGTCAAGCGCCATGAGGGGGCAGGACGTGGGCAGGCCCCAGGCGCCCGAGGTTACTGGGAAGGGGAAGGCTCCCTTGATTCCTCCTTCGAAGCCCCAGAAACCCTCTACAGTCCCCGAACAGCAACTCATTGTGCAAGGGCCTGGGCAGGGGGGTGCCAATGCCCCGGCGGCCGGAGGTGGGAGCGCTCTTTCTCGCGCTGAGATGATAGCTAAATTCCCCGAGGTATGTCTTCGCTTTTTTCGATTTCATAATTGTCCCATACTTAAAAACTATGACAGATTCTGACTAACTTTATGTTTCATCACATGTCTGCAGTTCCCCGTACCCAAAGATAAGGATGTTACCAGCTCCTTCTCTGCGGAGTACAACTTCAAGCAGCTGGAGAACCCCATGAGGCTCCCGGCGGACATGGAGCACTTCGGGAAGAAGTCTGCCCTCGACAACCTCCGCTTCGGGTTTACAAGTCTTTATCGAGTAAGTTTCATTCTCTTGTGGTCTCCATTACTTGCTGTTCAACCCGATCTCTGACTTGCTGATGTTTGTATAGGGCTGCCAACAAATCCTACTGGCGGGCGACCGCTTCGAGGCGGAAGATAACAAGTTGCAGCTCGAGCTCGCCAAAGTCCGGGGTGAGTACGACAAGAAGCTAGAGGATGCTGAGGCCAACTGTTGCGCGGCTATGTCTCAGCTTCAGAAAGTAAAGTCTGAATGCGAGACCTTCAAGTCCACAGCCGAGAGCGCCGTCAGCAAACTGGAACTCACGAGGAAGGACTATGCAGATTTGGAGGCCGAGCTGAGGAAGACGAAGGACGCCCAGGACGAGCTAGCCCGAGAGAAGCGCGAGCTGGCGAGGAAGGTCTGGGCTCTCGAGGCTGAGGTAGAGAAGGAGAAGGCCTCCGTGGAGAAGGCAGTGGCTGAGGAGAGGGAAAGTGTGAAGGCTTCCTTCGTTGGGCAGTTGACCACTGAGCTCGAGTTCACCTACAAATTTGCGTGGGAGACCTTGGTCGAGTTGGCATCTGCCCAATTCCCTGGCATTGCCGATATTCCCTTCGAAAGGAGGGATATTCCCCCGGATTACAACCCCGAGGGAGGTGATGTCGGGGAAGCTGAGATGGAGGTTGCAGGCGGCGATGAGGCCGGGGAGAACGATCTCGAGGTCACGTCCCAGTCTAATGCCACCATTGAAGCCGAGAGGGTCGTTGACTCCACCAATGACACTTCAGCCACTGCCAATGGGGATCAACCTGTAAATCCAACGGGAAGCACCACGGAGGCTACCCCTGATCTGCCTGTGCCTCTAGTGGCCCCTCCTGCCTCCGCTGATCCCGTCCTGACTCCCGAGGTGGTTCGTCCAGCTGCTGGGGACTCGGGAGAGAAGTAGCTATTTTTCTTTATTTTTTCTTTTCTCTTATTCTTGGCTGAGTGCCATAACTTGTACAGATTCTTATAATACCTTTCTTTTAGAATGAAATACACAATTTTTCTTTATCGTGTGCATATGTCCTTTATTTTTATGCTGGCTGTCTGTTTGAATGCGCTCTCGGGATAAAGCCCCTTGTTGATGTGTGTGCACTATTGATCAGCGAAAATGATTAGACCCAATCTGACCACGGGCTCCAATTTGCGGAGTGATAGACCTGAACATCTGTTGGTCCTTATGTACTTAGACCCATCCCTAGGTATGTCGTTGCATTGAGCCTGTTCTTAGGCGAGACTTCGTTGTGAACCCATTCTTAGGTTCAGTGTGCTCAAGCCATTTATTAGGTGAGACTTATGCCCATTCTTAGGCAATTTTGCTTGGACCTGTTCTTGGGCAAGACTTTGTTTTTAACCCATTCTTAAGGTTCAGCGTGCTCAAGCCATTTATTAGGTGAGACTTGTGCCCATTCTTAGGCAATTTTTGCTTGGACCCGTTCTTGGGCAAGACTTTGTTTTTAACCTATTCTTAGGTTCAGCGTGCTCAAGCCATTTATTAGGTGAGACTTGTGCCCATTCTTAGGCAATTTTTGACTTCGATCCGTTGTTGGGGAAAGTGCCTTTAGCTTGAATGATAAATAAACGATAACATCTCTGAATAACCTCTGAACTTGTATTGTGTAGTCATTGAATGTAATTACAGCTTTCGCTATCGGTAAAACAATCTTAGATTAGCTATATTAACTGATCTCGGGAGCTCTTGTCCGGTCTCCATGCTCTTTAGTTTGTACGAACCTGTACCCCCGACGTGGATGACCTCGTAAGGACCTTCCCATGTTGCCCCGAGCTTCCCATCTGTAGGATTTCTGGTTCCGGCATTGACTTGTTTGAGTACCAACTCTCCAACATTGAACTCCCTAGACTTTATTCTTCGGTTGTAATATTTTTTCAGCTCTTGTTGGTAAGATGCCATTTTAATTCGAGCCCTTTCTCTTCTTTCTTTTGCTAAATCCAGATCTTGAGACAGAATCTGATCATTTGTTGCCGCGTCATAAGATTCGGTTCTGAGACCCGGTAGACCCAACTCTGTTGGTATAACTACTTCCATTCTATAGGTCATGGAAAATGGAGTTTCTCTAGTGGACCTCCTCGGAATAGTTCGATACTGCCCATAGTACGGAATGCAGCTCGTCAGGCCAAGACCCTTTCACATTGTCTAGCCTCCTTTTTATCCCTGCGACTATAATCTTGTTGGTTACCTCTGCCTGACCTATTGCACTGCGGGTAACTCGGATTAGAATACCACCACTGAATTCCCTGTTCTGCACTGAATTCCCGAGTTCTTTTACTGTCGAACTGAGTTCCGTTATCCGACACGAAGGCTCTCGGGATCCCGAAGCGTGTGATAATATTTTCCCAAAGGAACTTGATAATGTCTGAATCTTTAATCGATGCAAGTGCGATGGCCTCTACCTATTTGGTAAAATAGTTAGTTGCAATGAACAAGTACTTCCTATTCCCTGAGGCTGTGGGCAATGAACCCACGAGATCTAACCCCCATTGTGCAAAAGGCCACGGACTGGATATAGGATGCAATTCCTGAGCAGGATGGTGTATCTTGTCAGCAAACATCTGACACTTTGAGCATTTTCTCACATACCTGATAGCGTCCTTCTGCATGTATGGCCACCAGTAGCCTTGTTGGGAATCGAACAAGAGGGAAAAATAGAAGTGCGGAATATAAAAATTTTTCCTACGATTCCACAGCCCATGAATCTAACTATGCATAACACAAAATCAAACCCTAACTACGAAGAGGGTTAGAACACTTATAGAATTTTTTGTCTTCTCCTTTTTGCTCCAAGCTTTGAATCCGGACAGCGGTGAATGAGCAGCCCAAGTGTACTGCCTCCAACGGTATCCACACCTAGCTAGAGCTTCAAGCCTTTTCTTTCTTCTTCCTTGTTGTTGCTAGAGGTGGAGAAGAGAGAGAGAGAAGAGAGCCTCCAAGGGGCTGGACGGCTAGGGTTTATTGTGCAAGCCTCTTATGCCATGTCACACATAAGTGTGACTTATATAGGCAGCCCACTAAAGGGGGCTGGCCATGGGGAAGAAACCCTAATAGGGTTATGTGTAATTACACTTAATTGCACATTAACCCCTATTATTTGTATTAAATACAAATAGGCCTATAAAGAACTATTCTTTATTCACTAAAACCCTTTCTCTCATAGACTTTAAAGCCCTTCTTGCATGATCAGTGTGTGACCCATTGGGTTCACATCATTAAGTAGTAGGAATAGCACGAGGTGTGCACAATGGAACTCTTTCCATTTAGGGTCTAATTGGAACTCCTTCCAATTCCCTAATTGATTATAACTCACTTATATCAATTAGGGCTTCTACTAACCATGAGTAACACCTAGCATATGGCTCATGGTGTGGTCCTTAATGAGGTGAATAGTCATTTACAAAGAACCCTTTTGTTATAGTTTATAGGTTACAATTGCATCCTTCCTTCAACACAATGTCTCCAATTGAACTAATAGGACATGGAAGTCTGTCAAGTCCCTAGTTCAATTACTTTATACTTATTCATAGATATCAACTCATTGATGAACTCATGAAACTCTTTTCATATTCATCCTACCATGGCCATGGATTTAATGAGTTATATTATGAATGCTATATGAGACATTCTCTCTCTTTTTCCTAAGAGTGATGGATCCCTTGTTGATCACTCACATGCCTTCACACACATAGCAGTAGGGCCAATGAACACCTTTGCAGACCCCTGAATAGGATCTGCACTTAGTGTTATCAAATTTCTAAAGCTACATGTATAAGGCAACTATGGTGTCTCAGGTCTAAGGATTACTTGTACCACTATAACAATGAGAAACTGATTGACAGGTAGGATAAAACTCCATTCAGTTTATCTCATATCTTTGGTCACATTCAGTGTACCTATTCTCGCAATAGGCACCCACTTGTTGGTTGTAGTGTCTCCACACAAATAGCTTGAGACTAGCTATCCTCCTATAGAGTCAGCCTAACAAGTGCTAGTCCTATGGTTCATTACTGTCCATCATAGTGAACCTTCAACTAGGAATGCTTTAGGAGTTTAGTACAGAGATATATCTATAGTCTCAAAATTACAACTCTTTGTAATTCCATATTCTCAACTCTAACTCCATGGACATATTATGTAAATATAAATGATGCATATAAACATAATAGAATAAGCCCTTTTATTAAATCAATAATAAATGTGACATACATAAATGAAATCAAATGATTGTTCCTAATCCCTAAACAATCATCTCTATGATTGGCTCTAGGGCATAATCCTAACAATCTCCCACTTGCACTAAAGCCAATCGACCATGTATCGCATACCTATCTTCTCAAGATGTTGGTCTTAGACATAACCAATTATGTTTTAAAGCTTTAGTCAGTAGGTCTACAAAAACTTATGTAGATAATATCTTCTGTAATGTATCTATTACCTCTTCCAATGATTCCTCTAATCACTTGGAATTGTCACTCTATGAGTTTGGACTTTTGATGAGACCGTGATTCCTATACTTGAGCTATGGACCCATTGTTGTCACAAAACAAGGTGTGGGCAACTCAATGGAAGGAACAACTCTAAGTTCTAAATGAACTTATAGATCCAAACAGTCTCCTAGACAATGCGACAATTAATTCACCCTTAATAATGGAATCCACTGGATCTTTCATACAGTTCTTCCATTAAGTATTTCACCAACTAAAGTGAATATAAAATATACCCCATATGGATTATATACAAATCCATATACCCATCTACTATGAGTTTACAATTTCCATATACAATCCAATATTCCAAATTTGAATTGACTGATAACTATTTGTAACAATTACAACATAATAGATATCAGGTTCAATACATAGTGTAGAATAAGGCTTCTTAACACTTTAAGAACCTTACTTGTGTTATCCTAGGGTACATGCCCTTGAATAATGAATTCTTATCTGAAGTAAATCAGACCTCCCTTAGAATTCTCCATGTTGAACTCCTTCAACATTTTAACTATGTTTAATGATTTGGAGATACTTAGCAATCTATATGATCTATCTCTATAGATCTTGTTGGATGCTTCTACCAAATCTTTCATGAATTAGTTTTTCTCCAAAAACCAAAACTTTACATTAGATAACATTCATATATCATTCATAATGATTAGGATGTCATCTATACTTAGGATAAAGAAAAAAGATCGCACTCCCACTAACCTTTTATACACTCATGGTCCATCTATACAATGAGAGAAATCAAACAATTTGATTACTTCAACTTTATAGATGTTTTAATTATGAGAACCTTGTAGTCTATTAATAGACTTCTATAACTTACACACTTTTATGGTTTTTCACCATTTGATATAACATCTTTATATCCTTTTTGACATATCTCATATTCAAAATGTGTGTTTATAGATAACAAGATCCAAATGGATTTCAGCATAACTATTATCTAACAAGTTTCTTTATAGACAACTTTTTGCCTATGTTAAAAACATTCTTAAATAGCCAAGCCTTTTAGGTCTCTACCTGTCCATATTGGATTTAATGACTCTTAGTCATTTCTCAAGTTGATGTCAAACATCGCCTAATCATAATCAATAGGATTATCTTGGTGATCTTTATCACCAAAGAACAATTCTTTCACATTCTAATGGAGATACAATATCTCTCTTATGTTAAAGAAATATCCAATTCGATCTATGAAAAGAATATGGTGTAATTAAAGGTTTTGCCTCAATAGGGGCAAGGGTTGGATCTTTGTTGGTTTGTGGCTTTACAAACAATTCTGTAAATTCTATCTACTTTTGCATCTTTCTTGAATGAACTCTTTCTCAAGAAAATCCAACAATCATCCTAATGGATAACTTTTGTTCATTAGAGTAATAGAAATACTATCCCAACCACTTTTAGGATATACCACAATTCAACACTTACTTGACCTTATTTCCAGATTGTCTACATTATGTTTCCAGACAAACGTAGCACAAGCCCAAGCCTTAACTTCGTTCAGTTGGGTTTCTTCCCATATCATATCTGATATAATTGGGACAAAACTAGAGTGAACCCTAAATTATCAATATGTAGCAATTTTAAGGTATATCCTAGATGGATACATTAGTAAAACTCATCATGGATCAAACCATATCTTAATAGGGTTCAATTTGTTCTCTTAGATTCACCATTGAGCTATGGTATTCTAAGATGAGTCTACAATAATTGAATGCATGCTCTAGATGACTGTATACATCACAATGTATAGTCAAATTATAAATGTAACTCATTCACTTCACCAAGTAAAAGATGGGTTTGGTCATCTCATAACCAAGTCATATTCGTTACATTTAAATGAGACTCTCTACATCTCTTGTATTCTCAGAATACGTTGCATTCGCTCTAATTAGTCATTTAAATTCAGAAATCAAATTTCTAGAATGTCTTAAATGACCTAGTTAAGAAATAAGTTCCCAAAATTAATCTAGCAACTCTTGCTCTATTAAAATTTTTAAAGGTAACTTATTATCTACTTAACTTTCTGCTTCGATTTAGATTACACTAGAATCCAAAAACCAAGAAGCAGAACTAACCAACAATTTAGTTTAGAGCATGAACCAAAACTTCAAAAGTTTGGTTCTTCTAGGAAGACTGATACTTTATCAAGTTCCCTTTACAATACCTTATGTTTACTACAAAATAATTATATTTCTTTGTCTTTGACTTTTCAAGACTTGCTTTCCTCTATGCTTCCATTTTAAATCACATCTAGCTTCTCAAGCTATTCTATGTGATTAATCATTTTTCAAAAGAATGATTATTAATAAACAACTTTTATTACATCCTAGTCCAGAAGAAGTCCTTTACAAGTACTATACTTTATAGTATTATTTTACTCACAATACAACCTTTGTATGTGATGTAGGACATCAAAGGCACTTGCATTGACTAATTTTGCTTCTGAAGCTCATTAGTCATCAATACTATCATATAGCATGGCAACCAGATGCCAATTGTGCAGTGTCTTTTTCTTCTTAGGATGTTTTATGGAGGGCCTTTAATAAAAGGCCTAATAGCATATAAACAATCTTTTGAAATTGAGAACAATTCTCAATTTCCTAAGTCAATCAAAGAAATCGGGTTTAGTCAAACTATCAATATCCTATATTAGGAAATAGGGGTTTTGAGGTGAGTAATTAGGTAATCTACATAAACAAAGAATTAGATTTCATTTTTATCCATAATGATTGGGTCTTTAATCAAATGGTACCTCCCACTATTTTATCAAATTCCATACACCCTCTAATGGAATTCGGGAATCTCATTCCTAATGGGGATTGGGGTCCCACTATGACCTAGAAGCCTCACATGTTAGTTTCTTGACTTCTAACCCACAATAAGAAGACAATTCTTTGTCTATTGCTTCATAAGCAAGTTCCAATCATTTTTGCCTCTAGGGAACATACACCTCACATGTTAGTTTCTTGGAATACTTCCCTAGTTAAGTTAAACCCATCATTCACACAGGTATGTTTCGCCAAATATATAACTCACATGTTAGTTTCTTGGTATATACCAGTTTAGGCACCCCATGATGTCTCATATGTGATAGTTTCAAGTAATGTCTTTAACATGGGTAGCTCCTACATGTCTGCAGCCAGGTACCCACATTAAGGGACATTAGATGATCCTATAATGATGGAAGGCAATGAAGAATTCATTCCCCAATGACTTCTCCATTTTCAACTTAATATTAAATAAGAGGGGTTTTAAAGGGTCTCATCAAATTAACATGCATCCTATGTATCAAAATTTAAATATATAAATTATGCTATTTATAATCGTACATCTCATGCTATTATAAATCATACATCGCATGCTATTATATATCAACATATATAAAGTACCATATTTTGATATTAGTCCCTAAGTGAATAGGTAACATATACCAAACTATAGTATTGGAGCTAATACAATTATCTCATAAATTAAAGCTCCCACTATGATGATTATGGACTTTGAGAGGATTCAATCCAAGCCAATAGATTGAATCCAAGGTCTAAGGTGGGTGTAGGTGATCGTAAAATAAACCATTCGTAACATGCATGCTTTCTTGAAAAACTTCTCTAAGCTTTCAAGTCCTTCAATCTGCTCCCTTGGCTTGATGGTCTCCACCATTGGCTTGTTGGGTTCCATCATACTCCTTTGGGTCCACCATGCTCCTTAGTGCGCTCTCGATTACATAACATTTACATAATATATAGAAAGGGATACATAAGGGGAATGTGGGGTACATAAGAGAATGATAGAGAGAGAGAGAAGGTGGCATGCAAGCCCCAAATAATAAATTACATCACCATAATAAAATTACAACTCTTGAAAAATTATTACAACCCATTCATAAGATGGCCAATCACAATTGGTTTAAGGGGTATAGTCCATAATCATCATCCAAACACATACATACAATCTCATTGCATAATGTAAAGAAAAACTGTAAGCATTAAGACATATGGGCATTATGGTAATTCTCTTGAATGATTTACATTAATCTCATTAATGCATCCTAATCTTATTAGGTTTAAATAAAAATATCCAGAATTAAATAAAGTCTTAACATTTAAGACATTTAGTTTCAATTAATCAAATTAATAGAAACATATAAAGTTTCCTAAAATAACTCTAATATCCAATATTAGGGTTTCCTTATTTAAACAAAACAATTTCATTTAATTAAGAATTTCCATATTTTAATTTAATCCCCAATTGTATTTTAAACCATTTAAAACATTATAAAATTAATCAATATTAATTAAATAATTAACATGGGAATTAAATAAAATCAATTAAATGATGAATTAGTGCATTAGGGTTTCCTAAAACCCTAAACCCTAAATGCATAACCCTAAACCCTAAATGCAAGCCCTAATCATTAAATGCCTTATGATTGGTCATTTAATGACCAATCATTAAAACCCTAGGTTCATACGGTATTTAATAAAAGGGATTAGGGTTTAATTAATGCCAAATAGGGTATTTATTACCCTTAATTAATTACACTAATTAGGGTTATCAAAAACCCTAACCCTAGACATCATTAATGGTATTAATTATGCCCTAACAATTAATAACCATGATTGGTCATTTAATGACCAATCATTAACTCTTAATTAAGGTAATTAATATTCCAATTAGGGTTTTAATTAATGCCATAATGAAATTAGGGTTTCATCATTAACTCAAAATTAGTCACTACCAGGGGGCTGCCTGAGCTTGGCTAGGCTGCCATGGCCACCAACGACTGTGGGAGGCCATGGCCAGTCATGGGAGAACATCCTAGGGGTGTGGGACAAGCCTCTGGACACGTGAGAATTGGTGGAAGTGGCTGCCATCATCAAGAACAATTAGGGTTTCCAAAACCCATTGCTGGAGCCATTGTTGCAGACCTTGAAGGTCACAATAGCTTCTAAAACCTTATCAATTCGACTCCTCCATTGAAACCAGCTTTTGTATCATGTCCCTACATGAAATACTAAGCTAATAGAAGAGGTTTGGATGATCAAATCATCACCAATTGTTCTAAACAATTAAAACAACAGTAGGCTGCCCAGAATTTGACAGCACACTGTCCATGGTCAGAAATTGATTTAAAACCCAGCAAGATGAATGAATTAGGCTACCAAACGAATTTTCCTAGTATCCTACATGTCTTAGGAAACTAATGCAATTGGTTTCATGCAATTTGGAGTTCCCTAACTCAAGTTCTAATCAAAACTCCATTGATGACTTTTCTGCAGAGAAAATCTGCTATGCTGTTCATGAAAAATTTTCAAACTCTTTGAATCTTTTTCCATCCAAACCTTTTTGAAACTTAAAGAAAATCATATACACATGATATATGATGATCCTACAATGATTTTCCATCATAAATACAGCAGCTTTAATTAGAATTAGTTGCAAGAACCTTAGGGTTCTAAAACCCAGATTCAGCCTCCATGGTGTTCTTCTCCTTCTTCCTTTTGTTCTAGCATCTTAATCCAATTATGATGCATCTAAATGCTTGGGAACCATTCCCTACCATGTCTAGAACATAACCCAAGTGGTCGCAACCATTTCCATGCCTTTGATCTCCATCAATAACTCAAAGTTGTGGCTATTGCATCATTCCCGAGAAAAACTGCCTTTCCAGACAGCCTGTAGTAAAAAATTCATAACTTTCACTACAGAACTCGGATTGACGCACCGTTTGTTGGGTTGGAAAGCTTATTCGAAGAGGTTTCTAACCATATATGGCTCGAAAATTTTGGAGAAGAACTCTGAATTCGGTATGCAAAACAAGATGACTGTTTTTCATGGCTACCATGAAAACTGTTCATAACAGTTTTATAAAACCCTAGTTTCCTTATTCTTCTTCTCCAAACTCAAATCCTATGCAACCTATTGCATCCATGGCTACACTTAACCATCAATTAGAAGAGGAGTAGAAGAGAATTGACCTAGGGTTCCAAACCCTAGGTTCAGCCATGGAGGAAAACCAATTATGCAGAAAAATTTTCCAGATTTTTGAATCATTCAACTACACCATAATTACCAGCCCATATGTATTTTGTATTATGCATAATCATGGCTCTGATACCACTGTTGGGAATCGAACAAGAGGGAAAAATTGAAGTGCGGAATATAAAAATTTTTCCTACGATTCCACAGCCCATGAATCTAACTATGCATAACACAAAATCAAACCCTAACTACGAAGAGGGTTAGAACACTTACAGAATTTTTTGTCTTCTCCTTTTTGCTCCAAGCTTTGAATCCGGACAGCGGTGAATGAGCAGCCCAAGTGTGGTGCCTCCAACGGTATCCACACCTAGCTAGAGCTTCAAGCCTTTTCTTTCTTCTTCCTTGTTGTTGCTAGAGGTGGAGAAGAGAGAGAGAGAGAAGAGAGCCTCCAAGGGGCTGGACGGCTAGGGTTTATTGTGCAAGCCTCTTATGCCATGTCACACATAAGTGTGACTTATATAGGCAGCCCACTAAAGGGGGCTGGCCATGGGGAAGAAACCCTAATAGGGTTATGTGTAATTACACTTAATTGCACATTAACCCCTATTATTTGTATCAAATACAAATAGGCCTATAAAGAACTATTCTTTATTCACTAAAACCCTTTCTCTCATAGACTTTAAAGCCCTTCTTGCATGATCAGTGTGTGACCCATTGGGTTCACATCATTAAGTAGTAGGAATAGCACGAGGTGTGCACAATGGAACTCTTTCCATTTAGGGTCTAATTGGAACTCCTTCCAATTCCCTAATTGATTATAACTCACTTATATCAATTAGGGCTTCTACTAACCATGAGTAACACCTAGCATATGGCTCATGGTGTGGTCCTTAATGAGGTGAATAGTCATTTACAAAGAACCCTTCTATTATAGTTTATAGGTTACAATTGCATCCTTCCTTCAACACAATGTCTCCAATTGAACTAATAGGACATGGAAGTCTGTCAAGTCCCTAGTTCAATTACTTTATACTCATTCATAGATATCAACTCATTGATGAACTCATGAAACTCTTTTCATATTCATCCTACCATGGCCATGGATTTAATGAGTTATATTATGAATGCTATATGAGACATTCTCTCTCTTTTTCCTAAGAGTGATGGATCCCTTGTTAATCACTCACATGCCTTCATACACATAGCAGTAGGGCCAATGAACACCTTTGCAGACCCCTGAATAGGATCTGCACTTAGTGTTATCAAACTTCTAAAGCTACATGTATAAGGCAACTATGGTGTCTCAGGTCTAAGGATTACTTGTACCACTATAACAATGAGAAACTGATTGACAGGCAGGATAAAACTCCATTCAGTTTATCTCATATCTTTGGTCACATTCAGTGTACCTATTCTCGCAATAGGCACCCACTTGTTGGTTGTAGTGTCTCCACACAAATAGCTTGAGACTAGTTATCCTCCTATAGAGTCAGCCTAACAAGTGCTAGTCCTATGGTTCATTACTGTCCATCATAGTGAACCTTCAACTAGGAATGCTTTAGGAGTTTAGTACAGAGATATATCTATAGTCTCAAAATTACAACTCTTTGTAATTCCATATTCTCAACTCTAACTCCATGGACATATTATGTAAATATAAATGATGCATATAAACATAATAGAATAAGCCCTTTTATTAAATCAATAATAAATGTGACATACATAAATGAAATCAAATGATTGTTCCTAATCCCTAAACAATCATCTCTATGATTGGCTCTAGGGCATAATCCTAACAAGCCCTGTGTGTTTGCCCTATGGGCTAATGATCTTCCTCCTGCGTGACCTCCACATGACCCCTCGTGGAGTTCAGCTAGCAGGTCTAATACTTGGTCTGGGTGTACGCACTTCAGGTATGGTCCCGTATAGGATCTTTTATAGAGAGAGCCTAACGGAGATAACCAAAAACGAGCTGACTTAGCGCGAATTCGGTGACTCTGATTGCGATCCTCGGGTAGTTCATCCCTCTGTAGATAGGCAACTATCTCATCCATCCAGCTCGGTGTCGAGAACTGAACGTCCGAGATAAGCTCTTCTGTCCCGATACTGGGCTCTTGCAGGACTTCGACATTTATAGTTCGAGGGATGTCAGTTTCCAACGCTGCAGCCAGGGCAGCCAACCCATCTGCATGTCTATTCTGATCCCTTACGAAGCGCTTGAACTCAACACTGGTGAACCTCGCAGCTAACTCCCATACCTTGTGCATGTATGCAGCCATTCTTTCATCTTTGGCTTCGTATTCTTTAGTTTAGCTGGTTAACCACGAGCCTGGAGTCACTGTATACTGTCAGCTCCCTTACCCCCATTGCTCTAGCCATCCCAAGTCCTACCACAACTGCCTCATATTCTGCTTCATTGTTTGAGGCTGGGAACATAAGTCTAACTGCTTGCTCGATGATTTCTCCCTCGAGATCTGTCAGCACAATTCCCAGACCTACCCCTTTCGCATTAGATGCACCATCCACTTTGAGCTGCCACCTCTTCCTCTTTTCTATGTTTATATTGTCTTTCCCCCCCAGTTTGGGCAGAGAGGATTTTAATGCTGTCTGTTCCGAACTAGAAGTAGGATCTGCGAATTCGGCAAGAAAATCAGCTAATATTTGCCCTTTAATGGCAGGTCGGGGCTGGAAGTGAATGTCGTAAGCGTTGAGTTCTACCCCCCACTTCGAGACTCGTCTTGACAAGTCAGCTCTGCGAAGCACATCTTTGAGTGGATAGTTTGTGAGGACGATGATAGGATGAGATTGAAAGTAGTGTTGGAGTTTTCTGGAGGCTGTGACAAGGGCTAGGAGTAGTTTTTCAAGGGGCAGATAGCGGGTTTCAGCATCTAATAGTGTCTTGCTAATATAATAGATTGGCGCTTGAGTAAGGTCGCGCTGGGCTAGGAGAACGCCACTGAGTGCATGAGCTGAAACAGCAAGATATAGGTAAAGAGTTTCCCCATGGTAAGGGTGGGTCAGGGTGGGGAGTGTTTCTAAATGAGCGACTAACTTCTGATAAGCTTCTTGGCACTCCGTGTTCCATCCCGAGTTAGTGCTCTTCTTCAGTATCTGAAAGAATGGGTGGCATTTGTCTGATGACCTCGAGATAAATCTACTGAGTGCTGCCACCATCCCGTTCAACTGTTGAACGTCCCTGACCGTTGTTGGTGTACGTAGGGTTCTTATCGCCTCAATCTTACTTGGATTTGCCTCGATCCCCCTTCTTGAGACTAAGTGACCCAGGAATTTTCCCGAGCCTATTCCAAATGAGCTTTTCTTCGCGTTTAACTTCATCCCGTACTCCCTGAGTCATGCGAAAGCCTCAATTAGGTCTGCCAGGTGGTCTTTCTCTGAGTTGCTCTTAACAATAGTGTCATCAACGTACGCCTCAAGGTTTTTGCCAATCAGTCCTTCAAACATCCTGCTAACAAGACGTTGATAGGTGGCCCCTGCATTCTTCAACCCAAATGGCATTACCTTGTAGCAGTACGTTCCTCTAGGAGTAATGAACCCCGTCTTATCTTGATCATGTTCTGCCATAGGAATTTGATGGTAACCCGAGTAGGCATCGAATATACTCAGTCTCTCATACCCCGAAATAGAGTCTATGAGTTGGTCAATCTTAGGCAAGGGGAAACTATCCTTAGGGCACGCTTTATTGAGGTCTGTGAAATCGATGTAGACACGCCAGTCCCCTGTCTTTTTTCTCACACATACGGGATTGGCCAACCAACTCGGGTACTTTACCTCTCTGATGAACCCTGCTTTCAAAAGCTGATCAACCTCGGCAAAAACTGTTTCGGCTCGATCGTCTGACAATCTTCGTTGCTTCTGAACCACTGGCTTGTAATTCGGATTAACCTGCAACTCATGAGTGATAATTCTAGGATCAATTCCTGGCATCTCATGGGGTGACCAAGCAAATACATCAATGTTATTTTTCAAAAATTCAAACAGCTCTGCTGCGTCGACTTCGCTCAATGACTTTCCAATCCAGAAAAACCTCTCTGGATCATCAGGATTAATTATCCTCTTCTCTAGTTCCTCCCCTGTCCTGTCTGCGGGTTCCAGAGTCGTTTCTTCTACTCCGGGCCGCTCTCCCTTTCGTTGCTACAAGGGAACCTCATCAATCTTAGCCTTTTTCTTTTGCTCTGGCTCTTGCCTCGGGGCTCTAGTTTTGCCAGTTCCCGAACTAGAAGGCGTGGGACCCTTGACTTCAGTTTGTCCTCTGAGGGTGCTGAGTGGCCCGCGTACTCTGCCAGAAAACATTCCTTGGCTGCTGCCTGGTTTCCTTTTATCTCCATGATTCCTTCTGGGCTCGGGAACCTGATGGATTGGTGGTAGGAGGATGGGACAGCTTTTATTGCATGAATCCAGGGTCGCCCAATTATCACATTGTAAGCTGACCTCTCCTGGATTACCACAAATGTTTCCATGGATTGCACTGGCCCTGCCCGAACTGGGAGTGTTATCTATCCCAATGGGAAAGTCATGTTGCCATTAAAAGCTTTCAAGCTGACGTGATAGGGCTTTAGGTCGGAGTCCTTAAGCCCAAGTTGGCTGAACAATTTTTGGAACATGACATTCACAGATGCCCCGTTATCCACATAGACTTTGCCCACATCGTAGTTCCCTATGAGCATGCGAACAACTAGAGCATCGTTGTGCGGGCAGCGCACCGTCCCATCAGTCTCGGCATCCCCGAAGAAAAGCAGTTTCTCTCCATTCTCTCCTTCACTCTGAGGTAGTAGTATTGGCTCATCTCCAATATCACTGATTTCGGCGTTTTGACAAGCCATCCTATATTGTGCTCTGAGCTAGTTGGTTGACAGAGTGGTCTCCTCATATCCTCCGGTGATCATATCAATCCTCCTAAGGATCTTTGGTTGTGTGGATTAAGGAGCCCTATTCTCGAGTTTTTTCTGTTCGGATGGCTGTCCTTTGTCTTTTCGGGCTATAAATTCATCGAGCTTTCTTTCCTTGGCCCAAGCCTCGAGGTTGTATTTAAGAACCTTGCAGTCCTCTGTCCTATAGCCGTGATCCTTGTGGTAACTGCAAAACAGCTTTTTATTTCTCTTCTCGGGCTCCACGAACATAGGTCGAGGTTTCTGGAAGAAGTCCTTGTTCTCCAGTGCCTTCATCAACTTGTAGATGGGGAGAGTGAATACAGTGAAAATGGCCTGATTCGGATTGGTAGGCGGCCTTGATTTTTCTCCCCGGGGATTGTCTCTTTGTGGCCTAGAGTCCTTCTTTTTGTCATCTTTTTCGCTGGCTTTGGCAGACTACGGGGTGTAGAAATCATCCAACTTCGAATAATTAGCTACAGTGGAAAGTAGCTTGGCTAGGTTTCTGGGGGGATTAACAGTGAGCTCCTTAAACAGAGGTGATGGCTTCCTCAGCCCAAGGCGAAAGAGATCCATGGCATTCTTTTCAATCGGGTCGTCGATCTCGTTATAAACCTCTCAGAACCTCTGAGAATATTCCCGAAGTCCTTCCCCATCTTTCTGTTTCAACTCGTATAGGTTCTGCATGGTCCTCGGGAATTTGCAGCTAGTGATGAACCTTTTCTTGAACAGCTTGCTCAATTCGTGCTAGCTGTCAATAGATTCATCTGGAATCTTGGCCCACCACTTAAGAGCCACTTCCCCCAAACTCATAGGAAATATTTTGCAGAGAAAACCCTCATTTCCAGCATATAATGACATACGTTGCAAGTAATAATTCAAATGATGATCGGGGTCTATTGAAAGAGAGTAAAGAGTAAAAGTTATCTCGGAATACCCTCGTGGGATTGGGACCCGTTGAATCCACCGTATAAATGGACTCCGAGCCACAGCAACGCTCTCTGGTCTTTCTCCTCCTCTACTCTGGTTACCCCGATGTTTCTTGGAGGCTTCTTCCTCGTTTCTTTCATGCCTGGGTGACCGAGAATGCTTTCTACTCGTCGTCCCCGTACTTCTCTCCCCTCTTCTTTCAAGAGATCGAGACCTGTGATAGCGTCTCTCATCTCTGTGAGCTTCGTCCCCAGAACGCACGTGAGAACGAGGCCTTGGGTGGTCCTCATTCCACCTTCGTGCATGATCTGAACGCCTTGAACTGCGCTCAGGGGATCTCTGAATCAACGCATGATGTTGTTCATCTCCCCTTCCTGAATGCCTCGGTTCTGGACCAGTTAATCGTGGCTCTTCGTCGCGTCTGCTACGGTGGTGATGGTGAGAGGCCCCAGGCCTGGGTGAGCTCTCCTGGTGCCTAGTGCAACGGAGTGGACTGGTTTGGCTAGCCTCCTCAGCGACAACATTGACTCCCCGGGGGGCAAAAGTTCGCTGGAGGTAGCGGTGGTAATTTTGCTCCGCAGTTAGCTTTGCGAGCTGCGCCGATTGAATCTCCGATTGCATTGTTGCAATGAGTTCCACCACCGCCGCTGGGTTGGGGTTGTTGGTCACAGCCCTGTCAAACGCTGCTTTGAGAACAGGCTGGTCATCAAGAGAATGTAGAACAGCAGACATTTCCGGGGAGATTTGATGCTGCTGAATCGGAGGAAGCTGACTAGTTCCCACCGCAGGCAATGGTGGGTTTGTCTGCGAAGGCTAGGTTTCTGCTCGTTTCCCAGCATCGCCTGTAATGGCTTGGTCTATGCGAGTAAAGTTCGCTCCTGATCTGGTTCGCCCATAGATGGGCGGAGGTGGTGTAGCCATCTTATCGCGATGGTTCCCACAGACGGCGCCAAATTGTACAGGGTAAAATCTGTTCCCCGAACTACGTGTTGATGATGGAGCTTGCTCCCTCGCCTGGACCTGCAATCACAAGCTTGGAAAATGGGTCAGAGGGTAGGCCAAGGTGGGTTTTGGCCGTGCCCTCTCCAAAGCTTAAGTCAGAAAGCTGTAATGGGGAGAATGAGGCAAGGAAGAAGATGAATCTCAGAAGATTAGGGTACTGTAGCTTACCAAATTAGGCTGTATCGTATTCTTTTTATACCCACCTGTACGGACTGACCATGTGAGGTCAGGTAACTGCCTTGGTTAGGTCAGATCTGACCATGGTGTACCCATAACCGTCTGACCATGATTTGTTAATCATGGTTGGTCATGGAATCAGGGTTTCTAGTAACCGCTGTGTCAGGAATTACAGCTGCTGTGACAGTTTTGGACTGTAGTAGGATTTGGATCGTAGTGTGAGTCATAGGACAGGTGTCCCGAGATGAAAGTCAGGTCCCGAGCTGAGAGATCACGTGCTTTGCAGCAGGTCCTACCTTGTGGTATTAACCACATGTCAAATGACATGGTTTAACTCCTTGGCCCGAGTTGAATCGTGGGAGGTGAATCACATATGTTGTGGTTAGCCTGATTGATGAGTCTTTGCCACGTGTCAGTGTTTCAGGTCCGAACCTTCCATCCCGAGCTGAAACCTCGGTTCAGAGATATTTCCACACACAAACATATGGTAATTATCAAAGGTTTCCTTTATTGCTAAAATTCTGTTTTTCTATCAAAGTTTTCCTCTTGCGGAAGTTTTCGACTTAAGACTAAATTAATGTATCTTCAAATAAGGAAACCTAGGGTTTTTACCATAGGTTTGTATTAGGTTGTAACCCTATTCTTTTCGAACTACGTGGACTTTGATCCATGTATTTCGCTGCATGGTACGTAGGCGCTCTTTGTGAGGCTCAAGTCCGTTCTAGGATCCAAGTATCCTAGGCTTTTTCTTTTGTTTTCCTTTCTTTTTGTTTTGTTTTATTTGAGTGATTGTGCATGAGATGATTAGATGGGATATATGATATGCATGCTGCCTTATGATGATATATGATGATATTTGAGTGGAAAAGATCTTAAGTTAGCCCAATTAAATTAAGAGACCAACTCGGGCGATGTGGGTGCCTATGGGCTTTTGCCCAGAACCTTCCCACGTCGTAACTTAGCCCCCGAATCCAATTTTCTGGTTTCAAAGACTTTGCTTTTCCTTTAATGGAGTCATGTGGTTTTGAAAATAAAACATTTTTTGTGGTTTTCCTCTTTTCCCTAAAGAATGAGGTGGCGACTCCTTTTTGTTTGTTGTCTTTCACCCATCCCATATATATTAATCTTCTTTTTCCGCCAAATCCTTGTGGGCCATTTTCCGGGGTTCACACCATGGCTAGGGTTTCTTGCCCTCAAGTGACTCAAATTACATTCCCCTTCGAAACACGGTCGTTTTGGCTTTCGTTTCGTCAAAATCGGAGTTGATTTGAGCCCTGAAACACATTTGGAAGTCGAAAGGGTCAAAAATAGGCATAAGCTAACATGGCCTCGGGTGACCACCCAGGCCTGGGCGGCTAGCCGTCTGGGCCTAGGAGGCTAGCCGTCCAGCCACAGGTGGTCACCCGAGCCAATTTCCTTTTTTGAGTGCTGAAGCGGATCCCTTCCTATTTCGTCAGATTTGTCCGCCTCCAGCCGCCATTTAACCCTATTTTCAGCCCTATTTGACCTACTTGAGCCCCAAGGGAACCAAGGGAACCTCTAAGAGCCCTTGGATCAATACCTAGGGTTTTAATCCTAACCATTGAGGGTTTTCCCTCAAACCCTATAAATACCCCCTTATACTTCAGCAATAAGGGGGCACTTTGGAGGCATTTTTGAGACTTGGAGGCTATGACAGCCATCCTTAGGGTAGTTTAACCTAAATTTTGAGTGAGAGAGTGAGGGAAGGAGCTTGGAGGAGGGCTGGAGCTTTGCTTGAAGGCTTAAAGGAGAGTGTTTCCAGCAGTACACAAGAGGAGAAGCAAACTCTACAGCAGTAAGGTTCTACATACAGGTATACCTCCTTTCCTTTTCATTCAAATTAGGGTTTTGCATAAAATAGCATTAGTTCATGTTCAAGCTTATGTTTTTATCATGTGTTGATGCTTCTAATGCTTAAAATACATGATTAGAATAAGGTTTATGGTTGGATTTGCATGATGTGATGTTATTTCATGTGATTTTATGAGTGTTTGTGTTTTTAGGGTTTCTAGAGTCTTTTTTTAGGGTTTTGCATTGAATAGCTGTAATTTCATGTTAAAGTATTTGTTTTTATCATGTCTTGCTGCTTCTATTAGCTAGTATGCATGTTTAGGATAATGTTTATGGGTTGTTTAGTATGCTAGAGTGTTATTCCATGTGACTTACTGCATATTTGGGATTCTAGGGTTTCTCTGTGCTAAAATTAGTTTTCTGCATGAAATAACTCTTTTGCATATTAAAGCTTGTATTTTTTATCATGTTTTGCTGCTTCTATTAGCTAGTATGCATGTTTAGGATAATGTTTATGGGCTGTTTAGTATGCTAGAGTGTTATTCCATGTGATTTACTGCATATTTGGGATTCTAGGGTTTCTCTTGTGCTAAAATTGAGTTTATGCTTAGAATAGCATTATTTCATGTGAATGCTTATGTCTTTATCATGTGTGGATCATTCTATTGGTTAATATGCATGGATTGAATGCTATTCATATTCTGTTTTGCATGGTTTAGTGTCATTTCATGTGATTTTATGCACAAGTGTGATTCTAGGGTTTTATTCATCTTTGTGTTAGGAAGGTTGCATATAGCCTAGGAATTTTCTTTGTTTTTCTTAATAGTTGCTACATATGTGTTGCATATTAGATAACTATGATATTTTTGGCATTCATATTAGTTGATTTTAGGGTTTTTGCATGTCATTGCATATAGGGCTGAATTAGGGTTTAGTTAGCTTATGATTCATGTTGTTTACATGATTTATAGCTGATTTTAAGCCTTATTTCAATTCTGTCTAGATTTGTCCATTGTTTTTATTGCTATACTTTGAGCATGTGTTAGCCTATGTTAAACCATGATAATTGCTTGATTAGAAACTAGGTTTGGTTGGTTGGTATTTTTGGTATGTTTTGCATGGAAATTGCAGGTGCTTGACAGGTACAACAGGTGCAACTACCCTACCAATGTGGGGTGGTTATTTTGGCTATTGCAAGATGAAATCTTGCAAATAAGGTAATTACCCTATGCAATAGGGTGGTTATTTTGACAGGTTGCTTTTGCTAAAAGGTAAGTTGGGTATGAAGGTGCCCTAATTCACCTTTCCTTTCCTTGAAACTTTCCCTTTCTCCCCCCTAGGATTATTCCTTAATAGAGGGGTATGGTAGATTCTATAGTGTCCTTTCATAAAAATGCCTTTTAAATCAAAGTTTCTATCTTTATAAAATTCCATATTTTCTAAAGATCTTTTGAGAATCATTCATTTTTGGAAACTTACCATATTTCTTATGAAAGGAAACTTAGGGTTTACCATAGGCCTCTATTAGGTTATAACCCTATTCCCTTTCGAACTACGCGGACTTTGATCCATGTATTTCCATATATGGTACGTAGGCGCTCTTCGTGAGGTTCAAGTCCGCCCTAGGATACTAAGTATCCTAGGTTTTCTTTCCCCTCTTTCTCTTTTCTATTTTTCTTTGATTTATTTGCTTATGTGGATGAATGAATGGATGATATGCATGCTGTCTTTTGATGATAATTGATGATTTGAGTGTGTTTAAGAATTTGATTTAGCCCAATTAAATTAAGAAACCGTTTAGGGCGATATGGGTGCCTATAGGCTTTGCCTAGAACCTTCCCATATCGTAACTTAGCCTCCGAATTCACAATCTTTGGTTTCCAAAAGACTTTTTGCCTTTCCATTTTTAAATGTGGAGTCATTCTTTTGTTTTCCTAAAACAAAACTGTTTTTTAGGGTTTTCCTTGTTTCCTTTAAAAAATAAGGTGGCGACTCCTTTCCTTTTCCAAACCTATAATTTCTCCCCAACCTCCCGTGGGCCTTTAACCCGTTCTCTGGGATCCACAAAGTGTGTCCGCCTAGCCCACCTTGTGGAGTTAGGAGTTGTTTCTTAGTTGTGGCACATGTGTTTCTTTTTCTTTGTTTTTGTTAGTTCAGTCAATAAAGTGTGTTTCTTTTCATTATTTGCAGTGTTTCCTTTCTCTCTTCTATGGATATCTGTGGCATGGATATAGATCCTAGGAATGACGTCCCTCCGGAGCTCGTCGATCAAAGGAAAAGGGGTGTTACCGAACCTAACATGGATGAATTGGAATCAATCAATCTAGGGACAGATGAATTGCCAAGGATAATTAAAATTGGGATAACTCTCTCGCCTATTGAAAAGAAAAATTGATAATACTTCTAAAAACCAACATAGAGGCATTCGCATGGTCTTATGAAGATATGCCTGGCATTGATCCAGATATTGTGCAACATTACATCCCCACTAATCCCACCAAAAAGCCTATAAAGCAGAAACTAAGAAGATTAAAACCGGAATGGGCTTTGAAAGTAAAAGAAGAGGTAACTAAACAATTAGATGCCGGGTTTCTCCAAGTTGTGGAGTACCTTGAATGGTTGTCTAACATAATGCCTGTGCCTAAAAAAGATGGGAAAGTGCGAATGTGTGTCGACTTTCTGTTGGGAATCTAACTAGGGAGGAAAACTACTAAGGCGGAATTAAAATTTTCCTATGATTCCCAAACCCATGAATCCGATTATGCATAATACAAAAACATAAACCCTAACTACCAAGAGAGTTCGGATTACTTACAGTTGATTAATGTCTTCTCCTTTATGCTCCAAGCTTTGTCTTCTCCTTTTTGCTCCAAGTTTTGTCTCCGGACAGCGGTGAATGAGTAGCTCAAGTGTGCTGCCTCCAACGGTATCCACACCTAGCTTGAGCTTGAAGTTCTTTCCTTCTTCTTCCTTGTTGTTGCTAGAGGTGGAGAAGAGGGAGAGAGAGAGAGAGAGCCTCCTATGAATTTCGGCCAGCACTTGGAGGAGTGAATGTGATTCAATCATCACATGACATGAGGCTATACATAGCCTCCACATAGGGCCGGCCATAGAGGGACTTCTAACCTTAGTGGAATTTGTGTAATTACTCTTAATTACACAATTGGCCCACTAGTTTGCATCAAATACAAATTAGACCCCTAAAGAACTTTTCTTTAATCACTTATACCCTTTCTCTCATAGACAATCAAGCTCTCTCAGCATGATCAGTGTGTGACCCATTGGGTTCACATCATCAAGTAGTAGGAATAGCACATGTTGTGCACAATGGAACACTTTCCATTAAGGGTCTAATTGGAACTCCTTCCAATTCCCTAATTGATTATAACTTATTTATATCAATTAGGGCTTCTACTAACCATGAGTAACACCTAGCATATGGCTCATGGTGTGGTCCTTAATGAGGTGAATAGTCATTTACAAAGAACCCTTCTATTATAGTTTATAGGTTACAATTCCATCCTTCCATCAACACAATGTCTCCAATTGAACTAATAGGACATGGAAGTCTGTCAAGTCCCTAGTTCAATTACTTTATACTCATTCATTAATATCAACTCAATGATGAACTTATGGAAACTCCTTTCCATATTTATTCTACCATGGGCCTATGGATTTAATGAGTTATATTCAATGAATGCTATATGAGACATTCACTCCCTTTTTCCTGAGAGTGATGGATTCCTTGTTGATCACTCACATGCCTTCACACACATAGCAGTAGGGCCAATGAACACCCTTACAGACCCCTGAATAGGATCTGCACTTAGTGTTATCAAACTTCTAAAGCTACATGCATAAGACAACCATGGTGTCTCAGGTCTAAGGATTACTTGTACCACTATAACAATGAGAAACTGATTGACAGACAGGTTAAAACTCCATTCAGTTTATCTCATATCTTTGGTCACATTCAGTGTACCTATTCTTATAATAGGCACCCACTTGTTGGTTGTAGTGTCTCCACACAAATAGCTTGAGACTAGCTATCGTCCTATAGAGTCAACCTAACAAGTGCTAGTCCTATGGTTCATTACTGTCCATCATAGTGAACCTTCAACTAGGAATGATTTAGGAGTTTAGTATAGAGATATACTTAGAGTCTCAAAATTACAACCCTTTGTAATTTCATATTCTCAACTCTAACTCCATGGACATATTATGTAAATATAAATGATGCATATAAACATAATAGAATAAGCCATTTTATTAAATCAATAATAAATGTGACATATATAAATGAAATCAATTGATTGTTCCTAATCCCTAAATAATCATCTCTATGATTAGCTCTAGGGCATAATCCTAACACTTTCGTGACCTTAATGCTGCGAGCCCAAAGGATGATTTCCCTCTACCGCATATCGATGTGTTGGTGGACAGTACAGCAGGCCATGCTCTTCTCTCCTTCATGGATGGATTTTCCGGTTACAACCAGATAAAGATTGCGCCTCGAGACAAGGAAAAGACGGCTTTCATCATGCAGTGGGGCATGTATTGCTACAAGGTAATGCCTTTTGGCTTAAGAAACGCCGGGGCCACTTACCAAAGAGCTACTACAACCTTATTGCATGATATGATCCATAAAGAAGTGGAGGTGTATGTGGACGACATGATAGTCAAATCTGTAGACCGGGAAGGACATTTCGCTGCATTTGAGAAGTTCCTAGAACGGGCGAAGAAGTACAACCTCCGATTGAATCCTCAGAAGTGTGCCTTTGGAGTCACCGCAGGAAAATTACTGGGTTTCATGATCACTCAGAAGGGAATTGAAGTTGATCCAGGGAAGATAAAAGCTATCACGGAGATAGAGCCACCAAGAACAGAAAAGCAAATCCGGGATTTTCTAGGGAGAGTTCAATACATAAGCCGGTTTATCGCCAATCTGATTATGGTTTGCGAGCTGATTTTCAAGCTACTTAAGAAGGGCGTTTCCAAGGAATGGAATGAGGATTATCAAGAAGCCTTCAAGACCATTAAAAGATATCTGAGTAACCCCCCAATCTTGGTTCCCCCACGGCAAGGTGAACTGTTACTATTATACTTAATGGTTACTGAAACCGTGACGGGAGCCATGTTAGCTCAATACCTTAAAGGGTCAAAAAAGAAAAATGCCATCTACTACTTGAGCAAGAAAATGACAAATTATGAAGTAAAGTCCAATGCACTAGAAAAGGCTTGTGTAGCGTTGGTGTGGGCTACCCAGAAACTCCGTCATTACATAATGTCTTTCGAAGTCCTGCTGATAAGTCGATTTGATCCTTTGAAGTAATTACTAGAAAAACCAGTCCTATCATGTAGGATGGCTCGTTGGTCGCTTCTCCTCAATGAGTTCGACATAAAGTACCTGGCTCAGAAGCCCATTAAAGGAAGTGTTGTTGCAGACCACTTGGCAAGTTGCTCGGTGTCATCATCAACCCAATTCAATGACGAGTTCCCCGACGAAGACATCCTTGAAATCAAGAAGAAGATTTGGAGAGTTTACTTCGATGGAGCCGCAAACAAAAGAGGTTATGGGATAGGAGTGCTATTAGTTTCGCCCGAAGAAGCCTTCACGCCTTTAGCAGTCAAATTGGGGTTCGAAGCTACCAACAACATTGTGGAATACGAGGCCTGCATCCTAGCACTGGAAGCTGCATTAGAATTGGGAATAAAAGAACTGGAGGTGGTCGGGGATTCAACATTGATCATCTGTCAGATAAAAGGGTAGTGGAAAACCTGCGACGAGAAGCTGTTGCCATATCACGCCTATTTGGAAGCATTGACCAAAGAGTTTGCAGAAATCGAGTTCAATTACCTGTCAAGAAACAAGAATCAGTTTGCCAATGCCTTAGCAACTCTAGCTTCAATGGTGGAAATACCAGAAGGAGGAAATGTGAAACCGCTCGTGATCGAATGCAGAAAGAAACCAATTTATTGCTGTTCTATTCAAGAAGGGGAAGTAATGGATAACCACCCCTGGTTTTATGACATAAGAAGGCTCATCAAGGAAAGGGAATATCCAGAGGAAGCATCTCGCGTGGATAGACGAACATTAAGGAGATTGGCAAGCCACTATATGGTATGCGGAGGGAAACTGTATCGGAAGTCTTACGACGGGGTTCACTTGCTGTGTGTCATGAAAGAGGAAGCTAGAAAACTCATTGAAGAAATTCATGAGGGAGTGGGGGCTCCACACTGTTAGGATTATGCCCTAAAGCCAATCATAGAGATGATTGTTTAGGGATTAGGACCAATCAATTAATTTCATTTATATATGTCACATTTATTATTGATTTAATAAAAGGGCTTATTCTATTATGTTTATATGCATCACTTATATTTACATAATATGTCCATGGAGTTAGAGTTGAGAATATAAAATTACAAAGGGTTGTAATTTTGAGACTCTAAATATATCTCTGTACTAAACTCCTAAATCATTCCTAGTTGAAGGTTCACTATGATGGACAGTAATGAACCATAGGACTAGCACTTGTTAGGTGGACTCTATAGGAGGATAGCTAGTCTCAAGCTATTTGTGTGGAGACACTACAACCAACAAGTGGGTGCCTGTTATAAGAATAGGTACACTGAATGTGACCAAAGATATGAGATAAACTGAATGGAGTTTTAACCTGCCTGTCAATCAGTTTCTCATTGTTATAGTGGTACAAGTAATCCTTTTACCCGAGACACCATGGTTGTCTTATGCATGTAGCTTTAGAAGTTTGATAACACTAAGTGCAGATCCTATTCAGGGGTCTGTAAGGGTGTTCATTGGCCCTACTGCTATGTGTGCGAAGGCATGTGAGTGATCAACAAGGAATCCATCACTCTCAGGAAAAAGGGAGTGAATGTCTCATATAGCATTCATTGAATATAACTCATTAAACCCATAGGCCCATGGTAGAACGAATATAGAAAGGAGTTTCCATAAGTTCATCATTGAGTTGATATTAATGAATGAGTACAAAGTAATTGAACTAGGGACTTGACAGACTTCCATGTCCTATTAGTTCAATTGGAGACATTGTGTTGATGGAAGGATGGAATTGTAACCTATAAACTATAACAGAAGGGTTCTTTGTAAATGACTATTCACCTCATTAAGGACCACACCATGAGCCATATGTTAGGTGTTACTCATGGTTAGTAGAAGCCCTAATTGATATAAATGAGTTATAATCAATTAGGGAATTGAAAGGAGTTTCAATTAGACCTTTAATGGAAAGTGTTCCATTGTGCACAACTTGTGCTATTCCTACTATTTGATGATGTGAACCCAATGGGTCACACACTGATCATGCTAGGAGAGCTTGAAAGTCTATGAGAGAAAGGGCATAAGTGAATAAAAGAATTGTTCTTAAGGGGAAAATTTATATGGGATATAAATTAGAGGGGTTAAGTTGCAATTATGTGTAATTATAACTTAACTCATATAAGGAATAGGATTCCTCACTAGGGCCGGCCCTATTAGTGGGCTATATATAGCCTCACATGTGATGCGATGACATCACTTGAAACATAATTCATTCTCCCCAAGGGTTGGCCTAATTTCACAAGGAGGTTCTCTCTCTCTCTCCCTCTTCTCCACTTCTAGCAACAACAAGGAAGAAGAAGGAAAGGACTTCAAGTTCAAGCTAGGTGTGGATATCGTTGGAGGCAGCACACTTGGGCTGCTCATTCACCGCTGTCTAGAGACAAAGCTTGGAGCAAAAAGGAGAAGACAAAGCTTGGAACATAAAGGAGAAGACCATTGTCCAACTGTAAGTATCCTAACTCTCTTGGTAGTTAGGTTTATGGTTTTTGTATTAAGCATAATTAAGATTCATGGTTTTGGGAATCGTAGGAAAATTTTAATTCCGCCTTTGTAGTTTTCCTCCCTAGTTCGATTCCCAACCGTGGTATCAGAGCCATGGTTATGCCTAATACAAACTGCATATGGGCTGTAATTCATGGTAAATTGATTGGTTAATAAATTTGGAATTTATGTTCATGGATTAGAATGGTTTCCCTCTCATAGCCGAACCTAGGGTTAATGAACCCTAGGTTAATTCTCCTTCTACTCCTCTTCTAAAATAGTTTTAGGGCTGCTGGTTATTCAAAAGTTGAATGGGGATTGAGTTTGGAGAAGATGATGAACAGTTTTTATGATAGTCATGAAAAATCGTCATCTTGTTTTGCATGCCGAAATCAAAGTTCTTCTCCAAAATTTTCAAGCCATATATGGTTAGAAAGCTCTTCGAATCAGCTTTACAACCCAACAAATGGTTCATCAATCCGAGTTTTGTAGTGAAAGTTATGAATTTTTTACTACAGGCTGTCAGGGAAGACAGTTTTGCTCGGGAATGATGTAACAGCCACAATTGTGAGTTTTTGATGGAGATCAAAGGCATGGCAATGGTTGCCACCACTTGGGTTATGTTCTAGACATGGTAGGAAAGGGTTCCCAAGCATTCGGATGCATCATAATTGGATTATGAGTCTAGAACAGAAGGAAGAAGGAGAAGACCACCATGTTTGAATCTGGGTTTTAGAACCCTAGGGTTCTTGCTACTGTTATGATCAGATACTTCTGTAAAATTGATGAATAATCATTATAGGATGATGATATATGATGTATAGATCATATTCTTTAATAATCAAAGGAGTCTTGATGCATAAAGAATCAAAAAGTTTGATTACTTGGAAGAACACAGCAGGCTGTTTTTCTGCAGAAAGTCATCAATGGAGTTTGGTTCATATCTTGAGCTAGGGAACTCCAAATTGCATGAAACCAATTTTATTAGTTTCCTAAGACATGTAGGATGCTAGAAAAAATAATTTGGTAGCCTGAATTAATCATCTTGCTGGGTTTTAAATCAATTTGTGATCATGGACAGTATGCTGTCAAATTCTGGACAGCCTACTGTTCTTGAATTGTTTAGAACAATTGGGGATGATTTGATCATCCAAACCACTTCAATTAGCTTAGTAATTCATGTAGGGACATGATACAAAAGCTGGTTTTGATGGTTGAGTCAAATTGATTAAGTTTTAGAAACTTTTGTGACCTTGGAGGTCCTCCCATGGTCTTGCCAGCAAGGGTTCTTGAAACCCTAATGTTCTTTGAAGAAGACAGCCCATTTGGCCACCCCACACGTGTGGGCTTGGCCCACACCCTAGCTCGAGTCCCCCTTTGCTGGCCATGGCCTCCCATGGCCTGGCCAAGCCATGGCAGCCTTGCCTAGCCATGGCAGCCCACTAATGTGGCGGTAGCCTTAGGGTTTATGATGAAACCCTAATTCCCATTAATGATGAAACCCTAATTCATTAATTGCATTAATTAAAAACCCTAATTGACTATTAATTACCTTAATTAAAATGTTTAATGATTGGGCATTAATTGACCAATCATGGTTATTAATCATTAGGGTATAATTAAGTGCATTTATGATGTCTAGGGTTTAGGGTTTAGGAAACCCTAATTCGTATTAATTAAACCATAATTCTATTAATGCATTAATTAATAACTAAACCTAGTAATTAATGTGTCTAACCTAGGGTTAAATGATTGGTCATTAATGACCAATCATGATCATTAATGGTTTAGTAATTAATCATTGGCATTTAATAGGTTTAAGGTTTAGGGTTTTAGAAACCCTAATTAGTGCATATTAATTAGGTGTAATTAATATCCTAGGTGGCATTAATTAAACCCTAATCCTAATCATTAATACCGTATAAACCTAGGGTTTAAATGATTGGTCATTAATTGACCAATCATAAGGCATTTAATGCATTAGGGTTACACTTAGGGTTTAGAGTTAATGCATTTAGGGTTTAGGGTTTTAGGAAACCCTAATGCACTAATTAATTAATAAAATGATTTTATTTAATTCCAAAATTGATTATTTAATTAATGGTGATTAATTTTATATTGTTTTAAATGGTTTAAAACACAATTTAGGATTAAATAAAAATCTGGAAATTTTAATTAAATAAAATTGTTTTTGTTTAATTAAAAAGATCCTAATATTTGATATTAGAGTTTAATTAGGGGACTTTAAATGTTTCAATTGATTTGATTAATTGAAATTAAATGTCTTAAATGTTAAGACTTAATTAATTCAGGAACTTATGCATCTCCTAATAAGATTAGGATACATTAATGAGATTAATGAAAACCAATCAATAGAGTTACCATGAATGCTCATATGTTTATTGCTTACAGTTATTTCCTTTATTATGCAATATGATTGTATGGTTATGGATGGATGATGATTATGGACTATACCCCTTAAACCAATTGTGATTGGCCGTCTTATGAATGGGTTGTATAATTTTTCAAGAGTTGTCAATTTTTGATGATGTATTATTTGTTTGGGGCTTGCATGCCACCTTCTTCTCTCTCTCTATCATTTTCTTATGTACCCCACATTCCCCTTATGTATCCCTTTCTTTAAATTATGTAAATGTTATGTAATCGAGAGCACACTAAGGAGCATGGTGGACCTAAAGGAGCATGGTGGAGCCCAACAAGCCTATGGTGGAGACCATGAAGCTAATGGAGGAGATTGAAGGACTTGAAAGCTTGGAGAAGATTTTCAAGAGTGCATGCTATGTTTCAAATGAATGTTTTACGATCATCTACACCCACCTTAGACCAAGGATTCAATTCATTGGCTTGGATTGAGTCCTCTTAAAGTTCATAATCATCATAGTGGGAGCTTTTAATGAGATTAATAGAGATATCTCCAAATCCAAAGATCGTTATATGTCACCTTATAGGGACTAATATCGATAAGTGGATTACATATATATAATGTTGTTATATATTTCTTATTTAAATGCATGAGATGTATGTTAGATTAGTTTATTTGATAAGACCTTAAAACCCCTCTCTTTTAATATAAAATTGGAAATGGAGAATACATTAGGGAATGGATTCTTCATTGCCTTCCATCATTATAGGATCATCTAACGTCCCTTAATGTGGGTACCTGGCTGTAGACATGTAGGAGCTACCCATATTAAAGACATTACTTGAAACTATCACATATAGAGATATTATGGGGTGCCTAAACTGGTATATATCAAGAAACTATTATGTGAGGTATATATTTGGCGAAACATACCTGTGTGAATGATGGGTTTAACTTAACTAGGGAAGTATTCCAAGAAACTATAATGTGAGGAGTATGTACCCTAGAGGCAAAATGATTGGAACTTGCTTATGAAGCAACAGACAAGGAGTTGTCTTCTTATTGTGGGTTAGAAGTCAAGAAACTATAATGTGAGGCTTCTAGGTCACAGTGGGACCCCAATCCCCATTAGGAATAAGATTCCCAAATTCCATTAGAAGGTGTATGGAATTTGATAAAATAGTGGGAGGTACCATATGATTAAAGACCCGATCATTATGGATTAAAAATGAAATCTAATTCTCTATTTAATTTTTATGTAGTTCATAGAAATGGCTCACCTCAACCCGTTATCCAAAATATTGGACATCAACCGTTTGACTGGACCAAATTGTCTTGATTGGCTTAGGAATCTAAAAATTGTTTTGGATTCCAAGAATCTTACCTATGCACTTCATAATCCACTTCCCATTCCTCCTGCTGAGGCTACAACTCAGCAAGAGAAAGACGCTTACCAGAAGCGCATGGACGACGAACTCATGGCAAGGTGTTATATGATGGTATTTATGAGTCTTGAGCTTAAGAAGCAACACGAGTCCATGGGAAGTGCTTACGAGATTTTTATCAACATACAAGAGTTGTATGGGAAAGAATTCTTGCTTGAATTTAATGAAGCTGCTACTTCCAAGTCTAAGCTCAAGCCTAAAGGTAAGGGTATAGGCAAGGGTAAAAGTACCCGGAGGAAGAAGAAAGGTAACAACAAAGCCAAAGGAACCTGTTTTCACTACGGCAAGGATGGGCACTGGAAACGTAACTGCCGGGAGTATCTGGATACTCTAAAGAACTAACCTTTGGAAGGTATGGATCATGCTCTAAACTAAATGTTAGTTTTGCTTCCACTTGGGTACTTAATTTTGATGTGAATTTTGAATTCCATGTAGAATCTAGTGGGAAGCAGAAGGCAGAGTAAAGGCAGATCAACTCTACAAGTGGGGAATGGAGCAAACGTTGCTGCATTAGCTGTGGGGCTTGTTGCTTGACTCTACCTAATGGAGTAGTTTAGAAATAATAGTTGGCTATCTTTACATTCCAGAAGTTATTAGAAACATTAATTTTATTTCAGTTTTATCTAAATGAGGTTTTAGTTTGATTTAATAAATGTTTTCTATTAAATAAAGAGTTCATTACTTCTGGAGTTTATGTGGATGGCCTTTATTTTCTAAACTTTATTGCAAATATGAAATGCAATGGAGCATGATAGTTCTAAATTGAATGCTAATAAACCTACAAGAACAAGATATACATAATGATGTATGTAGAAGTTTCTCTTACTTTACAACCTTTACCAATGATTCATTCTAGGTTTGGGTGTGTATACTTAATGAAGTACAAGTCTGAAATATTTGAAAAGGTTCAAAGAATTCAGATATGAAGTAGAGAAACAAACCGGTAAAAGTATTAAAGCTCTTCGATTGGATCAAGGAGGCAAATATTTAACCGGTCAATTTTCAAATCAACTTGTTCAAACGGGCATTCAATCACAATGGACACCTCTTGGAACACCATAACTTAATAGTGTGTCAGAAAAGAGGAATAGAACCTTATTGGATATGGTTAGGTCCATGATAAGTTACAACGACCTAATATTATCCTTGTTAGGATATGCCCTAGAAATGGCCACGTACCTGTGAAACAGAATTCAAACCAAGGCTGTCCCTTAGGACCTATATGAGATATGGAAAGGGAAGCACCAAACCTTAAGCATGTTAAGGTATGGGGATGCACGACATATGTAGAGACACTATAATGCAACCAAATTGGAAATCAAGCTAATTTAAATGTAGGTTTGTGTATTATCCTAAAAGGAGTTTAGGATATCATATCTATCATCCTGATGAACAAAAGTGTTTGTTAGTAAGTTTTCAATCTTTCTTGAAAAAGAGTTTATTCAAGAAGGAGATAACAACAGGAAAATAGAACTCAAAGAGTTGTCTAATGAGACACAAACCAACATTGATGCAACCACTGTCCCTGTTGAGACAAAACCCATCATTGTACCATGATTGTACAAAGGGTTAGTGGGAGTGCGATCACATTTATGGTCCTATAAGTGAATGACGTTCTACTTATTAGGGAATAATGTAGAGACGTTGTCAAAAGTGAAAAATTAGTTTTTCACAAAGTTTCTCCATAAAAGATTTGGAAGAAGCATCCTATATTCTGGGAATAGAAGTCTATAGAGATAGATCTTAAAGGATGCTAAGTCTTTCCCAATCGATGTACGTAGACAAGATTTTGAATGGGTGCAAAATGCTTGATTTCAAGAGAAGTCCTAATTCCTGTCAGACATGAAATCAAGTTGTCTAAAAGCACATGCCATGCTGTGTACATTACCAGATATCAGTTTTGCTGTAAATGTTATGAGCAGATATCAGGCAAACCCAGATAAGGAACACTGGGAAGCAGTCAAGGCTATCCTTAAGTTCTTGAGATGAACTAAAGGACCTATGCCTTGCCTATGGAGAAAGAAACTTGAAATGGTTGGTATAACGGATTCAGATTTTCAATCTGACGATGATGATAGGAGATCAACATCAAGGTATGTTCTCACCTTAAATCGTGGAGCTGTAAATTAGAGCGCATTGCTGCATGTTTGGATAAGTAAGTTCATTGCAGAACTAGGAGTGGTTCCTGACATTGAGAAGCCTTTACTATAGCTTTTGTGACAACAATAAGGCTATTGCTCAAGACAAGGATCCACGGTCTCATCAAAAGTCCAAACTTTAAGCGGCGATTCCAAGTGATTAGAGAGATCATTGGAAGAGATGACATATACATATAAAAATTTAATACAACAGAGAATAAAGAAGACCCCTTCACTAAGGCTATGACCCAAGTGTGTTGGATCACCACCGACAGGATATGGGTATGAGATACATGGTGGATTGGCTATAGTGCAAGTGGGAGATTGTTAGGATTATGCCCTAAAGCCAATCATAGAGATGATTGTTTAGGGATTAGGAACATATTAATTGATTTCATTTATATATGTCACATTTATTATTGATTTAATAAAAGGGCTTATTCTATTATGTTTATATGCATCATTTATATTTACGTAATATGTTTATGGAGTTAGAGTTGAGAATATGATATTACAAAGGGTTGTAATTTTGAGACTCTAAATATATCTCTGTACTAAACTCCTAAATCATTCCTAGTTGAAGGTTCACTATGATGGACAGTAATGAACCATAGGACTAGCACTTGTTAGGTTGATTCTATAGGAGGATAGCTAGTCTCAAGCTATTTGTGTGGAGACACTACAACCAACAAGTGGGTGTCTGTTATAAGAATAGGTACACTGAATGTGACCAAAGATATGAGATAAACTGAATGGAGTTTTAACCTGCCTGTCAATCAGTTTCTCATTGTTATAGTGGTACAAGTAATCCTTAGACCTGAGACACCATGGTTGTCTTATGCATGTAGCTTTAGAAGTTTGATAACACTAAGTGCAAATCCTATTCAGGGTCTGTAAGGGTGTTCATTGGCCCTACTGCTATGTGTGTGAAGGCATGTGAGTGATCAACAAGGAATCCATCACTCTCAGGAAAAAGGGAGTGAATGTCTCATATAGCATTCATTGAATATAACTCATTAAACCCATGGGCCCATGGTAGAACGAATATGGAAAGGAGTTTCCATAAGTTCATCATTGAGTTGATATTAATGAATGAGTATAAAGTAATTGAACTAGGGACTTGATAGACTTCCATGTCCTATTAGTTCAATTGGAGACATTGTGTTGATGGAAGGATGGAATTGTAACCTATAAACTATAACAGAAGGGTTCTTTGTAAATGACTATCCACCTCATTAAGGACCACACCATGAGCCATATGCTAAGTGTTACTCATGGTTAGTAGAAGCCCTAATTGATATAAATGAGTTATAATCAATTAGGGAATTGAAAGGAGTTTCAATTAGACCCTTAATGGAAAGTGTTCCATTGTGCACAACTTGTGCTATTCCTACTATTTGATGATGTGAACCCAATGGGTCACACACTGATCATGCTAAGAGAGCTTGAAAGTCTATGAGAGAAAGGGTATAAGTGAATAAAAGAATTGTTCTTAAGGGGCAAATTTATATGGGATATAAATTAGAGGGGTTAAGTTGCAATTATGTATAATTATAACTTAACTCATATGAGGAATAGGATTCCTCACTAGGGCCGGCCCTATTAGTGGGCTATATATAGCCTCACATGTGATGCAATGACATCACTTGAAACATAATTCATTCTTCCCAAGGGCTGGCCGAATTTCACAAGGAGGCTCTTTCTCTCTCTCCCTCTTCTCCACCTCTAGCAACAACAAGGAAGAAGAAGGAAAGGACTTCAAGTTCAAGCTAGGTGTGGATACCGTTGGAGGCAGCACACTTGGGCTGCTCATTCACCGCTGTCCAGAGACAAAGCTTGGAGCATAAAGGAGAAGACCATTGTTCAACTGTAAGTATCCTAACTCTCTTGGTAGTTAGGTTTATGGTTTTTGTATTAAGCATAATTAAGATTAATGGTTTTGGGAATCGTAGGAAAATTTTAATTCCGCCTTTGTAGTTTTCCTCCCTAGTTCGATTCCCAACACACACATGAATGGATACATACTGGCTAAGAAAATCATGAGGCTAGGGTACTACTGGTCTACAATGGAAAGGGATTGCTATGCCTATGTTAAGAAATGTCATAAGTGCCAACTCTTTGCCGACGGACAACACTTGCCCTCCATGCCCTTAACAAGTATGTCAACTCCGTGGCCGTTTGCAGTATAGGGAATAGATATCATCGGGCAGATTAAGCCGAAGGCATCCAACAGACACGAATATATCTTGGTAGCCATTGATTACTTCACCAAGTGGGTGGAAGCAGCTTCCTTCAAGGTTTTGAATGCTAAAAAGGTGGCGCAGTTCATACAGCTCAACATTATCTACAGATATGGGGTACCACATGAGGTTATTTCAGACAACGGTCAGCATTTTTAGAAGGAAACTAAAGAACTCTTGCAGAAATATAAGATCGTTCATTACTTGTCATCCCTGTATCACCCACAAACTAACGGTGCAATGGAAGCCACCAATAAGAACATCAAGAAGATACTACAGAAAACGGCTGACACGTACACTGATTGTCATGAGAAACCACCATTGGCATTATGGGGGTACAAAACATCAGTCAGATCGTCAACAGGGGCTACGCCGTATGCTTTAGTGTATGGGATGGAGGTCGTTCTACCAGTCGAATTGGAAGTCCCTTCGTTAAGAGTTGCTGTGGAAAGCCAGCTGGTAGAGGTGGACTGGATCAAAAGCCGTTATGATGATGTGGACCCGGGGAAATCGCGGCCCACGAGGGGGTTTGGAAAAGGAAAGGAGTCGCCACCTTATTTTTTAAAGGAAACAAGGAAAACCCTAAAAAAAACATATTTTTTTTAGGAAAACAAAAGAATGACTCCATGTTTAAAAATGGAAAGGCAAAAAGTCTTTTGGAAACCAGAGATTGTGGATTCGGATGCTAAGTTACGATATGGGAAGGTTCTAAGCAAAGCCTAAAGGCACCCATATCGCCCTAAACGGTCTCTTAATTTAATTGGGCTAAATCAGAGTCTTAATCACACATCAATTAACAATTATCATCACAAGACAGCATGCATATCATCCATTCATTCATCCATATAAGCAATTGAATCAAAGAAAAACAGAAAAAAGAAAGAGGAGAAGGAAAACCTAGGATACTTAGTATCCTAGGGCGGACTTGAACCTCACGAAGAGCGCCTACATACCATGTATGGAAATACATGGATCAAAGTCCACGTAGTTCGAAAGGGAATAGGGTTATAACCTAATAGAGGCCTATGGTAAACCCTAAGTTTCCTTTCACAGAAAACATGGTAAGTTTCCAAAAATGAATAATTCTCAAAAGATCTTTAGAAAATATGGAATTTGATAAAGATAGAAACTTTGATTTAAAAGGCATTTTTATGAAAGGATACTATAGAATCTACCATACCCCACTATTAAGGAATAACCCTAGGAGGGAGAAAGGGAAAGTTTCAAGGAAAGGAAAGTAAGGTGAATTAGGGCACCTTCATACCCAACTTACCTTAAGCAAAAGCAACCTGTCAAAATAACCACCCTATTGCATAGGGTAATTATCTTATTCGCAAGATTTTATCTCGCAATAGCCAAAATAACCACCCCACATTGGTGGGGTAGTTGCATCTGTTGTACCTGTCAAGCACCTGCAATTTGCATGCAAAACATACCAAAAATACCAACCAACCAAGCTAGATTCCAATCAAGCAATTATCATGCTTAAACATAGGCTAACACATGCTCAAAATATCATATTAAGGCCATTAAATAGATCTAGACAGAATTGAAATACAGCTTAAAATTACCCATAAGTCATGTAAACAACATGAATCATGAAATAACATAAACCCCAATCCAACCCTTTATGCAATAACATGCAAACAACTCTAAAACTAACTATCATGGATGCAAAAATATCATAGTTACCTAATACGCAACACATATGCAACAACAAAGAAAAATCCTAAGCTATATGCAACTTTCCTAAAACAAGGATGAATGAAACCCTAAAATCACACTTGTGCATAAAATCCCATGAAATAACTATAAACCATGCAAAACAGAATGTGAATAGCATTTAATCCATGCATATTAACCAATAGAATGATCTACACATGATAAAGACATAGGCTTTCACATGAAATAATGCTATTCTAAGCATAAACTCAATTTCAGCACAAGAGAAATCCTAGAATCTCAACTATGCAATAAATCACATGGAATAACACCCTAGCATGCTAAACAGCCCATAAACATCATCCTAATCATGCATACTAACTCATAGAAGTAGCAAGACATGATAAAAACATATGCTTTAACATGAAATCACAGCTATTCAATGCAAAACCCTAGAACAAACTCTAGAAACCCTAAAAACACAACTACACACAAAATCACATGGAATAACATCATATCATGCAAATCCAACCATAAACATTATTCTAATCATGTATTCTAAGCATTAGAAGCATCAACACATGATAAAAACATAAGCTTGAACATGAAATTATGCTATTCTATGCAGAAAACTCTAGAAAAGATTCTAGAAACCCTAAAAACACACCTACTCATAAAATCACATGGAATAACATTATATCATTCAAATCCAGCCATAAACATTATTCTAATCATGTATTCTAAGCATTAGAAGTATCAACACATGATAAAAACATGAGCTTGAACATGAAATTATGTTATTCTATGCAAAACCCTAATTTGAATGAAAGAGAGAGAAGGTATACCTGTATGTAGAACCTTACTGCTGTAGAGTTTGCTTCTCCTCTTGTGTACTGCTGGAAACACTCTCCTTCAAGCCTTCAAGCAAAGCTCTAGTCCTCCTTCAAGTTTTCTTTCTCACTTTCTCACTCAAAATTTAGGTTAAACTACCCTAAGGATGGCTGTCATAGCCTCCAAGTCTCACACATGCTTCCCACTTCAGAAATTTGCCTCCCCTATTACTGAAGTATAAGGGGGTATTTATAGGTTTTGAGGGGAAACCCTCAATGGTTGGGATTAAAACCCTAGGTATTGATCCAAGGGCTCTTAGAGGTTCCCTTGGGGCTCAAGTAGGTCAAATAGGGCTGAAAATAGGGTTAAATGGCGGCTGGAGGTGAGCAAATCTGAGGAAATAGGAAGGGAGCCGCATCAACACTCAAAAAAGGAAAGAGGCTCGGGTGACCATCTGGGGCTGGGCGGCTAGCCGCCTGAGCCCAGGTGGCTAGCCGCCCAGGCCTGGGTGGTCACCCGAGGCCATGTCATCTCAAGCCCATTTTTGACCCTTTCGGCTTCCAAATGTGTTTCAGGGCTCAAATCAACTCCGATTTTGACGAAACGAAAGCCAAAACGACCGTGTTTCGAAGGGGAATGTAGTTTGAGTCACTTGATGGCAAGAAACCCTAGCCATGGCTGCATGGTTGGGTCCTACAAAGGTGGTTAACTGCTATGCCTCACCATCACTTAGCTTAGGTATGCACATAGGGTCGCACCGAATGCTTTCTAATTCGAAATTCAACCTCCCTAAACACATTTGGGGATGAAATTAAGACTAATCAAAGTCAAATGGATAGTCATAGAGTGAAAATCATGAGCCGATTCGAGCTAACCCGAAATAGGTCTCTTAACCAACTTGAGCCTTGTTGAGCCATTCTAATCCCAAACCATCAATCCATCGAATTGAACCCATAAATACCTCAAATGCAACCATATGAATTCCAATTGGCAACTTGGAGATCATTTCAAGGTCAAATGGAAAGTTTGTGACCTAAAAGACGATTATGCCCCTCAAGTCACAAAAGTTCTTATTAACCCTCAAGATCAACTCCAAATCGAACCAAAATTCATACACACCATCCTCAAGACTCTAAAAACTCAATGCAAAAGACTAGACTCAAAAAGGAAACAAAAAGACACATAAAATGACAAACCCTAGCTAAGGTGGCAAAAATGGGGTGTAACAGATGAGTTGGCGCTGTAAGATGAAAGACGATTGAGGGCTCTATACCACGTGCAAGGGTACCAGAGAAGAGTTGCTAGGGCATTCAACAAACATGTCAAAGACAGAGGCTTGAAGAAAGGGGATTTGGTATTGAAAGAGATCCGAGCTCCAATTTTCGATCCACAAGGAAAGTTCAAACCAAGTTGGGTTGGACCGTACGTCATCAAGGAAATATTGCTAGCAGGGGCTGTTCGACTTATGGATTTGGATGGGATCGAGTTCGCTCATCCTACTAATTTGGATCAATTAAAGAAGTATTATGTATAAGTCCTGCTAGGTTGAAAACCTGTAAGGGCGGCCTAGGCAAAAGTTAAGGCATTTGAATTACGAGAACTTGATTCCCCAAAAAGAAAAGAAAAGAAAAAAAAAAAGAAAGAAAAAAGAAAAAAGAGAAAAAGAAAAGAGAGAAGAGAAAAGAAAAAAAAAAAGAAAATGGCCACTGTCCCTGTTGAGACAAAACCCATCGTTGTACCATGATTGTACAAAGGGTTAGTGGGAGTGCGATCACGTTTATGGTCCTATAAGTGAACGACGTTCTACTTATTAGGGAATAATGTAGAGACGTTGTCAAAAGTGAAAAATTGGTTTTTCACAAAGTTTCTCCATAAAAGATTTGGAAGAAGCATCCTATATTCTAGGAATAGCGGTCTATAGAGATAGATCTAAAGGATGCTAAGTCTCTCCCAATCGAAGTACATAGACAAGATTTTGAAAGAGTTCAAAATGCATGATTTCAAGAGAAGTCTAATTCCTATAAGACATGAAATCAACTTGTCTAAAAGCATATGCTATGCTAAGTACATGACCAGATATCAGTTTTGCTATAAATGTTACAAGCAGATATCAGGCAAACCCAGGTACGGTACGCTGGGAGCAGTCAAGGCTATCTTTAAGTTCTTCAGAAGAACTAAGGACCTATGCCTTGTCTATGGAGAAAGAAACTTAGAAATGGTTGGTATATTGGATTCAGATTTTCAATCTGATGATGATGATAGGAGATCAACATCGAGGTGTGTTCTCACCTTAAATGGTGGAGCTGTAATTTGAGCGCATTGCTGCATGTTTGGATGAGTAAGTTCATTGTAGAACTAGGAGTGGTTCCTGACATTGAGAAGCCTTTACTATTGTTTTTGTGACAACAATAGGGCTATTGCTCAAGACAAGGATCCACGGTCTCATCAAAAGTCCAAACTTTAAGCGGCAATTCCAAGTGATTAGAGAGATCATTGGAAGAGATGACATATACATATAAAAGTTTAAAAGAACAGAGAATAAAGAAGATCCCTTTACTAAAGCTATGACCCAAGTGTGTTGGATCACCACCGACAGGATATGAGTATGAGATACATGGTGGATTGGCTATAGTGCAAGTGGGAGATTGTTAGGATTATGCCCTAGAGCCAATCATGGAGATGATTGTTTAGGGATTAGGAACAATCAATTGATTTCATTTATATATGTCACATTTATTATTGATTTAATAAAAGGGCTTATTCTATTATGTTTATATGCATCATTTATATTTACATAATATGTCCATGGAGTTAGAGTTGAGAATATGAAATTACAAAGGGTTGTAATTTTGAGACTGTAAATATATCTCTGTACTAAACTTCTAAATCATTCCTAGTTGAAGGTTCACTATGATGGACAGTAATGAACCATACGACTAGCACTTGTTAGGTTGACTCTATAGGAGGATAGCTAGTCTCAAGCTATTTGTGTGGAGACACTACAACTAACAAGTGGGTGCCTATTATAAGAACAGGTACACTGAATGTGACCAAAGATATGAGATAAACTGAATGGAGTTTTAACCTGCCTGTCAATCAGTTTCTCATTGTTATAGTGGCACAAGTAATCCTTAGACCTTAGACACCATGGTTGTCTTATACATGTAGCTTTAGAAGTTTGATAACACTAAGTACAGATCCTATTCAAGGGTCTGTAAGGGTGTTCATTCTCCCTACTGTTATGTGTGTGAAGGCATGTGAGTGAAGGCATGTGAGTGATCAACAAGGAATCCATCACTCTCAGGAAAAAGAGAGTGAATGTCTCATACAGCATTCATTTAATATAACTCATTAAATCCATGGGCCCATGGTAGAATGAATATGGAAAGGAGTTTCCATAAGTTCATCATTGAGTTGATATTAATGAATGAGTATAAAGTAATTGAACTAGGGACTTGACAGACTTCCATGTCCTATTAGTTCAATTGGAGACATTGTGTTGATGGAAGGATGGAATTGTAACCTGTAAACGATAACAGAAGGGTTCTTTGTAAATGACTATTCACCTCATTAAGGACCACACCATGAGCCATATGCTAGGTGTTACTCATGGTTAGTAGAAGCCCTTATTGATATAAATGAGTTATAATCAATTAGGGAATTGAAAGGAGTTTCAATTAGACCCTTAATGGAAAGTGTTCCACTGTGCACAACTTATGCTGTTCCTACTACTTGATGATGTGAACCCAATAGGTCACACACTGATCATGCGAAGAGAACTTGATTGTCTATGAGAGAAAGGGTATAAGTGATTAAAGCAAAGTTCTTTAAGGGGCTAATTTGTATTTGATGCAAACTAGTGGGCTAATTGTGTAATTAAGAGTAATTACACAAATTAGATTAGGGTTTGGAATCCCCCCTTGGCCGGCCCTATTAGTGGGCTATATAATGCCCACTATAAGGTGATGACATCATCACAATCATTCTCCCCAAAGGGCTGGCTGAAAATTACAGCTCTCCCTCTCTCTCTCTCTTTCTTCTCCACCTCTAGCAACAACAAGGAAGAAGAAGGAAAGGACTTCAAGCTCAAGCTAGGTGTGGATACCGTTGGAGGCAGCACACTTGGGCTGCTCATTCACCGCTGTCCAGAGACAAAGCTTGGAGCAAAAAGGAGAAGACAAAGCTTGGAGCATAAAGGAGAAGACTTGTTCAACTGTAAGTACCCTAACTCTCTTGGTAGTTAGGTTTATGGTTTTTGTATTAAGCATAATTAAGATTCATGGGTTGGGGAATCGTAGGAAAATTTTAAATTCCGCCTTTGTAGTTTTCCTCCCTAGTTTGATTCCCAACACATGCCTCAACTCAAACATCAACTCATATAGGAGACACATTCATCTCATGAAAACCATCATTCACATGCACATAGGGAAAGTATCTTTATCCCAAATGACCACAAATCATAGTGACATAGGAGGGAATTCATCTTTAATGATAAAAAATTATATGCATAGGGAGGGTTGTTCAACCCTATTTGCATGCCATGGCCACACAAAGGCCACCAATGCAATTCATTTCAAAAACATTTCATGTCAAACAATATCAAGGTATTCACTCATTTTTCAACTCAAAACAAGCTTGAGATTTCATCTCAAAGAAGGTTCAAAGGCGCGAATAGGCGAGCAAAGGCCAAACGGGCAAAGCGGAGTGGGTGAGGCGACTGACCACCTAGTTGCTGGTGGCTTGCCGCCCAAGCCCAGGCGGCTTGCCGCCCCATGCTGGGCGGTTACCCAAGGCTAGGGTCCTCAAAATTCTGGGTTTTTAAACCCTTGACCCCCACTTGTGCTCACACTCTTCCAATTTCGAAAATAGAGAGTTTCTCTCTCTAGAAACTCATTCCATCTTCTCCAAACACTCATACACATATTCTCATTCAAAGTTTCACTTTCAATTCAAGTTTTGTGCATGAAATAGCATCAAGAACAAGTCATTCAACAACAACAACAAGCATCAATCATCATCTTACAAGATCAAATTCATCATTTTTCTCATCAAACCCATTTTTTTTACATACAAGCTCAACCATCAACAATGGCTTCTAGCAATGATTCCAATATCAAGTATCCATACTATGTGATCAAGAATACATACAAGGCACCAATCTATGATGCATTCCAAGACAAGGTGTTGCTTGAACCCAAAAAGCATCTTTCATACCTCCATTCCCAACATGAGGTTAGTTCTTCCCAACTTAACATGTTTATCTTGAAATCTTGATTTCTATTGGATAAAATGCATTCCCATGATCTTCTTTTGATTGTTTCTATCATTGTTAAGCCAAGTTCATTGATTTGGCAAGGATTGAATGTGCAAAAAGCTTGTTTCCCAATGCTTGAGAAAAGATGCCCACCAAGTGTTTGATAAAATGCCAAAAAGACAAAAACATGTTCAATTCTTGGAAAATCAATAGGTTTGAATACACAAAGTCATGGGCATTCATTTCTAATCCATTTCATGAATCAAAACCCATATTTTAAGACTTTTGGAAAGACTATTTGAAATCAATTACTAATGTATGCCCAATATCTCTATGTTTTCAATGCTAACTCAATACACAATCCTTTGACATAGCCCGACTTCCAAAGTCTCAGTACAAGGACATCAATGAAGGGGCTCATCGTATGGTGGAGACATATGGAACATGCCCAACCACGTGCTCGTAAGATAATAAAGAAGGCGGGTTTTGGGCCCTTCCTAGATGCTCTATGGAACGAGCAATGGGATAGGCAAGCATTGTTTGCCTTGACAGAGCTATGGTGGGATACCACCAACACTTTCCATTTCAGCTTCGGGGAGATGACCATGACTCCTAAGGACTTCACCATGATAACTGGGTTGAGCTTGAAAGGCAAGCGCTTGGAATACTATGAGCATGCCAACATGGATCAAAACTACATAATGGCTCTACTCGGGGTGGAAGCGAAGTTAAGCCCAAAAGGTGTGCGCCGTACTTGGCTCTACAACACCTTTGCCATTGTGGAAGAGAGTGATGGGACGGATCCCCAATACATTGTGAGAGCTTTCTTGCTTTACATGATTTCATGTACCTTCTTTGCGAGCACCAATGACATGGCTCGACTAGAGTTGCTAGCTAGCATGGAAGATGTAAACAAGATTGGAAGATACAATTGGGGTGGGGCTGCTTTTGCAACCATTTATCGCTTCATGACTGACATGTCCTGAGGAGTTGCAAAGAACTTTGGGGGACTTCCTTTCGTTTGGGAGGTAACAAAGAACATTCAATTCTCTATTATTTCCCGAAACTTAACACATACATGATTTCTTCTATTTCTTTGATTTTCCACATATATGGTACTATGAGTACCTGAACATGTGCCACCCAACTCTTGCTAGTGATGCCATGTCATGGCCCATCCTTCAGAATTATGCTCCATCTTGCTTGGCTACAAAAGCCTCCAACTGACATGATTATGCCCATGCAAGGGCATATCTTGCCAGCTTGACTACTGATATGGTAAAATCTTTCTTTCTCTTTTTACCTTTTATCTTTTTTCTCATTTCTCATTTTAAACTCAACAGGTGGAATGGGATCCATGGAGGCTGTGGGAGCATAGGCTACCCGAGAAGTACTCCTCTTGTTTGGAGTTGACAAGCAAAAGGGTCCTCTTTGAAGGCCCCACAGGTAGATGATGGTATCTTGGGGAGCCAGTCCTAAGACAAGTCCACGGAAACATGAATGCAGCTGTGACACCTTCCATGCCACCAAAGAACATGAGGCATACTAGCCACCTAGTGGGGGATGAACTAGAAGAGGCTCTGAGGGGTTGGGATGCTGAGGGATTCACCTCCCCTCGCATAGAATACACTGCCTTTTGTCGACAATATCTGATAAATCCTAGGGTCACTGGCCTCCCACCTCAAGGGGTGAGCTCCCCAAACTCTTAAATTCTTTTTAAGATCAAAAGAAAGACTTTTCTTGACAAGCATTTGAATTTCAGGGCCGACGGGCAAGGGGACATAGCTCCACAGTTGGATCTGCTACTGGGATGACTTACAATGACGAGGATGAAGATCTTGAAGGAAATCAACCTCTACCCCTCCCACAACTAAATTGGTATGTGAACTTGTGCAGTGGGGACGAAATTTGTGAAGACTGACATTACCCATCCACCATTCGATGAGTATCCCAAGATCGATCAATATTATGAGAATGTGAGTTCTAAACTCTTACCTTCTTGAAATTGGATTCTTTCATTATTATTAACCATGTTCATACTCTCCTAGGTTCCACGGGAGTACGCCCAGGAATGCATTGAACTCAATGAAGGATTGAGGAGGGATCTTGTGCGAATGAGTTTAGAGAACTCAGTTCTGGAAGCACGCTTGAATCCCCAAGTATGTGATTATCCTATTAACTTTCAACTAGGATTGGCACCATTACCCTATTAACCCATTATCTTTCTTTGCAACAGGCATCATCATCTCGTCCACCACAGAATATGCCCCCTTCTAGAGTACCTCGTTCAGGTCATGATGGAGCTGGGCCAAGTCGAAAGAGAAGGCCCACAGGGAATCATTGAGTTTCACTCACTTCTTGTTAGGAATGTTGGAACTTATTATCTTCTTGTCATGTACTAATTAGGAATTTCAATTCCCAACCTTGAACTCTTTATTATGGATACTTGATGAATCTTTGTTGAACTTTATTGCAATGATATGATCTTGTATTGTGTGAAAAATGGGCTTAAATCAAGCACAAAAGAGTCAAAATATCACAAAAGTGCCAAACAAAGGCACAATAGGGCAAAAATGGGCGAAACAAAGCGGCGGCCTCGGGTGACCACCTGGGGCTGGACGGCTAGCCGCCTGGCCCAGGCGGCTAGCCGCCCAGGCCTGGGTGGTCACTCGAGCCCGAAGCGGAGTTTCGCCTGTTTTTAGGAAACTTCCTATTTTGACGGAATCTTTCCTTCTAAAACACGGATTTCTGAATTTTTTCCTATAAAAGCACATCTGAGGGGTCTCAAACCCTACTTACATTCATTGAGAGCAAGTTATGGAAGCCCTAGACAAGTTCTTAAGTGATTTTCTGAAAGTTATGAGTGCGGAGGCAAGGAAAGAGTTCAAGCACTACTGCTTGGATCCATTATTCTCTTTGATGCATGTGAAGCTTGAAACCACTCTTCTTACTGCTGCTACATACTTTTGGGATCCCCAACTTCATGTATTCCATTTCAACTACGAAGAGCTATGCCCAACAATGGAGGAATTTTGCGCTTTGTATGGAGTTTCACCTGTAGGACCTTTCATCCTCCCTACTCCACACTCAAGTTACTTGATTTCCTTCTCCAACTTCCTTGGGATTTCTCAACAAGAGGTCTCCATATTTGTGAAGGATCACATGGTCAATCTCATGGAAATAGAAACTTCCTTTTTGGCTCATGATAGCAAAGGTACCTTGAATTTCAACCTTAACACTCAACGCGCTCTTGCTTTTTGCTTGATTGGTCGCTTCCTTATCTCCACGGGGACTCTCTATGTCCCTATTCAAATATGTGAACTGATTCCTTTTCTTCTTGAATGTAACAACCTGATTCCCATGGTGCTAGCTGAAACCCTGAATCATTTAGACAAAATCCATGATAATCCCCAAGCCCCACTAGGAGGGAGCCCCATTCTACTGCAGATGTGGCTTCTTGAAAGGCTTAACTTCTTATCTCCTACCACCATTAATCCATACAAACCTCAACATTATTGTTGCCGTCGAGTTAAACTCCCTGGTCAATTTTCTTTGAGGGAATGGTTGGGCTACTTTCAAACTCTCTCGTGGCGAAACATCAAGTGGTTTGTCTTCATATGGGTGTTAGGATTATGCCCTAGAGCCAATCATGGAGATGATTGTTTAGGGATTAGGAACAATCATTTGATTTCATTTATGTATGTCACATTTATTATTGATTTAATAAAAGGGCTTATTCTATTATGTTTATATGCATCATTTATATTATGGAATTACAAAGAGTTGTAATTTTGAGACTGTAGATATATCTCTGTACTAAACTCCTAAAGCATTCCTAGTTGAAGGTTCACTATGATGGACAATACTGAACCATAGGACTAGCACTTGTTAGGTTGACTCTATAGGAGGATAGCTAGTCTCAAGCTATTTGTGTAGAGACACTACAACCAACAAGTGGGTGCCTATTACGAGAATAGGTACACTGAATGTGACCAAAGATATGAGATAAACTGAATGGAGTTTTATCCTGCTTGTCAATCAGTTTCTCATTGTTATAGTGGTACAAGTAATCCTTAGACCTGAGACACCATAGTTGTCTTATGCATGTAGCTTTAGAAGTTTGATAACACTAAGTGCAAATCCTATTCAGGGGTTTGCAAAGGTGTTCATTGGCCCTACTGCTATGTGTATGAAGGCATGTGAGTGATCAACAAGGGATCCATCACTCTCAGGAAAAAGAGAGAGAATGTCTCATATAGCATTCATAATATAACTCATTAAATCCATGGCCATGGTAGGATGAATATGAAAAGAGTTTCATGAGTTCATCAATGAGTTGATATCTATGAATGAGTATAAAGTAATTGAACTAGGGACTTGACAGACTTCCATGTCCTATTAGTTCAATTAGAGACATTGTGTTGAAGGAAGGATGCAATTGTAGCCTATAAACTATAACAGAAGGGTTCTTTGTAAATGACTATTCACCTCATTAAGGACCACACCATCAGCCATATGCTAGGTGTTACTCATGGTTAGTAGAAGCCCTAATTGATATAAGTGAGTTATAATCAATTAGGGAATTGGAAGGAGTTCCAATTAGACCCTAAATGGAAAGAGTTCCATTGTGCACACCTCGTGCTATTCCTACTACTTGATGATGTGAACCCAATGGGTCACATACTGATCATGCAAGATGAGCTTTAAAGTCTATGAGAGAAAGGGTATGAGTGCATAAAGAATAGTTCTTTGAGGCCTATTTATATTTGATATAATTTATAGGGGTTATTGTGCAATTTAGAGAAATTGCATAAAACCCTAATAGGGTTTCCCCCTAGGGCCGGCCCCCTTAGTGTGGACTATATAATGTTAGGATTATGCCCTAGAGCCAATCATAGAGATGATTGTTTAGGGATTAGGAACAATCATTTGATTTCATTTATGTATGTCACATTTATTATTGATTTAATAAAAGGGCTTATTCTATTATGTTTATATGCATCATTTATATTCACATAATATGTCCATGGAGTTAGAGTTGAGAATATGGAATTACAAAGAGTTGTAATTTTGAGACTATAGATATATCTCTGTACTAAACTCCTAAAGCATTCCTAGTCGAAGGTTCACTATGATGGACAGTAATGAACCATAGGACTAGCACTTGTTAGGTTGACTCTATAGGAGGATAGCTAGTCTCAAGCTATTTGTGTGGAGACACTACAACCAACAAGTGGGTGCCTATTACGAGAATAGGTACACTGAATGTGACCAAAGATATGAGCTAAACTGAATGGAGTTTTATCCTGCCTGTCAATCAGTTTCTCATTGTTATAGTGGTACAAGTAATCCTTAGACCTGAGACACCATAGTTGCCTTATGCATGTAGCTTTAGAAGTTTGATAACACTAAGTACAAATCCTATTCAGGGGTCTGCAAAGGTGTTCATTGGCCCTACTGCTATGTATATGAAGGCATGTGAGTGATCAACAAGGGATCCATCACTCTCAGGAAAAAGAGAGAGAATGTCTCATATAGCATTCATAATATAACTCATTAAATCCATGGCCATGGTAGGATGAATATGAAAAGAGTTTCATGAGTTCATCAATGAGTTGATATCTATGAATGAGTATAAAGTAATTGAACTAGGGACTTGACAGACTTCCATGTCCTATTAGTTCAATTGGAGACATTGTGTTGAAGGAAGGATGCAATTGTAACCTATAAACTATAATAGAAGGGTTCATTGTAAATGACTATTTACCTCATTAAGGACCACACCATGAGCCATATGCTAGGTGTTACTCATGGTTAGTAGAAGCCCTAATTGATATAAATGAGTTATAATCAATTAGGGAATTGGAAGGAGTTCCAATTAGACCCTAAATGGAAAGAGTTCCATTGTGCACACCTCGTGCTATTCCTACTACTTAATGATGTGAACCCAATGGGTCACACACTGATCATGCAAGAAGGGCTTTAAAGTCTATGAGAGAAAGGGTTTTAGTGAATAAAGAATAGTTCTTTATAGGCCTATTTGTATTTGATACAAATAATAGGGGTTAATGTGCAATTAAGTGTAATTACACATAACCCTATTAGGGTTTCTTCCCCATGGCCAGCCCCCTTTAGTGGGCTGCCTATATAAGTCACACTTATGTGTGACATGGCATAATAGGCTTGCACAATAAACCCTAGCCGTCCAGCCCTTTGGAGGCTCTCTTCTCTCTCTCTCTCTTCTCCACCTCTAGCAACAACAAGGAAGAAGAAAGAAAAGGCTTGAAGCTCTAGCTAGGTGTGGATACCGTTGGAGGCAGCACACTTGGGCTGCTCATTCACCGCTGTCCGGAATCAAAGCTTGGAGCAAAAAGGAGAAGACAAAAATTCTGTAAGTGTTCTAACCCTCTTTGTAGTTAGGGTTTGATTTTGTGTTATGCATAGTTAGATTCATGGGATTGGGAATCGTAGGAAAAATTTTTATATTCCGCACTTCTATTTTTCCCTCTTGTTCGATTCCCAACATATAAGTCACACTATGATGTGTGACATCATCATAAGTTGAACCCCCCAAGGGCTGGCCAGAATTTCCAGCCTCCCTCTTTCTCTCTCCTCTCTTCTCCTACTCTAGCAACAACATGGGAAAGAAGGAAAGGACTTGAAGCTCTAGCTAGGTGTGGATACCGTTGGAGGCAGCACACTTGGGCTGCTCATTCACCGCTGTCCGAAGTCGAAGCTTGGAGCAAAACGGAGAAGGCAAAAATTCTGTAAGTGTTCTAACCCTCTTCGTAGTTAGGGTTTGATTTTGTGTTATGCATAGTTAGATTCATGGGCTGTGGAATCGTAGGGAAAATTTTTATATTCCGCACTTCTATTTTTCCCTCTTGGTCGATTCCCAACAATGGGGATGCAACGAACAGATTCTTCTCCGAACTTCTGGGTGTGCTATGGTCAAGCTTATAGGGTTGAGATTAACTTCATTCTATTGGACTTCGAGAATCTTTCGTCAGGTGGGTGCCATGCAAACCATACCTACTTCTATAGTATTTGATCATTCGTTTGAACTTGTGGGCCCCACAGTGGTTAAATAGGCCAAGACTAGATGGACTGACCAGCTAAAACTGATTCGAGTTGAAAACACTGATGGGCCTTATGTCATGAGCCCTGAATTCAAGACATGGTTGAAGACTAGCTTGGGTGAAAGAGAAACCCTACGCAAGGAAAGGATTTATGACCTTATCAAGGACACAAGACTTGGATTTTGTAGGGAAGGCATTCTGGAAGCAGTGGAAGTAGCACATGCCCATGACTTACGAAAGGAACGAAGACTTGAAAGAAAAGAGAAGAAAGCAAACCAAGAGACTCTGAAGAAAATCAAAAGGACTTGAAGACCTTAGAAATAGGACATCTATGGCATGCCAATAGTTCTTTATTTAACATCAATAAATTGCTTTGTCAATCAATTAGTTCTAAATGAATTGCCAATAATAATTTAATTTTGAGATTTGTTGTTGTGGTGTTGTTTGGACCGTACCCAAGGTAACTTTATGGGTTGCCTACGTATCCCCATCCTTTTTTCTTTTTTCTTTTCTTTTTTTCTTTTTTTTTTTCTTTCTGTTTTCTTTTTTTTTTCTTTTTTAGGAATGGGGAATCAGGTCCTCGTAGTTCAAATGCCTTAACTTTTGCCTAGGCCGCCCTTATGGGTTTTCAACCTAGCAGGCCTCACACATGATACTTTTTCAACTGATCCAAATTAGTAAGACGAGCGAACTCAATCCCATCCAAATCCATGAGGCGAACAGCCCCTGCTGGCAATATCTCTTTAATAACATATGGGCCACCTCAACTTGGCTTGAACTTTCCTTGTGGATCAAAAATTGGAGCTCTGATTTCTTTCAACACCAAATCCCCTGTTTTCAAACCTCGGTCCTTGACATGCTTATTGAATGCTCTTGCAACCATTCGCTGATATCCCTGCACATGGTATAAGGCCCTTAATCGCCTTTCATCTAGCAATGCCAACTCATCATAACGGCTCTTAACCCAATCTGCTTCTACTATCTAACTTTCCATGGCAACCCGTAATGACGGTACCTCCAACTCAATAGTCAAAACAGCCTCCATCCCATACACCAAAGAATAAGGGGTAGCCCCTGTTGACAATCTTACGGATGTTCTATAGCCCCACAAGGCTAAGGATAACTTCTCATGCCAATCAGTGTAAGTGTCAGCTATTTTCTGTAATATCTTCTTAACATTCTTGTTGGCGGCCTCCACTGCTCCATTAGTCTGTGGGTGATAAGGGGAGGAGAGATGGTGCACTATGTTGTATTTCTGCAAAAGCTCCTTGGTTTCTTTCTGAAAATGCTGACCACTGTCTAAAATAATCTCATGGGGTATTCCATACCTGTAGATGATGTTGAGCTGTATAAACTGCGCTACCTTTTTGGCATTCAGGGTCTTGAAGATGCTGCCTCTACCTACTTAGTGAAGTAATCAATGGCTACCAAGATGTATTCATGCCCATTGGAGGCTTTCGGCTTAATCTGCCCAATTATATCTATTCCCCACACTGCAAATGGCCATGGCGACGACATGCTTGTCAAAGGCATGGAAGGCAAGTGTTGTTCATTAGGAAAGACTTGACACTTGTGACACTTCTTGATATGCGCATGGCAATCTCTTTCCATTGTTAACCAATAGTAACCCAACCTCATGATTTTCTTAGCTAGCATATAACCATTCATGTGCGGTGCTCCAACTCCTTCATGGATTTCACTAACAAGATGTTCGGCTTCTTCCTCCGTGACACACAATAGATGGACCCCGTCGTATGACCTCCGGTATAGCTTTCCTCCACACAAAACATAGTGACTTGCTAACCTCCTTAATGTTCTCCTATCAAAGCGGGATGCTCCTTCCGGATATTCTCTTTCCTCGATGAACTTCATGATGTCATGGTACCAAGGATGGCCATCTTTTACTTCTCGTTCTCGAATAGAGCAACAGTACACGGGTCTTTCTCTACATTCTATCACCAACAGTTTTACATTCCCACTATCTGGGATTTCCACCATAGAAGCTAAAGTTGCCAAAGCATCAGCGAACTGATTCTTATTTCTCAACAAATAATTAAACTCTATTTCCACAAATTCCTTAGTCAAGACTTCTAAGTAGGCATGATACGGTAGCAGCTTTTCATCATGAGTCTTCCATTCTCCCTTTATCTGGCAGATAATCAGTGCTGAATCTCCAAAAACCTCTAACTCTTTGATCCCCAATTCTAGTGCAGCTTCCAATGCAAGGATACAAGCTTCATACTCGGCAATATTGTTGGTTGCTTCAAACCCTAACTTAACCGCTAAGGGTGTGAATGCTTCTTCAGGTGAGACCAGTAGAACTCCTATCCCATACCCTCTCTTGTTTGCAGCTCCATCAAAGTATACTTTCCAGACCTTCTTTCCAATCTCCAGGACATCCTCATCGGGGAATTGATCATTGAATTGTTCTGATGATGCCACAGGGCAGCTAGCCAAGTAATCTGCAATGACACTTCTCTTTACTGACTTTTGCGTTACATACTTTATGTCAAATTCATTGAGAAGAATCGACCAACGGGCAATTCTGTAGGATAAAACCGGCCTTTCTATCAAATACTTCAGCGGATCCATACGACTTATCAAGAGAACCTCATAAGACATCATGTAGTGACGGAGTTTCTGAGTTGCCCACACCAAAGCCACACAAGCCTTCTCTATGGCATTGTACTTCACCTCATAGTCTGTCATCTTCTTGCTTAGGTAATAAATTGCATTTTCCTTCTTTGACCCCTCGAGGTACTGAGCTAGCATAGCTCCTGTCACGGTTTCAGTGACCGTCAAGTATAACAATAACGGCTCACCTTGTCGCGGAGGAACCAAAATTGGTGGATTACTCAAATGCCTTTTAATAGTCTCAAAAGCTTCTTGACATTCTCTATTCCATACCTTTGGCACACCCTTCTTAAACAGCTTGAAAATCGGCTCACACACCATAGTCAAGTTAGCAATAAACCTGCTTATGTACTGAATTCTCCCCAAAAACCCTCGAATCTGCTTTTCTGTCCTAGGCGGCTCCATCTCCACAATGGCTTTGATTTTTCCTGGATCAACCTCGATTCCCCTCTAAGTAATCATGAACCCTAATAACTTGCCTGCAGTGACACCAAAGTGCACTTCTGAGGATTCAATCGCAGGTTATACTTCTTTACCCGCTCCAGGAACCTTTCTAGTGCCATGAAGTGTCCTTCTCGGTCCACGGACTTCACGATCATGTCGTCCACATACACTTCCACTTCCTTATGGATCATGTCATGCAGCAATGTTGTAGCAGCTCTCTGATAGGTAGCCTTGGCATTTCTCAAACCGAACGGCATTACTTTGTAGCAATACGTTCCCCACTGTGTGATAAAAGCTGTTTTCTCTATATCCTGCAGCACCATCTTTATCTGATTGTATCCAGAAAATCCATCCATGAAAGAAAGAAGTGCATGTCCCACAGTACTGTCTACCAACACATCAATGTGGGGCAAAGGAAAATCATCCTTAGGGCTTACTGCATTAAGATCTCGAAAATCCACACACATCCTTACTTTTCCATCCTTTTTAGGCATGGGCACTATATTGGATAACCATTCCAGATACTCCACAACCTGTAGGAACCCCGCGTCGAGTTGCTTGGTTACTTCTTCCTTTACCTTCAATGCCCACTCACGTTTTAACCTTCTCAATTTTTGCTTTACTGGCTTTTTAAGGGGATTAGTGGGGATAAAATGCTGCACAATGTCTGGATCTATGCCGGGCATGTCTTCATAAGACCATGCAAAGGCTGTTATGTTGGCCTTTAAAAGGGCTATCAGCTTTTCTTTTTCAAGTGGTGAGAGGGTTATCCCAATTTTAATTATCTTTGGCAATTCATTTGTCCCTAAATTGATTGATTCCAATTCATCCATGTTAGGTTCAGTGACACCTCTTTTCCTTCGCTCGACGAGCTCCGGGGGGACGTCATTCCTAGGATCTATATCCATGCCATAAATATCCATAGAAGAGAGAAAGGAAACACTACAAGCAAACAATGTATAAAAGAAACACAATTCATTAAAGGAACTAGCAAAAAGACATAAACTTGAAGACAGAAGGGGAAACAAAATTTGGTGTCACAACTATGAAACGACTCCTAACTACACAGAGTGGGATAGGCGGACACACTTTATTGAAAGCAGGAAAAACTCTAACTAAGGAACCTACAAGCTACTATCAGGCACGTCATGATCTTCCTCTTCAAGGATCTCTGCAATGGCTCCATCTTCTAGGTACCAATTGTGAAGCGACATGGTTGCATGGTGAATTGACGAATCTTGGTAATCTTCTGTTGCTGACTCCCCCAAAGCAAGAACCATATCTTGGAACATGGTGACCATAGCTTCAGTGTCCACATGCTCTACCCAATCTTTTTTCTTCTTTCCCACAGAATTGTACCAACTTGTTAAGCTCTGAGGATTCGGCCCCTCTGTAAAGTACTTGTCACAAAAATCTTTGTCTGCCAGTGCTGGATCAGAACTTGGGTAAAAAGTTCAATAAAGTGATGGCTCTTTCTTCCCGAACTCTTGTACACCTTCAAACCCCATAGTGAGAACCATGTCTTGAAACAAAGTGACCATGGTTTCAGAATCCATGTGCTCCACCCAATCTTCTTCTTTCTTCTCCTAATAGCTATCATTGATGGCTTCATCATCCACCATTTCACCGGTGATTGGATACCACTCGGTGAAGAAAATCTCAAACTCTGGGATTCTGATCTTGGTTGTTGGATTGAACATAGGCTCTGGGAACCCATAGTACAGGAAGTCATCCCCCTCCTTGATAAAATAGCCATTCAGAGTCAGCCTGTATGGCGAAATCTTAAAGTCCGGCACCCTTCCTTCTTCTCTGGCCTTTCCCTTCTCCTTATTCCTCCTTGTCATTTCTGGATAGTCATTCTTAGTGGGCTTATATCCTAACCCAAAAGTGTAGGAAACAACCCGGCTTTGAATAGAATGGGGAATTCCTTGTTAGTGACGCCCTAGGCCCATACCCGGGAAGAAATTCATTTTCCGCATTATCTCACCAACATGTAAATTACTATGGGGACAATAGTCAAGGGGTATTAATTCTTCCTTTTCCAACTCCTTTTCTATACTTGCACATACTCGAAACCCGACAAAGGTATCTCAACTGATTCTAGTTTTATTTCACATACGGGTACTCCCGCCATTTTCAAATCATAGTCCCCTTGAAGCGTAACAATGGCTCCCTCATGTGGGAACTTCACCTTTTGATGCAATAATGATGGTACAGCCCCAGCATGATGAATCCAAGGCCTTTCCAATAATAGATTAAAACACGACGGCACATCCAAGACTCGAAACTCCACTCTGAACTCCATGTGTCCCATAATTAAAGGTAAAATGATCACCCCAATTACTTCTCTACAAGTGTTATCATACGCCCTCACTATCTGCCCAGATGGAGTGAAATCCGTAGGCCCCAAGCCCAAAATAGTTGCAGTTCTCAAGGGACATACATTCAGCATGGAACCATTATCAATTAAGACCGTGGGAACCCTCTTCCCCATAGTGTCGACAATTATATGTAAGGCTTGGGAGTGGCTTGGCCCACTTTTAGGTAAGTCAGCCTCTGTGAACACTATAGTGGAATTCTTCGGAGCAGGGTTTACTAATTTACTAATCCCTCAGGAGACAAATCAACCGGAACCTGTATCTGATTTAACAGCTTCAACACTGTTTGTCTGTGTTTGTGAGAGGCCATAAGCAAGCCCCATATGGTGATATTGGCATTGTCTTCTTCAACTGTCGAAGTACTTCATCCCCTTCTTCTTGCACATCAAGGCGCTTATCTAACTCACCCAGTGGATGATCAGATTCCAAGTGCGGAGGCTTGAAATGGCAGCCCCCTCTTGTCATGTGGTCCACTTCTTCATCACTAGCCCATATGTCATCAATCTCATTTGTGTCACCCATTAGGTCATCCCATTCAATCATATCAATGTCCTCCATTTGTACCTCCTTGGGTATGTCGTCCCAACCTGTAGGAATTATGGGCTCACTTGGCAATGGATCAGGATATAGCACATAGTAATCAAACTTCCCCGAAGGTTCTCCCAATAACCCCACTTGAGGGTCTCCTGCTTCATACCTTTCTTTCAACTGCTGTTGGATAGACTTCTTTGGCAATTGTAGGGTCTTTCGGTCAATGAGGTCTTGAACAATCTTTCTCAACATAGCATAGTCCTCAGTGTCATGGCCGGGTATACCATGGTATTGGCAATATTGATGCGGTGTTTGGGGTATTGGCTTTGGAGGGTGAGGTATGATAAGGCCTTTGTTACAGCATTGGTAAAAGGCTTGGGTCAAGGACATGGGTAATGGGTTGTATTGTCTTATGGGTAGGCAAGGTCGAGTTGGGTCGGCTTTAATGGCATTTATGGAGTTGGATGAATTATGAGAGGGAAGTGGATTTTGGGTGACATTTGGGCGATTTGGTGGAGTTGGCGGTGAGATGATTTGTTTGTCAAGTAAGTCTTGGATCTCATGCCTAAGGCGATAGCAACGGTTGGTTGAGTGGCCTTTGGCTTGGTGGAATTTGCAGTATTCATTCTCATTGTAGTTCTTGGGCAATGGGTTTGGTGGTGGTTTGGGTCAAGAGGTTTTAACAGGCCTCGGCTTTTTAGCTTCTCAAGTACTTTCTCAAGTGGCATATGCAACTCGGTGAATTGGCTAGGGTTGGTGTCATTTAGGGAGATAGGTTGAGTGGGTTGGGTTATGGCATTGACCTCGGCATTGTTTTTCCCAGCAAAGTTCGGCCTGCGGCTGTCTTGATTGACCCATCGGTAATAGCATCCTCAACTTGTGTACCTGCTCCGATAAGAGCTTTGAAATTAGGGAAGTAGTGAGCAAAGAGGTGCTTATGATACACCGACAATAGGTTCTTAACCACCAACTGAATTTGATCTTCCTCGTTCGGTCTATCAGCCATTTTCGAGGCCTTTTGCCTCCACCTTGTAATGAAAGTAGAGAAAGTCTCATTAGCCCCTTGTTTCGTGGTCTCTAGGTCTCTTCGTGTGACATCCACTTCAGTGTTATACTTGTAGTGCTCCGAAAACTCGTTACATATGTCCTCCCAAGTCCGGGTCCTATTCTCATCCAAGGCTAGGAACCACTTTAAGGCGGAAGTGGCTAGGGTTTCATGGAACATTTAAGCCAAGAGTTCATCTGTCGCTCCTCGAGGGTGCATAGCTCGTACATACATCTTTAAATAGGTTTTAGGGCAACCCGTTCCATCAAACTTTTCGAATTCGGGCATCTTGAATTGTAGTGGAATACGAGCTTGAGGAAACAAAGATAGGGTACGTACATCCACCATGTCATCCGTCCTACGGATTCCCTTTATAGTTCTCTCCAAGGCTTCTACCTTGCTAGCCAACACAGAGTCTGTATCAGAGGTCTTCCCCTTACTTCCCCCTTCTAGGTTAAAAATCTCAGGTGGTTCATTCCCCTTGGGCTTAGTACTTCCTCCTTCATTGGTCTTAGTGCCTTCTCCAGACTGAGTCCCATTTTCAGTGTTATCCCCCGGGGTACAGCCATTATTCTGTTCGGGTTCCGACATCTTATGTTGGATATCTTAGGCCATTTTCAATGCTCTCTCGGATACATCAGTGGTGTAGTCAAGCTTGGTCATGATAGGCTTTAAACAAGTCTTAACATCAAAACCCCCTTTACTAGCTGCTTCGTCGGTGTCACACCCCATTTTTGCACCACCTTACTAGGGCTCATCATTTCATGCATGTTTTTGTTTTGTTTTTGAGTCTAGTCACTTGCATTAGGTTTCTAGAGTCACAAGGACAATAGGTATGAATTTTGGTTCAAATTGGAGTTGATCTTGAGGGATAATAAGAGCTTTTGTGACTTGAGGGGCATAATTGTCTTTTAAGTCCCAAACTTTTCATTTGACCTTGAAATGATCTCCAAATTGTCAATTGGAGTTCATATGGATGCATAAGAGGTATTTCTAGTGTCAATTTGATAAATCAATGGCTTGGGATTAAAATGGCTCGATGTAGTTCAAGATTGGTTAATTGACCCTTCTTTGGGTTAGCTCTAATTGACTCACAATTACCAACCAAATCTTTTCAAATTGACTTTCATTAGTCATCATTTTACCTCCAAAAGTGTTTTATGAAGTTCAATTTTTATATGGAAAGTGTTTGGTTTGACCCTATGTGCATGCCTATGCTTAGCAAAGGTAGAGCATAGTGGTTAACCACCTTGTTCAAACCTAACCATGCCCCCATGGTTAGTGGTTTTCACCCTAAAATGTTCAAAAACATATTCCTCATCGAAACACGGTCGTTTTGGCTTTTGTTTCATCAAAATCGGAGTTCATTTGGCCCCTGAAACACTTCTAGAAGCATTAGGAGTCAAAAATAGGCAAAAATCCGGAGTGGGCTCGGGTGACCACCCAGCCCCGGGCGGCTAGCCGCCTGGGCCCAGGTGGCTAGCCACCCAGCCTTGGGTGGTCACCCGAGACCACTTTCCTATTTTCACTCTAACTCCTTGCTGAAGCGGACTCTTGCCTATTTTGACGTATTTGGGCTCTTTTGGACGAGTTTCCTTCTATTTTTTGGTAACTTCTGAGTTACTTAAGCCCCAAGGAGGTCTCTAATAGCCCTTGGATTAATTTTTAGGGTTTTAATCCTAGCCATTGGTTAATCCTAATGAAACTCTATAAATACCCCCCTATGCTTCAGCACAAGGGGGAGCCACTTGATGCATTTATACTTGAGTGTTTGAGAGAGAATAAGAGAGAGAGACTTGGAGGAGAGCTAGAGGACCTGTGGTAGCCTTGAAGAACATTGATTGAAGTCATCCATAAGAGCAAGAGGGAGTTCATACAGCAGCAAGGAAGGCTCTTCCTAAGGTATTCTACTTTTCTATTCAAGCTTAAACTAAGGTATCATGTAGGATAGCTCTATTGCATGCCATGCTTGTAATTTTTACCATGAATTGAAGTTTCTAGTAGTTAATACATGTGATATTGATGATGTTCATGATGGGTTTTGCATGCTTTAGAGTTAGTTCATAGGTTCCAATGCATGGATATGATTCTTGTGTTTCTGTTGTCCTTGTGCTAGGATTAGTGTCATTGCATGTTAGAGTTAGGATTTTCATCATGTTATATTGCTTTCGTTAGTTAATATGTATGATTTAATTTCTGTTTAGTTTGGTTTTAGCATGATTAAAGTATGTTTTGTATGTCTTTAAGCATATTTGTGAGTTTAGGGTTTTAGAGTCATTGTTTTATGCATGTTAGTTTTCATATAGCATGATAAAGTAGACTTTTTTATTGGTTTTTCTTCGTGTTTGCTGTATATGTCTTGCATATAGAGTAAATATGATGATTTTGCATGCATGTTAGTATATTCTAGGGTTTTTATGCATAATATGGTTCTAGGAATATGTTAGGACTTATTATTGTTCGCTGTTTTTGCTGTTAGCATGCTTAGTGGATGATTTTAGGCCTTAATACTATTCTGTCCAGATTTGCATGTTAGTGTTTTTGCATGGTGTTGAGCACTTGTTGTTAGGATTATGCCCTAGAGCCAATCATAGAGATGATTGTTTAGGGATTAGGAACAATCATTTGATTTCATTTATGTATGTCACATTTATTATTGATTTAATAAAAGGGCTTATTCTATTATGTTTATATGCATCATTTATATTTACATAATATGTCCATGGAGTTAGAGCTGAGAATATGGAATTACAAAGAGTTGTAATTTTGAGACTATAGATATATCTCTGTACTAAACTCCTTAAGCATTCCTAGTTGAAGGTTCACTATGATGGACAGTAATGAACCATAGGACTAGCACATGTTAGGTTGACTCTATAGGAGGATAGCTAGTCTCAAGTTATTTGTGTAGAGACACTACAACCAACAAGTGGGTGCCTATTATAAGAATAGGTACACTGAATGTGACCAAAGATATGAGATAAACTGAATGGAGTTTTATCCTACCTGTCAATCAGTTTCTCATTGTTATAGTGGTACAAGTAATCCTTAGACCTGAGACACCATAGTTACCTTATGCATGTAGCTTTAGAAGTTTGATAACACTAAGTGCAGATCCTATTCAGGGGTCTGCAAAGGTGTTCATTGGCCCTACTGCTATGTGTATGAAGGCATGTGAGTGATCAACAAGGGATCCATCACTCTCAGGAAAAAGAGAGAGAATGTCTCATATAGCATTCATAATATAACTCATTAAATCCATGGCCATGGTATGATGAATATGAAAAGAGTTTCATGAGTTCATCAATGAGTTGATATCTATGAATGAGTATAAAGTAATTGAACTAGGGACTTGACAGACTTCCATGTCCTATTAGTTCAATTGGAGACATTGTGTTGAAGGAAGGATGCAATTGTAACCTATAAACTATAACAGAAGGGTTCTTTGTAAATGACTATTCACCACATTATGGACCACACCATGAGCCATATGCTAGGTGTTACTCATGGTTAGTAGAAGCCTTAATTGATATAAGTGAGTTATAATCAATTAGGGAATTGGAAGGAGTTCCAATTAGACCCTAAATGGAAAGAGTTCCATTGTGCACACCTCGTGCTATTCCTACTACTTAATGATGTGAACCCAATGGGTCACACACTGATCATGCAAGAAGGGCTTTAAAGTCTATGAGAGAAAGGGTTTTAGTGAATAAAGAATAGTTCTTTATAGGCCTATTTGTATTTGATACAAATAATAGGGGTTAATGTGCAATTAAGTGTAATTACACATAACCCTATTAGGGTTTCTTCCCCATGGCCAGCCCCCTTTAGTGGGCTACCTATATAAGTCACACTTATGTGTGACATGGCATAATAGGCTTGCACAATAAACCCTAGCCGTCCAGCCCCTTGGAGGCTCTCTTCTCTCTCTCTCTCTTCTCCACCTCTAGCAACAACAAGGAAGAAGAAAGAAAGGACTTGAAGTTCTAGCTAGGTGTGGATACCGTTGGAGGCAGCACACTTGGGCTGCTCATTCACCGCTATCCGGAATCAAAGCTTGGAGCAAAAAGGAGAAGACAAAAATTCTGTAAGTGTTCTAACCCTCTTTGTAGTTAGGGTTTGATTTTGTGTTATGCATAGTTAGATTCATGGGCTGTGGAATCGTAGGAAAAATTTTTATATTCCGCACTTCTATTTTTCCCTCTTGTTCGATTCCCAACAGTGGTATCAGAGCCATGATTATGCATAATACAAAATACATATAGGCTGGTAATTATGTAGTTGAATGATTCAAAAATCTAGAAAATTTTTCTGCATAATTGGTTTTCCTCCATGGCTGAACCTAGGGTTTGGAACCCTAGGTCAATTCTCTTCTACTCCTCTTCTTATTGATGGTTAAGTGTAGCCATGGATGCAATAGGTTGCATAGGGTTTGAGTTTGGAGAAGAAGAATAAGGAAACTAAGGTTTTATAAAACTGTTGTGAACAGTTTTCATGGTAGCCATGAAAAACTGTCATCTTGTTTTGCATGCCGAAATCAGAGTTCTTCTCCAAAATTTTCGAGCCATATATCGTTATAAAGCTCTTCGAATAAGCTTTCCAACCCAACAAACGGTGCGTCAATCCGAGTTCTGTAGTGAAAGTTATGAATTTTTTACTACAGGCTGTCTGGAAAGACAGTTTTGCTCGGGAATGATGCAGTAGCCACAACTTTGAGTTATTGATGGAGATCAAAGGCATGGCAATGGTTGCCACCACTTGGGTTATGTTCTAGACATGGTAGGGAAAGGTTCCCAAGCATTTAGATGCATCATAATTGGATTAAGATGCTAGAACAGAAGGAAGAAGGAGAAGAACACCATGGAGGCTGAATCTGGGTTTTAGAACCCTAAGGTTCTTGCAATTAATTCTAATTAAAGCTGCTGTATTTATGATGGAAGATCATTGTAGGATCATTATATATCATGTGTATATGATTTTCTTTAAGTTTCAAAAAGGTTTTGATGGAAAAAGATTCAAAAGGTTTGAAAATTTTTCATAAACAGCATAGCAGAATTTTTCTGCAGAAAAGTCATCAATGGAGTTTTGATTAGAACTTGAGTTAGGGAACTCCAAATTGCATGAAACCAATTGCATTAGTTTCCTAAGACATGTAGGATACTGGTAAAATTCGTTTGGTAGCCTAATTCATTCATCTTGCTGGGTTTTAAATCAATTTCTGACCATGGACAGTGTGCTGTCAAATTCTGGGCAGCCTACTGTTGTTTTAATTGTTTAGAACAATTGGTGATGATTTGATCATCCAAACCTCTTCTATTAGCTTAGTATTTCATGTAGGGACATGATACAAAAGCTGGTTTCAATGGAGGAGTCGAATTGATAAGGATTTAGAAGCTATTGTGACCTTCAAGGTCTGCAACAATGGCTCCAGCAATGGGTTTTGGAAACCCTGATTGTTCTTGATGATGGCAGCCACTTCCACCACTTCTCACGTGTCCAAGGGCTTGTCCCACACCCCTGTAGTCCTCTCCCTTGGCTGGCCATGGCCTCCCACAGCCATTGGTGGCCATGGCAGCCTAGCCAAGCTCAGGCAGCCCCCTGGTAGTGACGGCTACATAGAGTTAAGGATGAAACCCTAATTTTGACTTAATGATGAAACCCTAATTTCATTATGGCATTAATTAAAACCCTAATTGGAATATTAATTACCTTAATTAAGAGTTAATGATTGGTCATTAAATGGCCAATCATGGTTATTAATTGTTAGGGCATAATTAATACCATTAATGATGTCTAGGGTTAGGGTTTTGATAACCCTAATTAGTGTAATTAATTAAGGGTAATAAATACCCTATTTGGCATTAATTAAACGCTAATCCCTTTTATTAAATACCGTATGAACCTAGGGTTTTAGTGATTGGTCATTAAATGACCAATCATAAGGCATTTAATGATTAGGGCTTGCATTTAGGGTTTAGGGTTATGCATTTAGGGTTTAGGGTTTTAGGAAACCCTAATACACTAATTCATCATTTAATTGATTTTATTTAATTCCCATGTTAATTATTTAATTAATATTGATTAATTTTATAATGTTTTAAATGGTTTAAAATACAATTGGGGATTAAATTAAAATCTGGAAATTCTTAATTAAATGAAATTGTTTTGTTTAAATAAGGAAACCCTAATATTGGATATTAGAGTTATTTTAGGAAACTTTATATGTTTCTATTAATTTGATTAATTGAAACTAAATGTCTTAAATGTTAAGACTTTATTTAATTCTGGAAATTTTTGTTTAAACCTAATAAGATTAGGATGCATTAATGAGATTAATGTAAATCATTCAAGAGAATTACCATAATGCCCATATGTTTTAATGCTTACAGTGTTTTCTTTACATTATGCAATGAGATTGTATGTATGTGTTTGGATGATGATTATGGACTATACCCCTTAAACCAATTGTGATTGGCCGTCTTATGAATGGGTTGTAATAATTTTTCAAGAGTTGTAATTTTATTATGGTGATGTAATTTATTATTTGAGGCTTGCATGCCACCTTCCCTCTCTCTCTATCATTCTCTTATGTACCCCACATTCCCCTTATGTATCCCTTTCTATATATTATGTAAATGTTATGTAATCGAGAGCGCACTAAGGAGCATGGTGGACCCAAAGGAGTATGATGGAGCCCAACAAGCCAATGGTGGAGACCAATAAGCCAATGGTGGAGGCCATCAAGTCAAGGGAGCAAATTGAAGGACTTGAAAGCTTAGAGAAGTTTTTCAAGAAAGCATGCATGTTATGAATGGTTTATTTTACGATCACCTACACCCACCTTAGACCTTGGATTCAATCTATTGGCTTGGATTGAATCCTCTCAAAGTCCATAATCATCATAGTGGGAGCTTTAATTTATGAGATAATTGTATTAGCTCCAATACCATAGTTTGGTATATGTTACCTATTCACTTAGGGACTAATATCAAAATATGGTACTTTATATATGTTGATATATAATAGCATGCGATGTATGATTTATAATAGCATGAGATGTATGATTATAAATAGCATAATTTATATGTTTAAATTTTGATACATAGGATGCATGTTAATTTGATGAGACCCTTTAAAACCCCTCTTATTAAATATTAAGTTGAAAATGGAGAAGTCATTGGGGAATGAATTCTTCATTGCCTTCCATCATTATAGGATCATCTAACGTCCCTTAATGTGGGTTCCTGGCTGCAGACATGTAGGAGCTACCTATGTTAAAGACATTACTTGAAACTATCACATATGAGATATCATGGGGTGCCTAAACTGGTATATACCAAGAAACTAACATGTGAGGTATATATTTGGCGAAACATACCTGTGTGAATGATGGGTTTAACTTAACTAGGGAAGTATTCTAAGAAACTAACATGTGAGGTGTATGTTCCCTAGAGGCAAAACGATTGGAACTTGCTTATGAAGCAATAGACAAAGAGTTGTCTTCTTATTGTGGGTTAGAAGCCAAGAAACTAACATGTGAGGCTTCTAGGTCACAGTGGGACCCCAATCCCCATTAGGAATGAGATTCCCGAATTCCATTAGAGGGTGTATGGAATTTGATAAAATAGTGGGAGGTACCATATGATTAAAGACCCAATCATTATGGATAAAAATGAAATCTAATTCTCTGTTTATGTAGATTACCTAATTACTCACCTCAAAACCCCTATTTCCTAATATATAGGATATTGATAATTTGACTAAACCTGATTTCTTTGATTGACTTAGGAAATTGAGAATTGTTCTCAATTTCAAAAGATTGTTTATATGCTATTAGGCCTTTTATTAAAGGCCCTCCATAAAACATCCTAAGAAGAAAAAGACACTATGCGCAATTGGCATCATGTTGCCATGCTATATGATAGTATTGATGAATAATGAGCTTCAGAAGCAAAATTAGTCAATGCAAGTGCCTTTGATATCCTACATCACATACAAAGGTTGTATTGTGAGTAAAACAATACTATAAAGTATAGTACTTGTAAAGGACTTCTTTTGGACTAGGATGTAATAAAAGTTGTTTATTAATAATCATTCTTTTGAAAAATGATTAATCACATAGAATAGCTTGAGAAGCTAGATGTGATTTAAAATGGAAGCACAGAGGAAAGCAAGTCTTGAAAAGTCAAAGACAAAAAAATATAATTATTTTGTAGTAAATATAAGGTATTGTAAATGGAACTTGATAAAGTATCAGTCTTCCTAGAAGAACCAAACTTTTGAAGTTTTGGTTCATGCTCTAAACTAAATTGTTGGTTAGTTCTGCTTCTTGGTTTTTGGATTATAGTGTAATCTAAATGGAAGCAGAAAGTTAAGTAGATAATAAGTTACCTTTAAAAATTTTAATAGAGCAAGAGTTGCTAGATTAATTTTGGGAACTTATTTCTTAACTAGGTCATTTAAGACATTCTAGAAATTTGATTTCTGAATTTAAATGACTAATTAGAGCGAATGCAACGTATTCTGAGAATACAAGAGATGTAGAGACTCTCATTTAAATGTAACAATTATGATTTGGTTATGAGATGACCAAACCCATCTTTTACTTGGTGAAGTAAAAGAGTTACATTTATAATTTGACTAATACATTGTGATGTATATAGTCATGTAGAGCATGCATTCAATTACAGTAGACTCATTTTAGAATACCATAGCTCAATGGTGAATCTAAGAGAACGAATTGAACCCTATTAGGATATGGTTTGATCCATGATGAGTTTTACTAATGTATCCATATAGGATATACCTTAAAATTGCTATATATTGATAATTTAGGGTTCACTCCAGTTTTGTCCCAATTATATCAGATATGATATGGGAAATAACCCAACTTAAAGAAGTTAATGCTTGGGCTTGTGCTACGTTTGTCTAGAAACATAATGTAGACAATCTGGAAATAAGGTCAAGTAAGTGTTGAATTGTGGTATATCCCAAAAGTGGTTGGGATAGTATTTCTATTACCCTAATGAACAAAAGTTGTCCATTAGGATGTTTGCTAGATTTTCTTGAGAAAGAGTTCATTCAAGAAAAATGCAAAAGTAGATAAAATTTATAGAATTGTCTATAAAGCCACAAACGAACAAAGATCCAACCCTTGTCTCTGTTGAGGCAAAACCTTTAATTACACCACATTGTTTTCATAGATCAAATTGGATATTTCTTTAACATAAGAGAGATATTGTATCTCCATTAGAATGTGAAAGAATTGTTCTTTGGTGATAAAGATCACCAAGATAATCCTATTGATTATGACTAGACGATGTTTCACATCAACTCGAGAAATGACTAAGAGTCATTAAATCCAATATGGATAGGTAGAGACCTAAAAGGCTTGGCTATTTAAGAATGTTTTCAACATAGGCAAAAAGTTGTCTATAAAGAAACTTGTTTGATAATAGTTATGCTGAAATCCATTTGGATCTTGTTATCTATAAACACACATTTTGAATATGAGATATGTCAAAAAGGATATAAAGATGTTATATCAAATGGTGAAAAACCATAAAAGTGTGTAAGTTATAGAAGTCTATTAATAGACTACAAGGTTCTCATAATTAGAACATCTATGAAGTTGAAGTAATCAAATTGTTTGATTTCTCTCATTGTATAGATGGACCATGAGTGTATAAAAGGTTAGTGGGAGTGTGATCGTTTTTCTTTATCCTAAGTATAGATGACATCCTAATCATTATGAATGATATATGAATGACATCCTAATCGTTTTGGTTTTTGGAGAAAAACTAATTCATGAAAGATTTGGCAGAAGCATCCAACAAGATCTATAGAGATAGACCATATAGATTGCTAAGTATCTCCAAATCATCAAACATAGTTGAAATGTTGAAGGAGTTCAACATGGAGAATTCTAAGGGAGGTCTGATTTACTTCAGATAAGAATTCATTATTCAAGGGCATGTGCCCTAGGATAACACAAGTAAGATTCTTAAAGTGTTAAGAAGCCTTATTTTACACTATGTATTGAACCTGATATCTATTATGTTGTAATTGTTACAAATAGTTATCAATCAATTCAAATTTGGAATATTGGATTGTATATGGAAATTGTAAACTCATAGTAGATGGGTATATGGATTTGGATATAATCCATATGGGGTATATTTTATATTCACTTTAGTTGGTGAAATACTTAATGGAAGAACTGTATGAAAGATACAGTGGATTCCATTATTAAGGGTGAATTAATTGTCGCATTGTCTAGGAGACTGTTTGGATCTATAAGTTCATTTAGAACTTAGAGTTGTTCCTTCCATTGAGTTGCCCACACCTTGTTTTGTGACAACAATGGGTCTATAGCTCAAGTATAGGAATCACGGTCTCATCAAAAGTCCAAACTCATAGAGTGACAATTCCAAGTGATTAGAGGAATCATTGGAAGAGGTAATAGATACATTACAGAAGATATTATCTACATAAGTTTTTGTAGACCTACTGACTAAAGCTTTAAAACATAATTGGTTATGTCTAAGACCAACATCTTGAGAAGATAGGTATGCGATACATGGTCGATTGGCTTTAGTGCAAGTGGGAGATTGTTAGGATTATGCCCTAGAGCCAATCATAGAGATGATTGTTTAAGGATTAGGAACAATCATTTGATTTCATTTATGTATGTCACATTTATTATTGATTTAATAAAAGGGCTTATTCTATTATGTTTATATGCATCATTTATATTTACATAATATGTCCATGGAGTTAGAGCTGAGAATATGGAATTACAAAGAGTTGTAATTTTGAGACTATAGATATATCTCTGTACTAAACTCCTTAAGCATTCCTAGTTGAAGGTTCACTATGATGGACAGTAATGAACCATAGGACTAGCACATGTTAGGTTGACTCTATAGGAGGATAGCTAGTCTCAAGTTATTTGTGTAGAGACACTACAACCAACAAGTGGGTGCCTATTATAAGAATAGGTACACTGAATGTGACCAAAGATATGAGATAAACTGAATGGAGTTTTATCCTACCTGTCAATCAGTTTCTCATTGTTATAGTGGTACAAGTAATCCTTAGACCTGAGACACCATAGTTACCTTATGCATGTAGCTTTAGAAGTTTGATAACACTAAGTGCAGATCCTATTCAGGGGTCTGCAAAGGTGTTCATTGGCCCTACTGCTATGTGTATGAAGGCATGTGAGTGATCAACAAGGGATCCATCACTCTCAGGAAAAAGAGAGAGAATGTCTCATATAGCATTCATAATATAACTCATTAAATCCATGGCCATGGTATGATGAATATGAAAAGAGTTTCATGAGTTCATCAATGAGTTGATATCTATGAATGAGTATAAAGTAATTGAACTAGGGACTTGACAGACTTCCATGTCCTATTAGTTCAATTGGAGACATTGTGTTGAAGGAAGGATGCAATTGTAACCTATAAACTATAACAGAAGGGTTCTTTGTAAATGACTATTCACTTCATTATGGACCACACCATGAGCCATATGCTAGGTGTTACTCATGGTTAGTAGAAGCCTTAATTGATATAAGTGAGTTATAATCAATTAGGGAATTGGAAGGAGTTCCAATTAGACCCTAAATGGAAAGAGTTCCATTGTGCACACCTCGTGCTATTCCTACTACTTAATGATGTGAACCCAATGGGTCACACACTGATCATGCAAGAAGGGCTTTAAAGTCTATGAGAGAAAGGGTTTTAGTGAATAAAGAATAGTTCTTTATAGGCCTATTTGTATTTGATACAAATAATAGGGGTTAATGTGCAATTAAGTGTAATTACACATAACCCTATTAGGGTTTCTTCCCCATGGCCAGCCCCCTTTAGTGGGCTACCTATATAAGTCACACTTATGTGTGACATGGCATAATAGGCTTGCACAATAAACCCTAGCCGTCCAGCCCCTTGGAGGCTCTCTTCTCTCTCTCTCTCTTCTCCACCTCTAGCAACAACAAGGAAGAAGAAAGAAAGGACTTGAAGTTCTAGCTAGGTGTGGATACCGTTGGAGGCAGCACACTTGGGCTGCTCATTCACCGCTGTCCGGAATCAAAGCTTGGAGCAAAAAGGAGAAGACAAAAATTCTGTAAGTGTTCTAACCCTCTTTGTAGTTAGGGTTTGATTTTGTGTTATGCATAGTTAGATTCATGGGCTGTGGAATCGTAGGAAAAATTTTTATATTCCACACTTCTATTTTTCCCTCTTGTTCGATTCCCAACACTTGTAAGGGTGCAAACAGGTGTGGTATTAGTTCTATGGCAAATAGGGCTGCTCATGTCTGAAATGGCTAATGCTTGGAGTAATTGCGCTCAGGTAAGTGGGTGTGAAGGTGCCCCAATTCACCTCTCTTCCTTATCCTTTCTCTTCTCCCTATCTAGGGTTAATTTTTAATATGATCCTATGGTTTAATTAGAGGTTTCCTTCACCAACAAAATTCTGGTTTTATTAAAGTTTCCATTTTGTGGAGTTCTTTCTAAAATCAAACTTTCTATCAATTCTCTTTTGATCAAATAAGGAAACCTAGGGTTTTAACCATAGGTTTGTATTAGGTCTTAACCTTAGTTCTAATCGAACTACGTGGACTTTGATCCATGTATTTCGTTGCATGGTACGTAGGCGCTCTTCGTGAGGCTCAAGTCCGTTCTAGGATCCAAGCATCCTAGGCTTCTTTTTTGTTTTGTTTTGTTTTTATTTATTTTCTGTTTTTGTGTGCTTATTATGCATGGATGGATGAATGAAATATATGATATGCATGCTATCTTGTGATGATATACTTGCTGATTTTTTGTATGGAAAAGATCTTGATTTAGCCCAAATGAACTGAGAGACCGAAAGGGTGACATGGGTGCCTATAGGCTTTGCCTAGAACCTTCCCATGTCATAACTTAGGCTCCGAATCCCCGATTTCTTTGGTTTCCAAAAGATTGGTTTTTTGCCTTTCCTTTTTAAACATGGAGTCATTCAAATTGTTTTCCTAAAACAAACTGTTTTTAGGGTTTTCCTTGTTTCCTTTAAAAAATAAGGTGGCGACTCCTTTTTTTTCTTTTTGAAAACTTATTTTCTTTTAAACCCTTGTGGGCCCGATTTCCGGGGTTCACAGTCGGCCATATTTGACTGGTCGGTAGGATCAATCTTCACTAAGCACCCTTGCTGGTGGTGGATCCAAGCCAGTACGTCCTCTCACTCCTCTATGAAAGGGAACAATCAGTCTCTCATCCTAAGGGTATGTCCTAGGCTTCCATATTTGTCTCAATGACCTCACGCCACATATACTCAATTAGTCCCTTTCAATTCAATCACCTTTGCAAGGGTCATGGGCGAAAGGTACGTATTAAGGATATAGGGTGCAAAGGTCCTCTATTAATTTTCCATTAAGCACATCACAAACACAGTCATGATATCATTACAAACAATGTGGGTGCATAAGGGTGAAACCATACTACCCTACAAGTCTGTCTATATGGACTAATGATAAGGGTAGGCTGGGGTCCTTCACTTGCTTGAGCAATCTTTATACCTAACCATATGTGGCATCAGGAACGCCGCGTGGGTCTAGCAGTACGTGATTAACTCATTTCATATACCCAAGGGTACTTGGCAAGAGAGGTTGAGAGCTTTTGCCCCAACACATGGAATTAGGAAAACCAAGGTTGAGGCTAGGCCCGTCAGTGGCAAGGATACATCGAGGGACATCGATCCTAGCATGCAAGAGTTTGCGCACACAATGCAATAAATGAAAGCACACAATCAAGCGGATGCAATGTGATTGATTTTAATTAAACAAAAGAAATTAACTTAGCCCAATCAAATTATATAGAGTCTAGCCCACAAATCCCCAGTGGAGTCGCCAGTCTGTGGACCCCGGAAAGCGGGCCCACATAATGGGGGGTTTAAAGAAAATAGGCCTTAGGTTTGAAAAAGAAAATGGAGTCGCCACCTTATTTTTTAAAGGAAACAAGGAAAACCCTAAAAAACAATTTTGTTTTAGGAAAACAAAAGAATGACTCCATGTTTAAAAATGGTAAGGCAAAAGATCTTTTGGAAACCAAAGAAATCGGGGATTCGGAGGCTAAGTTACGATATGGGAAGGTTCTAGGTAAAGCCTATAGGCACCCATATTGCCCTAAACGGTCTCTTAATTTAATTGGGCTAAATCAAAATCTTAATCACACACAAATCAACAATTATCATCAAAAAGACAGCATGCATTTCATCCATTCATTCATCCATATAATCAATTAAATCAAAGAAAAACAGAAAAAAGAAAGAAGGGAGAGAAAACCTAGGATACTTAGTAGCCTAGGGCGGACTTGAACCTCACGAAGAGCGCCTACGTATCATGTATGGAAATACATGGATCAAAGTCCGCGTAGTTCGAAAGGGAATAGGGTTATAACCTAATAGAGGCCTATGGTAAACCCTAAGTTTCCTTTCATAAGAAATATGGTAAGTTTCCAAAAATGAATGATTCTCAAAAGATCTTTAGTAAATATGGAATATGATAAAGATGGAAACTTTGATTTAAAAGGTATTTTTATGAATGGAAACTATAGGAATTACCATATTCCCCTATTAGGAAATAACCCTAGGAGGGAGAAAGGGAAAGTTTTAAGGAAAAGAAAGAAGGGTGAATTGGGGCACCCTCATACCCTACTTACCTTTAAGCAAGAGCAACCTGTCAAAATAACCACCCTATTGCATAGGGTAATTACTTTATTTGCAAGATTTCATCTTACAATAGCCAAAATAACCACCCCACATTGGTGGGGTAGTTGCACCTGTTGTACCTGTCAAAGCACCTGCAATTTGCAAGCAAAAACACACCAAAAATACCAACCAACCAAACTAGTTCCTGATCAAGCAATTATCATGCTTAAACATAGGCTAACACATGCTCAAAATATGGCAATAAGAATAATGGACAAATTTGGACAGAATTGAAATAGGGCTTAAAATTACCCATAAATCATGTAAACGACACGAATCATGAAATAACATAAACCCTAATTCAGCCCTATATGCAATAACGTGCAAACAACTCTAAAACTAGCTATCATGGATGCAAAAATATCATAGTTATCTAATATGCAACACATATGCAGCAACCAAGAAGAAAAACAAAGAAAAATCCTAAGCTATATGCAACTAGACCCACACAAGGATGATAAAAACCCTAGAATCACAATGGTGCATAAAATCACATGGAATAACACTCTAACATACTAAATAGCCCATGAATATTATCCTAAACATGTATACTAGCTAATAGAAACAACAAAATACGATAAAAACATAAGCTTTAATATGCAAAAGAGTTATTTCATGCAGAAAACCAATTTCAGCACTAAGGAAACCCTAGAGTCCCAAACATGCAGTAAATCACATGGAATAACATTCTAGCATACTAAACAGCCCATAAATATCATCCTAAACATGCATACTAGCTAATAGAAGCAGCAAAACACAATAAAAACATATGCTTTAACATGCAAAAGAGTTATTTCATGCAGAAAACCAATTTCAGCACTAAGGAAACCCTAGAATCCCAAACATGCAGTAAATCACATGGAATAACACCCTAGCATACTAAACAGCCCATAAATATCATCCTAAACATGCATACTAGCTAATATAAGCAACAAGACATGATAAAGACATAAGCTTTGTGTCACACCCCATTTTTGCACCACCTTACTAGGGCTCATCATTTCATGCATGTTTTTGTTTTGTTTTTGAGTCTAGTCACTTGCATTAGTTTTCTAGAGTCACAAGGACAATGGATATGAATTTTGGTTCAAATTGGAGTTGATCTTGAGGGATAATAAGAGCTTTTGTGACTTGAGGGGCATAATCGTCTTTTAAGTCCCAAACTTTTCATTTGACCTTGGAATGATCTCTAAATTGTCAATTGGAGTTCATATGGATGCATAAGAGGTATTTTTAGTGTCAATTTGGTAAGTCAATGGCTCGGGATTAAAATGGCTCGATGTGGTTCAAGTTGGTTAATTGACCCTCCTTGGGTTAGCTCTAATTGACTCACAATTACCAACCAAATCTTTTCAAATTGACTTTCATTAGTCATCATTTTACCCTCAAAAGTGTTTCATGAAGTTCAATTTTGATATGGCCTGATGATGAGTTTAGTGTGGTTATTTACGGATTATCCTTGAAGAATTAGTGCGAATCACAGCATGAGATTTTTGGTTAAAATGAAAAGAAAATTATTTTATTAAATTAGCCATTTTTATCATGACACTAACATGTGTACGTATGTGATGAGTGTGTGTACGCACATACAATACATGTGCATGCGTGTTAGCGGTCAGTCTCCCAATTTTTATAAAAGACAATTTCCTTTTCCTATTCAGATTAGAAGTCTTTTATCATTATAAAATACCTTTTGATTATTCTCCAAGGAAACCTAGTCCAGGAAGGAAAGGGAAACTCCAGATTTCAGCTATAAATACTCTCTTAATGTCTTTAAACAAGGGGGAGGAGAAGAGGGTTTGGAGGGAGTGAAATTCGTCATAATTCAGCAGCAGATTTTCTGAAAACCAACAGTCGTATTTTAATCATAACTTTTTCATCCGATACCTCTCTTGGTCTTGTTAGAATGTTATTGTTAGACCAGCAGTCGTATTTTAAACCAGCAGTCGTATTTTAACCAGATTTCAGCTATGAATTGGTCTTGTTAGAAAGATAATTCAATTCTCTACAACTTTGTATTTCACAAGCTTTGTCCAAATCCAACGTTTTCATACCCAAAAACGCGATTGAAGTTGCTGCTGCTGCAAAGTGACGAGAATCACTTTTTCTTTTCTCTTGTTCTCTTTTTGTTTTCTATTTCTTTTCAAAGTTGAGTGAGTTTTGATCTCTTTGCTGTGATACCACTTTGACAAAGAGGAGGATTCATGTTGGTTTGATTCACTCTAAAGACCTGAGGAGCCACGAACAATTGCATACAGCAGCAAGGAAGGCCCTTCCTAAGGTATTCTCCTTCTCTATTCAAGCTTAAACTAGGTTTTCATATGGGTTAGGCCTATTGCATGTTAAAGGTAACTTTTTTATCATGTATTAACACTCTAGCTAGTTAATATACATGGAATATCTATTTTTTATCTACTGTTTAGCATGCTTTAGGGCTGTCCTTTAGGTTTTTAATGCATAGTTATGATTCGTGTGCTCCTATTGTCCTTGTGTTAGGATTAGTGTCATTGCATGTTAGAGTTAGGATTTTCATCATGTTATATTGCTTTAGTTAGTTAATATGCATGATTTAATTTCTGTTTAGTTTGGTTTTAGCATGATTAAAGTATGTTTTGTATGTTTTTAAGCATATTTGTGAGTTTAGGGTTTTAGAGTCATTGTTTCGTGTTTGTTTTCATATAGCATGATAAAGTAGACTTTTTTATTTGGTTTTTCTTCGTGTTTGCTGTATATGTTTTTCATATGGAGTAAACATGATAGTTTTGCATGCATGTTAGTATGTTTTAGGGTTTTTATGCATGATATGGTTCTAGGAATATGTTAGGACTTATTATTGTTCGCTGTTTTTGCTATTGGCATGCTTAGTGGATGATTTTAGGTCATAATACTATTCTGTCCAGATTTGCATGTTAGTGTTTTTGCATGGTTTTGAGCACTTGTAAGGGTGCAAATAGGTGTGGTATTTGTCCTATGGCAAATAGGGCTGCTTATGTCTGAAATGGCTAAATGCTTGGAACTAATTGCGCTCAGGTAAGTGGGTGTGAAGGTGCCCCAATTCACCTTTCTTCTTAACTCATTCTCTTCTCCCTATTTAGGGTTAATTTTTAATATGATCCTATGGTTTAATTAGAGGTTTCCTTAACCAACAAAATTCTGGTTTTTATTAAAGTTTCCATTTTGTGGATTTCTTTCCTAAAATCAAACTTTCTATCATATTCAACTCTTTTGATCAAATAAGGAAACCTAGGGTTTTAACCATAGGTTTGTATTAGGATTTAACCTTAGTTCTAATCGAACTACGTGGACTTTGATCCATGTATTTCGCTGCATGGTACGTAGGCGCTCTTCGTGAGGCTCAAGTCCGTTCTAGGATCCAAGCATCCTAGGTTTATTTATGTTTTCTTTTCTTCTTTTTATTTTCTGTTTTTATTTGCTTATTATGCATGGATGGATGAATGAAATATATGATATGCATGCAATTCTTGTGATGATATACTTGCTGATTTTTGTATGGAAAGACTTTAATTTAGCCCAAATGAACTGAGAGACCGAAAGGGTGACATGGGTGCCTATAAGCTTTGCCTAGAACCTTCCCATGTCATAACTTAGCCTCCGAATCCCCGATTTCTTTGGTTTTCAAAAGATTGGTTTTTGCCTTTCCTTTTTTTTATGGAGTCATTCAAATTGTTTTCCTAAAACAACCTGATTTTTAGGGTTTTCCTTGTTTCCTTTAAAAAATAAGGTGGCGACTCCTTTCCTTTTTCTTTTTCAAACCCACTTTCTTTTCAATCCCTCGTGGGCCCAATTTCCGGGGTTCACAGTTTGGCGACTCCACTGGGGATTTGTGGGCTAGACTCTATAAAGTTTAATTGGGCTAGGTTAATTTCTTATGTTTAATTAAAATCAATCACATTGCATCCGCTTGATTGTGTGCTTTCATTTATTGCATTGTGTGCGCAAACTCTTGCATGCTAGGATCGATGTCCCTCGATGTATCCTTGCCAACGATCGGCCTAGTCTCAACCTTGGTTTTCCTGATTCCATGTGTTGGGGCGAAAGCTATCAACCTCTCTTGCCTAGTACCCTTGGGCTTGCCCTTGGGTATATTAAATGAGTTAATCACGTACTGCTGGACCCACGCGGCGTTCCTGATGCCACATGTGGTTAGGTATAAGGATTGCTCAAGCAAGTGAAGGACCCTAGCCTACCCTTATCATTAGTCCATATAGACAGACTTGTAGGACACTACGGTCTCACCTTTATGCACCCACAATTGTTTGTAATGATGCTATGCTGTGTTTGTGGTGTGAGGCTTTATATCTTATGCCCTTAATATAGACCTTTAAACCCTAGCCTTCGTTAAGGCCATGGGTTAGGAGGAATAAATTAAGGAAATAGGATGTAAAGCTATGTTTGTGATGTGCTAGTCCTAGGGGATTAATTAAACCTAGTTGAAGGACTCTATGCCCTATTCTTTAAAACATACCCTTAATCTATGATCCCTGTAAAGGTAATTGGATAAAAGGAATGAATTAATTGAACATGGTGTAGAGACCAAGTTCATTAAGGAAAATATGGAGGTTTAGGACAGATCCTTAGGCTAAAGGTTAAAACTTTTCTATCCATAGACGTGCTGGCTTGGATCCGCAATCCACAAGGGCGTCTAGTGAGTGTTGAGTCTACCCATCAGACAGACATGGCCGACGAAAGAACTAGTGAGGGGCACTTTGACCTTGAGGCTTGCCTGAAAGCCATCATGGCCAAGCTTGACCATACCGCCGAGACATCCGATACCGCATTGAAAATGGCTCAAGAGAACCAACAGAAGATGGCGGATCTTGAACAAAATGGCTTTAAGGCCCATTCCTCGGGTATACCTCATGGGGCTGGCACCGAAGAGGGACCTCAATCCAATGAGAACACCAAGACAAGGGGGGAAAGTAGCTCGAAACTTGAGGTCACCGACCTAGAAGGGGAAGCCAAGGGGAAAGGTTCTAGCAGTGATTCCATGTTAGCTAGCAAGGTAGAAGCATTGGAGAGAACTATAAAAGGGATTCGCAGGGCTGATGACATGGTCGATGTGCGGACTCTATCCCTGTTTCCAACGGCTCGTATTCCACTACAATTCAAGATGCTGGAGTTAGAAAAGTTCGATGGGACGGGTTGCCCTAAAACTCATTTGAAGATGTACGTGCGAGCTATGCACCCTCGAGGGGCTACTGACGAGCTTTTAGCTCAAATGTTCCATGAAACCTTGGCCACTTCTGCTCTGAAATGGTTCTTATCCTTGGATGAGAATAGAACCCGGACTTGGGAAGACATATGCAATGAGTTTTCAGAGCACTACAAGTATAACACAGAGGTGGACGTTACTCGAAGGGACCTAGAAACTACCAAGCAAGGGGCTCATGAAACTTTCTCCGCTTACATTACAAGGTGGAGACAAAAGGCGTCGAGAATGACGGATAGGCCGAATGAGGAGGACCAAATTCAGTTAGTGGTTAAGAACCTACTGCCCGTGTATCACAAGCACCTATTTGCCCACTATTTCCCAAATTTCAAAGCTCTCATTGGGGCTAGCACGCAGGTTGAAGATGCTATCAATGATGGGACAATCAAGACTGAGGAAGTGAGGAGTCACAAGACAAACTTTACTGGGAAGAACAATGCCGAGGTCAACACCATAACTCAACCAATCCAACCCTTTTCTCTTAATGATGTCAACCCACCTCGCCAATTCACTGACCTATTCATGCCACTCGAAAGAGTCCTTGAAAAGCTCATAAGTTGTGACTTATTGAAGCCACTCGACCCAAGACCTCCACCAAATCCCTTACCCAAGAGCTACAATGAGAATGAGTACTGCAAGTACCACCAATCCAAAGGCCATGCCACCAATCGCTGTATTCGCCTTCGCCACCAAGTCCAAGACCTCATTGACAAGCAAGTCATTTCACCACCAACCCGTCCAAATGTCACCCGTAATCCTCTCCCATCACACAACAACACACCCCCACCTAACACCATAAATGCCATTGGGGTTGAATCCTCTCGCCCTCGCCATCCCATAAGACAATACACTCCGCTCCCCATGACCTTAACCCGTCTCTTCACCATTTGCCGCAATAACAGCCTTATCATGCCACTTCCACCAAAGCCAAGACCATCAACCCCTCACCAATATTGCCAATACCATCGTGCACCCGGCCACGACATCGAGGCTTGTTCTATACTAAAGAAGATCATCCAAGACCTCATTGACCAAAAAGTTTTGTTGCTACCAAAGAAATCTATCCAACAAGAGCTGAAAGAAAGATATGAAGCAGGGGATCCTCAGGTTGGCCTATTAGGTGAAGCGTCGGGGAAATATGATTACTATGTACTGTACTCAAGCCCAAGTCCGATATCAGATGAGCCGATAGTCCCTTCAGGCTGGGATGACTTGCCGACAGAGATGGAGAGCATCGACATGATAGAATGGGATGACTTGATGAATGACTCCGAGGAAGTCCATGACATATGGGCTAGCGATGATGAGTTGGACCATATAACCAGAGGGGGTCGTCATTTCAAGCCTCCCCACCTAGAATCTGAAAATCCGTTGGAAGATTTGGAAGGGCAGAGGCGTCCTAGCTTGCAAGAAGAAGAGGATGAAGTGCTTAGGCAGCTGAAGAAGACCAATGCCAACATCACTATTTGGGGCTTACTCATGGCTTCACACAAGCATAGACAGACCGTACTGAAATTGCTGAATCAGATACAAGTGCCTGTTGATACATCCCCAGAGGGATTGGTACATTTGGTGAATCCAACTCCCAAGAACTCAACCATCGTGTTCACCGATATAGACCTACCTAAAAGCGGGCCGAGCCATTCTCAAGCTCTCTATGTGACCATTGACACTATGGGGAAGAGGGTTCCCACCGTTCTTATCGACAATGGGTCTGCACTGAATGTATGTCCTCTCCGAACTGCCACTGTTTTGGGTTTGGGACCCACTGATTTCACGCCATCTGGGCAGACCGTAAGAGCTTATGACAACACCCGCCGAGAAGTAATAGGGGTGGTTACTTTGCCTCTTATCATGGGACCCACTGAATTTAGGGTGGAATTCCAAGTGTTAGATGTGCCGTCATGTTTCAACTTGCTGTTGGGCCGACCTTGGATCCATCCCGCTGGGGCTGTGCCATCTTCACTCCATCAAAAGGTGAAGTTTCCATATGAAGGAGCCATAGTAACGCTTCAAGGGGACTATGAATTGAAACTCGCAGGTGTGCCTATATGTGAGATACAACCTGAATCAGCAGCGATACCGCTATCTGGGTTTGATTATGTCCAATGCATTGAGAAAGAGCTGAATGAATCATCACGCCATTACTCTTCTATAAAGCAGTACATCCCATATACTTTTTATCCAAGTTCCAACCCAGCCGTGGCAGATAAAAGTTTTGGTGATAGATACTTCACAGAAGGGCCGAATCCTCAAAGTTTGACAAGTTGGTACCACTCTATCCAAGATCTATATGGAAGCTTGAAAGAGGAAGACTGGGCAGAGAACCTTGATGTGGGGGCTATGACTGAAATGTTCCAAGACATGATCCTCACCGTGGAAGACTCGACCATTGAAGAACTCCAGGGTTCATCCATTAGCCATGCTACCGTGCCATTCCTGAATTGGTACCTTGAATGTGGTGTCATTGCGGAGATCCATGAAGAAGAAGACCTTGGCCTACCTGATAGCAGCTTGTAGGTGTCTTAGTTTAGTAATATTTCCCTAATTCAATAAGATGTATCTACTTTACTCACTTTGTGGAGTCATAGTATTGATACAGATTTGTTTGTTTTCCTTCTTTCTTTTGTGTGTCATTCCCATTATTCCTAGTCAATAAAGTGTGCTTTCTTTCTCTATATATGCAGTGTCTCTTTTCTCTCCTCTATGGATATTTATGGCATGGATATAGATCCTAGGAACGATGTCCCCCCGGAGCTCGTTGAGCAAAGGAAAAGGGGCGTCACCGAACCTAATATGGATGAATTGGAATCAATCAACTTAGGGACGAATGAATTGCCAAGAATAGTTAAAATTGGGAAAACCCTCTCCCCCGTTGAAAAAGAAAAGATGATCTCTCTCTTGAAAGCCAACATTATGGCTTTTGCATGGTCTTATGAAGACATGCCTGGCATCGACCCCGATATTGTGCAACACTATATCCCCACTAATTCCCTAAAGAAGTCGGTAAAGTAGAAACTCAGAAGATTAAAACCAGAATGGGCCCTAAAAGTAAAAGAAGAGGTAACTAAACAACTAGACGCGGGTTTCCTTCAAGTTGTGGAGTACCCCGAGTGGTTGTCGAATATAGTGCCTGTGCCTAAAAAAGATGGGAAAGTGAGGATGTGTGTCGACTTCCGAGATCTCAACGCCGCGAGCCCTAAGGATGACTTTCCTTTACCCCATATCGACGTGTTGGTAGATAGCATGGTGGGACATGCACTCCTCTCCTTCATGAACGGATTCTCTAGGTATAACCAGATAAAGATGGCGCCTCAAGACATGGAGAAAATAGCCTTTATCACGCAATGGGGAACGTACTGTTACAAAGTAATGCCTTTTGGCTTAAGAAACGCTGGGGCTACTTACCAAAGAGCAGCTACGACCCTATTGCATGATATGATCCATAAGGAAGTCGAGTTTTACGTCGATGATATGATCGTGAAGTCCGTGGATAGGGAAGGGCATTTCAAGGCACTAGAGAAATTCTTAGAGCGAGCAAAAAAGTACAATCTCCGTCTCAACCCATAGAAGTGTGCTTTCGGCGTCACTGCAGGCAAGCTATTGGGGTTTATGATCACTCAGAGAGGTATCGAAGTGGACCCAGGGAAGATAAAAGCTATTGTGGAGATGGAGCCGCCTAGCACTGAGAAGTAGATCCGAGGTTTTCTGGGAAGAGTTCAATACATAAGCCGATTCATTGCCAACTTGACCATGGTTTGCGAACCAATCTTCAAATTGCTTAAGAAAGGTGTGCCAAAAGTGTGGAACAAAGAATGCCAAGAGGCCTTTGAGACCATTAAAAGATACTTGAGCAATCCTCCAATATTAGTTCCCCCACGACAAGGTGCGCCACTTTTGTTATACTTAACGGTCACCGAAACCGCGACGGGAGCTATGTTAGCTCAATATCTTGAAGGGTCTACAAAGGAAAATGCCATTTATTACTTAAGCAAGAAAATGACAGACTATGAAGTGAAGTACAATGCAATTGAAAAGGCTTGTGTGGCACTAGTATGGGCGACGCAGAAACTCCGACACTACATGATGTCCTTCGAAGTGTTCTTGATAGGTCGCATGGACCCGTTGAAGTACCTGGTAGAAAGGCCAGTATTGTCATTCAGAACTGCTCGATGGTCAATTCTCCTCAATGAATTCGACATCAAGTACGTGAATCAGAAGTCTATCAAGGGAAGCGTCATCGCAGACTACCTAGCCAGTTGTCCGGTGTCATCATCCGCTCCGTTCAGCGATCAATTCCCAGATGAAGACGTGCTAGAGATTGGTAGAAAAACTTGGAGAGTATACTTCGATGGGGCAGCCAATAAGAAAGGTTATGGGATAGGAGTCCTGCTGGTCTCACCTGAAGAGGCATTTACACCGTTGGCGGTCAAGTTGGGGTTCGAAGCTACCAACAACATTGCTGAATATGAGGCCTGTATCCTAGCATTGGAAGCGGCACTTGAATTGGGGATCAAAGAATTGGAAGTGTTCGGGGACTCGGCGCTAATCATTTGTCAGATAAAAGGGGAATGGAAAACTCGAGATGAGAAATTGTTGCCTTACCATGCCTATCTGGAAGCTCTAACCAAGGAGTTCTCAGAGATAGAGTTCAACTACCTTTCAAGAAACAAGAACCAGTTCGCCGATGCCTTGGCGACCCTAGCATCCATGGTGGAGATACCTGAAAGGGGAAATGTAAAGCCGTTGGTGATAGAATGCCGAGACAAGCCTGTGTACTTTTGTGCAATCCGAGGAGGAGAGGTAAATGATGGCCGTCCGTGGTTCCATGACATAAAGAAGTTCATTGAAGAAAGGGAATACCCAGAAGGAGCATCTCGTATCGATAGAAAAACCCTAAGGCGGTTGGCGAGTCACTTTGTACTTTGTGGAGGAAAGCTATATCGGAGATCATACGACAGGATCCACCTGCTGTGTGTCACCGAGGAGGAAGCCGAGCATCTGATTAAAGAAATCCATGAAGGGACAGGGGCTCCGCATATGAATGGCTATATGTTAGCTAAGAAAATCATGAGGTTAGGCTATTATTGGTCCACCATGGAAAGAGACTGCCACGCACATGTCAAGAAGTGCCACAAATGCCAACTGTTCGCCAGTGGACAACATTTGCCTTCTATGCCTTTAACGAGTATGTCGTCACCTTGGCCATTCGCGGTGTGGGGGATAGATATCATCGGACAGATCAAGCCAAAGGCATCAAATGGGCATGAATACATCCTGGTTGCCATCGACTACTTCACTAAGTGGGTGGAAGCAGCGTCCTTCAAGACCTTGAATTCCAAGAAGGTAGCACAGTTCATACAGCACAGCATCATCTATCGATATGGGGTACCGCATGAAGTTATCTCAGACAATGGCCAGCACTTTCAGAAAGAAACCCATGAGCTCTTGCAAAAGTACGGCATAGTTCACCATCTGTCATCACCATACCGTCCTCAGACTAATGGAGCGGTGGAAGCAGCTAACAAGAACATCAAGAAGATACTACAGAAGACTGCAGGACTCGCACACAGACTGGCATGAGAAGTTGCCATTGGCTTTATGGGGTTACAGAACATCAATAAGGTCGTCAACAGGGGCTACCCCTTATTCTCTAGTTTATGGAATGGAGGCCGTGTTGCCAGTTGAATTAGAGGTTCCTTCACTAAGGGTTGCCGTGGAGAGCCAGATAACAGAAGTGGACTGGGTTAAGAGCCGCTATGATGAGTTAGCTTTGCTGGATGAAAGGCGTTTAAGGGCGCTGTATCATGTTCAGGGGTATCAACGGAGAGTTGCCAGAGCATTCAACAAGCATGTCAAAGATCGAGGTCTAAAGAAAGGGGATGTAGTGCTGAAAGAAATCAGAGCTCCAGTGTTCGATCCGCGGGGAAAATTCAAGCCAAGTTGGGGTGGGCCATACATTATCAAAGAGATATTGCCAGCAGGGGCTGTTCGCCTCATGGATTTAGATGGAATTGAGTTCGCTCGTCCAACTAATTTAGATCAATTGAAGAAATATCATGTTTGAAGCCTGCTAGGTTGAAAACCCGTAAGGGCGGCCTAGGCAAAAGTTAAGGCATAAGAACTACGTAAGACCTGATTCTCCATTCAAAAACAAAAAAACAAAAAACAAAAAAAAAAAAAAACAAAACAAAAACAAAACAAAAACAAAACAAAAACAAAAAAAAAAAAGAAGAAAAAACCATGGAGATACGTAGGCAACCCATAAAGTTACCTTGGGTGCGGTCTAAATCAAACAAGAAAATCCCAAATTTGATTTATTATTGGCAATTTATTCAAAACTAAAATTGATTGACATAGCAATTCATTGGTATTAAGTAAAAGAACTATAAATATGCCATAAATATCCTATTCTATTTTCTTGAGCCTCTTTGCAGCTCGCTCCTCAGCTTTCTTCTTCTCTCTTTCATGTCTTCTTTTCTTCCTCAAGTCATGTTCATAAGCTGCTGTCACTGCTTCCATAATATCTTCTCTGCAAGATCCAAGTTCGTTGTTCTTGATAAGTCCAAAAATCCTTTCTCTTCGAGTAGTCTCTCTCTCACCTAAATTGCTTTTCAACCATTCCTTATACTCGGGGCTCATCATATATGGACCATCAGTATTCATAACTTGGGTTAGTATCAACTTGCTAGGCCATCGGTCCTTCGCCCAAGTCACTACAGAAAGACCCGCGGCCACCACAGGATAGTCACCTTTCAAGGAAGTGGGTATGGTTTGCATGGCGCCCATCTGACGCAGAACCCTTGAAGGCCAATAGAAGGAAGTAGACCTCAGTCCTATGAGTCTCACCATGGCGCATCCAGAAGTTCGCAGAAGCACCTGGTCACTGCAGCCCCATATGAATACAAACCACTTGACACTCCTCCAAGAAAGGGTTTGGTAGTAACCTAGCCAATCTCTCAATGAAAATTGCCCAGGTAATTCAATGCGGCGAAGGCAGTAATGCTGGGGCTTGTATGGTGTAATGGCAACTGGTGACAAGAAATTCAGTCTTTCAAGCAACCACATATGCAGTATAATGAGGCTACCTCCTAAAGGAACCTTTGGGTCCTCATGAGTTTTATCCAAACCATTCAGGGTTTCAGCTAGCACCATGGGAATCAAGTTATGGCCCTTGGCAAGGAGAGGAATCAAGTCACAGATTTGAATGGGAACATGTGGAGTACCAGTGGAAATAAGGAAACGACCAATGAGGCAAAAGGCAAGAGCATGCTTAATAGGAAAGGTAAAATTCAGAATACCTTTACTATCACAAGCTAAAAAAGAGGTTGCCAATTTCATCAAGTCTACCATATGGTCCTTTACAAACGTAGAGGCATATTGTGAGTGAATCCCAAGTAGATTGGAGAAAGAAGTAAGAAAGCTTGGGCGAGGAGTAGGGAGAATGAAAGGACCTACCGTTGAAACTCCATACAATGCACAGAATTCCTCCATGGTTGGGCACAGTTCTTCATAGTTGAAGCGGAACACATGAACTTGAGGATCCCAAAAATATGTAGCAGCAGTCAAGAGGTTCGTTTCAAGCCTCACATGCCTCAAGGAGAGCAATGGATCCAAGCCAAAGCACTTGAACTCAGATTTTGCTTCAGCACTCATAACTCTCAAAAACCCTCCTAAAAATTTGTCTAGAGCCTCCATAATTTCTAATGAATGAATACAAGTAGGTTTAGGAACCTCTTGGATGTGTTTTTATAGGGAAAAGGTCACAAATCCAAGTTCAAATAGGAAAAAACCCATCAGAATAGGAAGTTTCCTATTCAAAGTGGGATTTCCGCTTCGGGCTCGGGTAACCACCCAGGCCTGGGCGGCTAGCCTCCCTGAGGCCTGGTGGTCACCCAAGCCACTTTGTTTTGGTTTTGCTTCTCGCTTTGTCTCGCCTTGACGCTGTGATCAAATCCTCCTTCCAAATGAGATATTCAACACTTTTTGAGCTTAAAATCAATCAAATTCCATCTTGAAATCAATTCCTTGAATTGATTTTATGTTCAAAAGGGTTGAATATATTTCCCCTGTGTCATGCCAACTCAAGTGACAATGTGTTAAGTACACTTTCCTCTTGCACCATGCTTGTTTAATCTTGATAAATTGATCATATATCCTCATGTCAAATCTTGATTTTTCATCTCACTTGGTTGAATGTATTCATCACTTGAATATATTCTTCCATTTCAAAAGTGTATTCACCCTTTGAATATACTCCTCAGTTTCAAATTCTTGATTTTCCATCCCACTTGGTTGAATATACTCATCACTTGAATATATTCTTCCATTTCAAAAGTGTATTCACTCTTTGAATATGCTTCTCAGCTTCAAATTCTCATTCTCTATCATACTTGGTTGAATATATTCATCACTTGAATATATTCTTCCATTTCAAAAGCATGTTCACCCATTGAATATGCTTCCTAGTTTCAGATCCTCATTATCACTTACTTGGTTAAATATATTCATCACTTGAATATATTTCTCCATTTCAATGGTATACTCATCACTCGAGTATACTTCTCAGATATTTCGTCACTTACTTGGTTAAGTATATCCATCGCTTGGGTATATTTCTCCATTTCAATGGTATGTTCATCACTTGAACATACTTCTCAGATCATTTGTCACTTACTTGGTTAAGTATATCCACCACTTGGGTATATTTTTTCCATTTCAATGGTATGTTCATCACTTGAACATACTTCTCAAATCATTTGTCACTTACTTGGTTAAGTATATCCACCACTTGGGTATATTTTTTCCATTTCAATGGTATACTCATCACTTGAGTATACTTCTCAGATATTTTGCCACTTACTTGGTTAAGTATATCCATCGCTTGGGTATATTTCTCCATTTCAATGGTATGTTCATCACTTGAACATACTTCTCAGATTATTTGTCACTTACTTAGTTAAATATATTCATGACTAGAATATATTTCTCCATTTCAATGGTGTACTCATCACTTGAGTACACTTCTCAGATTATTCTCTATCTTACTTGCTTAAGTATATCCATCGCTTGGATATATTTCTCTATTTCAATGGTATGTTTATCACTTAAACATACTTGTCACTTACTTGGTTAAGTATATCCATCACTTGGATATATTTCTCTATTTCAATGGTATGTTTATCACTCAAACATACTTGTCACTTACTTGGTTAAGTATATTCGTGACTAGAATATATTTCTCCATTTCAATGGTGTACTCATCACTTGAGTACACTTCTCAGATTATTCTTATCTTACTTGGTTAAATATATCCGTCGTTTGGATATATTTCTCCATTTCAATGGTATGTTCATCACTTGAGTGTACTTCTCAGCTTACTTGGTTAAATATATCCATCACTTGGATACATTTCTCCATTTCAAAAGTATGTTCATCACTTGAACGTACTTCTCAGTCTTTTTCAATCATTAAGTATACTCATCACTTGAGTATATTTCTCAGCATCTTTTTCATCACTTGGTTAAATATGTTCGTGACCTGAATATATTTCTCCATTTCAAAAGTACACTCATCACTTGAATACACCTCTCAGATTATTCTTATCCTACTTGGTTAAAGATATCCATCGCTTGGATATATTTCTCCATTTCAATGGTATGCTCACCACTTAAGTATACTTCTCAGATTTCATTCTCAGATTACTTGGTTAAATATATTCGTGACCTGAATATATTTCTCCATTTCAGTGGTATACTCATCATTTGAGTATACTTCTCAGATTTTTTGTCACTCACTTGGTTAAATATATTCGTGACCTGAATATACTTCTCCATTTCCAAGGTACGTTCGTCACTTGAACGTACTTTTCAGATCTCATTCTCATCACTTGGTTAAATATATTCGTGACTAGAATATATTTCTCCATTTCAAAAGTATGTTCATTCGTAGTGGCTTGAATATGCTTCTCTTGACAATCATCAACCCCCAGTGGTTTAAGTATACTCATGACTTGAGTACACTTCCTTATTTCAGTCTCAGGTTTTCAACCTCCCATCATTGTTGGTATCAGTGTGTGATTTCTCCGGGCTTTTTGGCCAAAAATGGGTTGTTCTTTATCATTGGTTCACAAGTGTAACTTGTTCGCCAATGAGGGGCTTCTGTCATACCCCATTTTTGCACCACCTTACTAGGGCTCATCATTTCATGCATGTTTTTGTTTTGTTTTTGAGTCTAGTCACTTGCATTAGTTTTCTAGAGTCACAAGGACAATGGATATGAATTTTGGTTCAAATTGGAGTTGATCTTGAGGGATAATAAGAGCTTTTGTGACTTGAGGGGCATAATCGTCTTTTAAGTCCCAAACTTTTCATTTGACCTTGGAATGATCTCCAAATTGTCAATTGGAGTTCATATGGATGCATAAGAGGTATTTTTAGTGTCAATTTGGTAAGTCAATGGCTCGGGATTAAAATGGCTCGATGTGGTTCAAGTTGGTTAATTGACCCTTCCTTGGGTTAGCTCTAATTGACTCACAATTACCAACCAAATCTTTTCAAATTGACTTTCATTAGTCATCATTTTACCCTCAAAAGTGTTTCATGAAGTTCAATTTTGATATGGCCTGATGATGAGTTTAGTGTGGTTATTTACGGATTATCCTTGAAGAATTAGTGCGAATCACAGCATGAGATTTTTGGTTAAAATGAAAAGAAAATTATTTTATTAAATTAGCCATTTTTATCATGACACTAACACGTGTACGTATGTGATGAGTGTGTGTACGCACATACGATACATGTGCATGCGTGTTAGCGGTCAGTCTCCCAATTTTTATAAAAGACAATTTCCTTTTCCTATTCAGATTAGAAGTCTTTTATCATTATAAAATACCTTTTGATTATTCTCCAAGGAAACCTAGTCCAGGAAGGAAAGGGAAACTCCAGATTTCAGCTATAAATACTCTCTTAATGTCTTTAAACAAGGAGGAGGAGAAGAGGGTTTGGAGGGAGTGAAATTCGTCATAATTCAGCAGCAGATTTTCTGAAAACCAGCAGTCGTATTTTAATCATAACTTTTTCATCCGAAGTTAGAATTTGATGAAATTGGTCTTGTTAGAAAGATAATTCAATTCTCTACAACTTTGTATTTCACAAGCTTTGTCCAAATCCAACGTTTTCATACCCAAAAACGCGATTGAAGTTGCTGCTGCTGCAAAGTGACGAGAATCACTTTTTCTTTTCTCTTGTTCTCTTTTTGTTTTCTATTTCTTTTCAAAGTTGAGTGAGTTTTGATCTCTTTGCTGTGATACCACTTTGACAAAGAGGAGGATTCGTGTTGGTTTGATTCACTCTAAAGACCTGAGGAGCCACGAACAATTGCATACAGCAGTAAGGAAGGCCCTTCCTAAGGTATTCTCCTTCTCTATTCAAGCTTAAACTAGGTTTTCATATGGGTTAGGCCTATTGCATGTTAAAGGTAACTTTTTATCATGTATTAACACTCTAGCTAGTTAATATACATGGAATATCTATTTTTTATCTACTGTTTAGCATGCTTTAGGGCTGTTCTTTAGGTTTTTAATGCATAGTTATGATTCGTGTGCTCCTATTGTCCTTGTGTTAGGATTAGTGTCATTGCATGTTAGAGTTAGGATTTTCATCATGTTATATTGCTTTAGTTAGTTAATATGCATGATTTAATTTCTGTTTAGTTTGGTTTTAGCATGATTAAAGTATGTTTTGTATGTTTTTAAGCATATTTGTGAGTTTAGGGTTTTAGAGTCATTGTTTCGTGTTTGTTTTCATATAGCATGATAAAGTAGACTTTTTTATTTGGTTTTTCTTCGTGTTTGCTGTATATGTTTTTCATATGGAGTAAACATGATAGTTTTGCATGCATGTTAGTATGTTTTAGGGTTTTTATGCATGATATGGTTCTAGGAATATGTTAGGACTTATTATTGTTCGCTGTTTTTGCTATTGGCATGCTTAGTGGATGATTTTAGGTCATAATACTATTCTGTCCAGATTTGCATGTTAGTGTTTTTGCATGGTTTTGAGCACTTGTAAGGGTGCAAATAGGTGTGGTATTTGTCCTATGGCAAATAGGGCTGCTTATGTCTGAAATGGCTAAATGCTTGGAGCTAATTGCGCTCAGGTAAGTGGGTGTGAAGGTGCCCCAATTCACCTTTCTTCTTAACTCATTCTCTTCTCCCTATTTAGGGTTAATTTTTAATATGATCCTATGGTTTAATTAGAGGTTTCCTTAACCAACAAAATTCTGGTTTTTATTAAAGTTTCCATTTTGTGGATTTCTTTCCTAAAATCAAACTTTCTATCATATTCAACTCTTTTGATCAAATAAGGAAACCTAGGGTTTTAACCATAGGTTTGTATTAGGATTTAACCTTAGTTCTAATCGAACTACGTGGACTTTGATCCATGTATTTCGCTGCATGGTACGTAGGCGCTCTTCGTGAGGCTCAAGTCCGTTCTAGGATCCAAGCATCCTAGGTTTATTTATGTTTTCTTTTCTTCTTTTTATTTTCTGTTTTTATTTGCTTATTATGCATGGATGGATGAATGAAATATATGATATGCATGCAATTCTTGTGATGATATACTTGCTGATTTTTGTATGGAAAGACTTTAATTTAGCCCAAATGAACTGAGAGACCGAAAGGGTGACATGGGTGCCTATAGGCTTTGCCTAGAACCTTCCCATGTCATAACTTAGCCTCCGAATCCCCGATTTCTTTGGTTTTCAAAAGATTGGTTTTTGCCTTTCCTTTTTTTTATGGAGTCATTCAAATTGTTTTCCTAAAACAACCTGGTTTTTAGGGTTTTCCTTGTTTCCTTTAAAAAATAAGGTGGCGACTCCTTTCCTTTTTCTTTTTCAAACCCACTTTCTTTTCAATCCCTCGTGGGCCCAATTTCCGGGGTTCACACTTTGACATGAAGTCATGCTATTCTATGCAAAACCCTAACTTTAAAAGAGAGAAGAGGAGAAGAGAGAGGTATACCTATGGTTGCTGCTATAGAGGGTCCTCTTTCTCTTGTGTACTACTGGGAATTCCTTCCTTCAAGCCTTCAAGCCAAGCTCCAGCCCTCCTTCAAGCTCTCTCTCTCACTCTCTCACTTAAAATTTAGGTTAAACTACCCTAAGGATGGCTGTCATAGCCTCCAATGTGCCTCCCACTTCAAAAATTGACTTCCCTATTGCTGAAGTATAAAGGGGTATTTATAGGGCTTGAGGGAAAACCCTCAATGGTTGGGATTAAAACCCTAGGTATTGAATCAAGGGCTCTTAGAGGTTCCCTTGGGGCTCAAGTAGGTCAAATAGGGCTGAAAATAGGGTTAAATGGCGGTTGGAGGCGAGCAAATCCAAGGAAATAGGATGGGAGCTGCGTCAATACTCAGAAAAGGAAAGTGGCTCGAGTGACCACCTGGGGCTAGGCGGCTAGCCACCTGGGCCCAGGCGGCTAGCCGCCCAGGCCTGGGTGGTCACCCGAGGCCATGTCATCTTAAGCCCATTTTTGACCCCTTCGACTTCCAAATGTGTTTCAAGGCTCAAATCAACTCCGATTTTGACGAAACGAAAGCCAAAACGACCGTGTTTCAAAGGGGAATGTAACTTGAGTCACTTAAGGGCAAGATACCCTAGCCATGGATGCATGGTTGGGGCCTACAAAGGTGGTTAACTACTATACCTCACCATCGCTTAGCTTAGGTATGCACATAGGGTCGCACCGAATACTTTCTAATTCGAAATTCAACCTCTCTAAACACATTTGGGGATGAAATTAAGACTAATCAAAGTAAAATGGATAGTCATTGAGTGAAAATCATGAGCCAATTCGAGCTAACCTGAAATAGGTCTCTTAACCAACCTAAGCCATATTGAGCCATTCTAATCCCGAACCATCAATTTATCGAATTGATCCCACAAATACCTCAAATGCATCCATATGAACTCTAATTGGCAACTTGGAGATCATTTCAAGGTTAAATGGAAAGTTTATGGCCTAAAAGACGATTATGCCCCTCAAGTCACAAAAGTTCTTATTAACCCTCATTGTCAACTCCAAATCGAACCAAAATTCATACACACCATCCTCAAGACTCTAGAAACTCAATGCAAAAGACTAGACTCAAAAAGGAAACAAAAAGACACATGAAATGACAAACCCTAGCTACGGTGGCAAAAATGGGGTGTGACAAACCCGTTCCATCAAACTTTTCCAATTCTGGCCTCTTGAATTGTAATGGGATACGAGCTTGAGGAAACAAAGATAGGGTACGTACGTACATCCACCATGTCATCCGTACTACGGATTCCCTTTATAGTTCTCTCCAACGCTTCTACCTTGCTAGCCAACACAGAATCTGTATCAGAGGTCTTCCCCTTACTTCCCTCTTCTAGGTTAAATACTTCAGGTGGTTCACTTCCCTTAGGTTTAGTACTTCCTCTTTCATTGGTCTTAGTGCCTTCTCCAGACTAAGTCCCATCTTCGGTGTTATCCCCCGGGGTACTGCCATTATTCTGTTCGGGTTCCGACATCTTATGTTGGATATCTTGGGCCATTTTCAATGCTCTCTCGGATACATCAGTGGTGTAATCAAGCTTGGTCATGATAGCCTTCAAACAAGTCTTAACATCAAAACCCCCTTCACTAGTTGCTTCATCGGCCATATCTGACTGGTTAGTAGGACCAATCTTCACTAAGCGCCCTTGCTGGTCGCGGATCCGAGCCAGTACGTCCTCTCACTCCTCTAAGAAAAGGAACAATCAGTCTCTCATCCTAAGGGTATGTCTTCGGCTTCCATATTTGTCTCAATGACTTCACACCATATATACTCAATTAGTCCCTTTTAATCCAATCACCTTTGCAAGGGTCATGGATGAAAGGTGCGTATTAAGGATATAGGGTGCAAAAGTTCTCTTATTAAATGTTCATTAAACACATCACAAACACGGTCATGATATCATTACAAACAAATGTGGGTGCATAAGGGTGAACCCATAGTGCCCTACAAGTCTGTCTATATGGACTAATGATAAGGGTAGGCTAGGGTCCTTTACTTGCTTAAACAATCTTTATACCTAACCACATGTGGCATCAGGAACGCCGCGTGGGTCCAGCAGTACGTGATTAACTCATTTAATATACCCAAGGGTACTTGGCAAGAGAGGTTGATAGCTTTCACCCCAACACATGGAATCAGGAAAACCAAGGTTGAGGCTAGGCCCATCAGTGGCAAGGATACATCGAGGGACATCAATCCTAGCATGCAAGAGTTTGCGCACACAATGCAATAAATGAAAGCACACAATCAAGCGGATGCAATGTGATTGATTTTAATTAACATAATAAATTAACTTAGCCCAATCAAATTATATAGAGTCCAGCCCACAAGTCCCAGCGGAATCGCCAAACTGTGAACCCCGAAAATTGGGCCCACAAGGGTTGATGAAAAAAGAAAAGAATTGGGGGTTTAAAAAAGAAAAGGAGTCGCCACCTTATTTTTTAAAGGAAACAAGGAAAACCCTAAAAATAGTTTGTTTTAGGAAAACAATTTGAATGACTCCATGTTCAAAAAGGAAAGGCAAAAACAGTCTTTTAGAAACCAAAGAAATCGGGGATTCGGAGGCTAAGTTATGACATGGGAAGGTTCTAGGCAAAGCCTATAGGCACCTATGTCACCCTTTCGGTCTCTCAGTTTATTTGGGCTAAATTAAGATCTTTCCATACAAAAATCAGCAAGTATATCATCACAAGAATTGCATGCATATCACATATTCCATTCATCCATCCATGCATAACAAACAAATAAAAACAGAAAATAAAGAAAAGAAAAGAGAAAAGAAATAAACCTAGGATGCTTGGATCCTAGAACGGACTTGAGCCTCACGAAGAGTGCCTACGTACCATGCAACGAAATACATGGATCAAAGTCCACGTAGTTCAATTAGAAATAGGGTTAAGACTTAATACAAACCTATGGTAAAAACCCTAGGTTTCCTTATTTGAAAAAGAGTTGAATAAACAAAGTTTGATTTTTAGGAAAATTCCACAAAATGGAAACCTTGATAAAAACAGAATTTTTTATTGAAGGAAACCTTTGATTATACCATAGACTTGTATTAAAAACTAACCCTAGAGAGGGAGAAGGGAAATAGTTAAGGGAAAGAGGTGAATTGGGGCACCTTCACACCCGCTTACCTGAGCGCAAAAGCTCCAAGCATTAGCCATTTCAAGCATTGGCAGCCATATTTGCCATAGGACAATTACCACACCTATTTTCACCCTTACACGTGCTTAAAACCATGCAAACACACTAACATGCAAATCTGGACAGAATAGTATTATGGCCTAAAATCATCCATTAAGCATGCTAACAGCAAAAACAGCAAACTTTCATAAGCCCTAACACAATCCTAGAACCATATTATGCATAAAAACCCTAGAATGAACTAACATGCATGCAAAAATATCATATTTACGCCATATGTAAAACATACACAGCAACTATGAAGAAAAAAAACAATAAAAAGACCTACTTTAACATGCTGTATGAAAACTAACATAAAACAAGGACACTAAAACCCTACACTCATAAATATACTTAAAAACACACAAAACAAACCTCAATCATGCTAAAATAAAAATAAATAGAACCTAAATCATGCATATTAACTAACTAAAGCAATAAAACATGATAAGAAACCCTAACACTAACATGCAATAACACTATCCTAGCACAAGGACAACGGGAGCACAAGAATCACACCTATGCATTGAAACCTATGCACTAACTCTAAAGCATGCAAAACTCATCAAGAACATCATTATTATCACATGTATTAACTAATAGAAACCTCAATCCATGGTAGAAATCATAAGCATTGCATGCAATAAAGCTATCCTACATGATACCCTAGTTTAAGCTTAAATAGAGAAGGAGAATACCTTTAGGAAGCCTTCCTTGCTGCTGTATGAACTCCCTCTTGCTCTTGTGGATGTCTTCAATCAATGTTCTCTAAGGCTACAATAGGTCCTCTAGCTCTCTTTCAAGTCTCTCTCTCTCTTATTCTCTCTCAAACACTCAAATATTAATGCATAAAGTGGCTCCCTTTGTGCTGAAGCATAGGGGGTATTTATAGACTTCAATTAGGATTAACCAATGGCTGGGATTAAAACCCTAATAATTAATCCAAGGGCTATTAGAGACCCCTTTGGGGCTTAAGTAACTCAGAAGTTACCAAAAATTAGAAGGAAACTCGTCCAAAAGAGTCCTTGTTCGTCAAAATAGGAAGAATTCCGCTTCAGCAAGGAATCATAGGGAAAATAGGAAAGTGGTCTCGGGTGACCTCCCAAGGCTGGGCGGCTAGCCTCCTGTGGCTGGGCGGCTAGCCTCCTGGGCTTGGGTGGTCACCCGAGCCCACTTCAGTTTTTTGACTTTTTTGGACTCTGTTGCCTTCTAGGAGTGTTTTAGGGTTAAATTAACTCCGATTTTGATGAAACAAAAGCCAAAACGACCGTGTTTCGATGAGAAATACATTTTTGAACATTTTAGGGTGAAAACCACTAACCATGGGGGCATGGTTAGGTTTGAAAAAGGCGGTTAACCGCTATGCTCTACCTTCGCTAAGCATAGGTATGCACATAGGATCAAACCAAATGCTTTCCATATCAAAATTAACCTTTCTAAAACACTTTTTGTTAGGATTATGCCCTAGAGCCAATCATAGAGATGATTGTTTAGGGATTAGGAACAATCATTTGATTTCATTTATGTATGTCACATTTATTATTGATTTAATAAAAAGGCTTATTCTATTATGTTTATATGCATCATTTATATTTACATAATATGTCCATGGAGTTAGAGTTGAGAATATGGAATTACAAAGAGTTGTAATTTTGAGACTATAGATATATCTCTGTACTAAACTCCTAAAGCATTCCTAGTTGAAGGTTCACTATGATGGACAGTAATGAACCATAGGACTAGCACTTGTTAGGCTGACTCTATAGGAGGATAGCTAGTCTCAAGCTATTTGTGTGGAGACACTACAACCAACAAGTGGGTGCCTATTGCGAGAATAGGTACACTGAATGTGACCAAAGATATGAGATAAACTGAATGGAGTTTTTTCCTGCCTGTCAATCAGTTTCTCATTGTTATAGTGGTACAAGTAATCCTTAGACCTGAGACACCATAGTTGCCTTATGCATGTAGCTTTAGAAGTTTGATAACACTAAGTGCAGATCCTATTCAGGGGTCTGCAAAGGTGTTCATTGGCCCTACTGCTATGTGTATGAAGGCATGTGAGTGATCAACAAGGGATCCATCACTCTCAGGAAAAAGAGAGAGAATGTCTCATATAGCATTCATAATATAACTCATTAAATCCATGGCCATGGGAGGATGAATATGAAAAGAGTTTCATGAGTTCATTAATGAGTTGATATCTATGAATGAGTATAAAGTAATTGAACTAGGGACTTGACAGACTTCCATGTCCTATTAGTTCAATTGGAGACATTGTGTTGAAGGAAGGATGCAATTGTAACCTATAAACTATAAACAGAAGGGTTCTTTGTAAATGACTATTCACCTCATTAAGGACCACACCATGAGCCATATGCTAGGTGTTACTCATGGTTAGTAGAAGCCCTAATTGATATAAGTGAGTTATAATCAATTAGGGAATTGGAAGGAGTTCCAATTAGACCCTAAATGGAAAGAGTTCCATTGTGCACACCTCGTGCTATTCCTACTACTTAATGATGTGAACCCAATGGGTCACACACTGATCATGCAAGAAGGGCTTTAAAGTCTATGAGAGAAAGGGTTTTAGTGAATAAAGAATAGTTCTTTATAGGCCTATTTGTATTTGATACAAATAATAGGGGTTAATGTGCAATTAAGTGTAATTACACATAACCCTATTAGGGTTTCTTCCCCATGGCCAGCCCCCTTTAGTGGGCTGCCTATATAAGTCACACTTATGTGTGACATGGCATAAGAGGCTTGCACAATAAACCCTAGCCGTCCAGCCCCTTGGAGGCTCTCTTCTCTCTCTCTCTCTTCTCCACCTCTAGCAACAACAAGGAAGAAGAAAGAAAGGACTTGAAGCTCTAGCTAGGTGTGGATACCGTTGGAGGCAGCACACTTGGGCTGCTCATTTCACCGCTGTCCGGAGTCGAAGCTTGGAGCAAAACGGAGAAGACAAAAATTCTGTAAGTGTTCTAACCCTCTTCGTAGTTAGGGTTTGATTTTGTGTTATGCATAGTTAGATTCATGGGATTAGGAATCGTAGGAAAAATTTTTATATTCCGCCTTTGTATTTTTCCCTCTTGTTCGATTCCCAACACTTTTCGGGATGAAATAACGACTAATGAAAGTCCATTTGAAAAGATTTGGTTGGTAATTGTGAGTCAATTAGAGCTAACCCAAAGGAAGGGTCAATTAACCAACTTGAACTACATCGAGCTATTTTAATCCCGAGCCATTGATTTACCAAATTGAACCTAGAAATACCTCATATGCATCCATATTGTGAACCCCAGAAATTGGGCCCACGAGGGATTGAAAAGAAAGTGGGTTTGAAAAAGAAAAAGGAAAGGAGTCGCTACCTTATTTTTTAAAGGAAACAAGGAAAACCCTAAAAATAGTTTGTTTTAGGAAAACAATTTGAATGGCTCTATAAAAAAGGAAAGGCAAAAACCAATGTTTTGAAAACCAAAGAAATCGGGGATTCGGAGGCTAAGTTATGACATGGGAAGGTTCTAGGCAAAGCCTATAGGCACCCATGTCACCCTTTCGGTCTCTCAGTTCATTTGGGCAAAATTAAAGTCTTTCCATACAAAAATCAGCAAGTATATCATCACAAGAATCGCATGCATATCATATATTTCATTCATCCATCCATGCATAATAAGCAAATAAAAACAGAAAATAAAGAAAAAGAAAACAAAACAAAAATAAACCTAGGATGCTTGGATCTTAGAACGGACTTGAGCCTCACGAAGAGCGCCTACGTACCATGCAACGAAATACATGGATCAAAGTCCACGTAGTTCGATTAGAATTAGGGTTAAGACCTAATACAAACCTATGGTAAAAACCCTAGGTTTCCTTATTTGATCAAAAGAGAATTGATAGAAAGTTTGATTTTAGGAAAGAAATCCACAAAATGGAAACCTTAATAAAAACCAGAATTTTGTTTATGAAGGAAACCTCTAATTAAACCATAGGATCATATTAAAAATTAACCCTAAATAGGGAGAAGAGAAGGGATAAGGAAGAAAGGTGAATTGGGGCACCTTCACACCCACTTACCTGAGCGCAATTACTCCAAACATTAGCTATTTCAGACATAAGCAGCCCTATTTGCCATAGGACAAATACCACACCTATTTGCACCCTTACAAGTGCTCAAAACCATGCAAAAACACTAACATGCAAATCTGGACAGAATAGTATTATGACCTAAAATCATCCACTAAGCATGCCAATAGCAAAAACAGCGAACAATAATAAGTCCTAACATATTCCTAGAACCATATCATGCATAAAAACCCTAAAACATACTAACATGCATGCAAAACTATCATGTTTACTCCATATGAAAAACATATACAGCAAACACGAAGAAAAACCAATAAAAAAGTCTACTTTATCATGCTATATGAAAACAAACACGAAACAATGACTCTAAAACCCTAAACTCACAAATATGCTTAAAAACCCACAAGACATACTTTAATCATGCTAAAACCAAACTAAACAGAAATTAAATCATGCATATTAACTAACTAAAGCAATATAACATGATGAAAATCCTAACTCTAACATGCAATGACACTAATCCTAGCACAAGGACAAACAGGAGCACAAAAATCATAACTATGCATTAAAAACCTAAAGGATAGCCCTAAAGCATGCTAAACAGTAGATAAAAAATAGATATTCCATGTATATTAACTAGCTAGAGTGTTAATACATGATAAAAAAGTTACCTTTAACATGCAATAAGCCTAACCCATATGAAAACCTAGTTTAAGCTTGAATAGAGAAGGAGAATACCTTAGGAAGGGCCTTCCTTTGTGTTTGTAATTGTTCGTGGCTCCTCAGGTCTTTAGAGTGAATCAAACCAACACGAATCCTCCTCTTTGTCAAAGTGGTATCACAGCAAAGAGATCAAAACTCACTCAACTTTGAAAAGAAATAGAAAACAAAAAGAGAACAAGAGAAAAGAAAAGTGATTTTCGTCACTTTGCAGCAGCAGCAACTTCAATCGCATTTTTGGGTATGAAAACGTTGGATTTGGACAAAGCTTGTGAAATACAAAGTTGTAGAGAATTGAATTATCTTTCTAACAAGACCAATTTCATCAAATTCTGACTTCGGATGAAAACGTTATGATTAAAATACGACTGCTGGTTTTCAAAAAATCTGCTGCTGAATTATGACGAATTTCACTCCCTCCAAACCCTCTTCTCTTCCCCTTTGTTTAAAGACATTAAGAAAGTATTTATAGCTGAAATCTGGAGTTTCCCTTTCCTTCCTGGACTAGGTTTCCTTGGAGAATAATCAAAAGGTATTTTATAATGATAAAAGACTTCTAATCTGAATAGGAAAAGGAAATTGTCTTTTATAAAAATTGGGAGACTGACCGCTAACACGCATGCACATGTATCGTATGTGCGTACACACACTCATCACATACGTACACGTGTTAATGTCATGATAAAAATGGCTAATTTAATAAAATAATTTTCTTTTCATTTTAACCAAAAATCTCATGCTGTGATTCGCACTAATTCTTCAAGGATAATCCGTAAATAACCACACTAAACTCATCATCAGGGCCACGGGACTTAAGTACCTCATATGCATCCATATGAACTCCAATTGACAATTTGGAGATCATTCCAAGGTCAAATGAAAAGTTTGGGACTTAAAAGACAATTATGCCCCTCAAGTCACAAAAGCTCTTATTATCCTTCAAGATCAACTCCAATTTGAACCAAAATTCATATCCATTGTCCTTGTGACTCTAGGAAACTAATGCAAGTGACTAGACTCAAAAACAAAACAAAAACATGCATGAAATGATGAGCCCTAGTAAGGTGGTGCAAAAATGGGGTGTGACAGAAGCCCCTCATTGGCGAACAAGTTACACTTGTGAACCAATGATAAAGAACAACCCATTTTTGGCCAAAAAGCCCGGAGAAATCACACCCTGATACCAACAATGATGGGAGGTTGAAAACCTGAGACTGAAATAAGGAAGTGTACTCAAGTCATGAGTATACTTAAACCACTGGGGGTTGATGATTGTCAAGAGAAGCATATTCAAGCCACTACGAATGAACATACTTTTGAAATGGAGAAATATATTCTAGTCACGAATATATTTAACCAAGTGATGAGAATGAAATCTGAGAAGCACATTCAAGTGATGAACATACCTTTGAAATGGAGAAATATATCCAAGCGATGGATATACTTAACCAAGTAAGTGACAAAATATCTGAGAAGTATACTCAAGTGATGAGTATACCACTGAAATGGAGAAATATATTCAGGTCACAAATATATTTAACCAAGTAATCTGAGAATGAAATCTGAGAAGTATACTCAAGTGGTGAGCATACCATTGAAATGGAGAAATATATCCAAGCGATGGATATCTTTAACCAAGTAGGATAAGAATAATCTGAGAGGTGTATTCAAGTGATGAGTGTACTTTTGAAATGGAGAAATATATTCAGGTCACGAACATATTTAACCAAGTGATGAAAAAGATGCTGAGAAATATACTCAAGTGATGAGTATACTTAATGATTGAAAAAGACTGAGAAGTACGTTCAAGTGATGAACATACTTTTGAAATGGAGAGATGTATCCAAGTGATGGATATATTTAACCAAGTAAGCTGAGAAGTACACTCAAGTGATGAGCATACCATTGAGATGGAGAAATATATCCAAACGACGGATATATTTAACCAAGTAAGATAAGAATAATCTGAGAAGTGTACTCAAGTGATGAGTACACCATTAAAATGGAGAAATATATTCTAGTCACGAATATACTTAACCAAGTAAGTGACAAGTATGTTTAAGTGATAAACATACCATTGAAATAGAGAAATATATCCAAGTGATGGATATACTTAACCAAGTAAGTGACAAGTATGTTTAAGTGATAAACATACCATTGAAATAGAGAAATATATCCAAGCAATGGATATACTTAAGCAAGTAAGATAGAGAATAATCTGAGAAGTGTACTTAAGTGATGAGTACACCATTGAAATGGAGAAATATATTCTAGTCATGAATATATTTAACCAAGTAAGTGACAAATATTCTGAGAAGTATGTTCAAGTGATGAACATACCATTGAAATGGAGAAATATACCCAAGCGATGGATATACTTAACCAAGTAAGTGGCAAAATATCTGAGAAGTATACTCAAGTGATGAGTATACCAATGAAATGGAAAAAATATACCCAAGTGGTGGATATACTTAACCAAGTAAGTGACAAATGATCTGAGAAGTATGTTCAAGTGATGAACATACCATTGAAATGGAGAAGTGTACCCAAGCGATGGATATACTTAACCAAGTAAGTGACAAAATATCTGAGAAGTATGTTCAAGTGATGAACATACCATTGAAATGGAGAAATATAATCAAGTGATGAATATATTTAACCAAGTAAGTGATAATGAGGATCTGAAACTAGGAAGCATATTCAATGGGCGAACATGCTTTTGAAATGGAAGAATATATTCAAGTGATGAATATATTCAACCAAGTATGATAGAAAATGAGAATTTGAAACTGAGAAGCATATTCAAAGGGTGAATACACTTTTGAAATGGAAAAATATATTCAAGTGATGAATATATTCAACCAAGTAGGATAGGGAATGAGAATTTGAAACCGAGAAGCATATTCAAAGGGTGAATACACTTTTGAAATGGAAAAATATATTCAAGTGATGAATATATTCAACCAAGTAGGATAGGGAATGAGAATTTGAAACCGAGAAGCATATTCAAAGAGTGAATACACTTTTGAAATGGAAGAATATATTCAAGTGATGAGTATATTCAACCAAGTGGGATGAAAAATCAAGATTTGAAATGAGGATATATGATCAATTTATCAAGATTGAACAGGCATGGTGCAAGAGGAAAGTGACTTAACACATTGTCACTTGAGTTGGCATGACACAGGGGAAATATATTCAACCCTTTTGAACATAAAATCAATTCAAGGAATTGATTTCAAGATGGAATTTGATTGATTTTAAGCTCAAAAAGTGTTGAATATCTCATTTGGAAGGAGGTTTGATCACGCGCCAAGGCGAGACAAAGCGAGGGAGAAAGCCAAAACAAGGTGGCTTGGGTGACCACCAGGCCTCGGGAGGCTAGCCGCCCAGGCCTGGGTGGTTACCCGAGCCCAAAGCGGAAATCCCACTTTGAATAGGAAACTTCCTATTCTGATGGGTTTTTTCCTATTTGAACTTGGATTTGTGACCTTTTCCCTATAAAAACACATCCAAGAGGTTCCTAAACCTACTTGTATTCATTCATTAGAAATTATGGAGGCTCTAGACAAATTTTTAGGAGGGTTTTTGAGAGTTATGAGTGCTGAAGCAAAATCTGAGTTCAAGTGCTTTGGCTTGGATCCATTGCTCTCCTTGAGGCATGTGAGGCTTGAAACGAACCTCTTGACTGCTGCTACATATTTTTGGGATCCTCAAGTTCATGTGTTCCGCTTCAACTATGAAGAACTGTGCCCAACCATGGAGGAATTCTGTGCATTGTATGGAGTTTCAACGGTAGGTCCTTTCATTCTCCCTACTCCTCGCCCAAGCTTTCTTACTTCTTTCTCCAATCTACTTGGGATTCACCCACAATATGCCTCTACGTTTGTAAAGGACCATATGGTAGACTTGATGAAATTGGCAACCTCTTTTTTAGCTTATGATAGTAAAGGTATTCTGAATTTTACCTTTCCTATTAAGCATGCTCTTGCCTTTTGCCTCATTGGTCGTTTTCTTATTTCCACTGGTACTCCACATGTTCCCATTCAAATCTGTGACTTGATTCCTCTCCTTGCCAAGGGCCATAACTTGATTCCCATGGTGCTAGCTAAAACCCTGAATGGTTTGGATAAAACTCATGAGGACCCAAAGGTTCCTTTAAGAGGTAGCCCCATTCTACTGCAGATGTGGTTGCTTGAAAGACTGAATTTCTTGTCACCAGTTGCCATTACACCATACAAGCCCCAGCATTACTGCCTTCGCCGCATTGAACTACCTGGGCAATTTTCATTGAGAGATTGGCTAGGTTACTTCCAAACCCTTTCTTGGAGGAATGTCAAGTGGTTTGTATTCATATGGGGCTGCAGTGACCAGGTGCTTCTGCGGACTTCTGGATGCGCCATGGTGAGACTCATAGGACTGAGGTCTACTTCCTTCTATTGGCCTTCAAGGGTTCTTCGTCAGATGGGTGCCATGCAAACCATACCTACTTCCTTGAAAGGTGACTATCCTGTGGTGCCCGCGGGTCTTTCTGTAGTGACTTGGGCGAAGGACCGATGGCCTAGCAAGTTGATACTAACCCAAGTTATGAATACTGATGGTCCGTATATGATGAGCTCAGAGTATAAGGAATGGTTGAAAAGCAATTTAGGTGAGAGAGAGACTACTTGAAGAGAAAGGATTTTTGGACTTATCAAGAACAATGAACTTGGATCTTGCAGAGAAGATATTATGGAAGCAGTGACAACAGCTTATGAACATGACTTGAGGAAGAAAAGAAGACATGAAAGAGAGAAGAAGAAAGCTGAAGAGCGAGCTGCAAAGAAGCCCAAGAAAAACTGAAGACTCAATAGAATAGGATATTTATGGCATATTTATAGTTCTTTTACTTAATACCAATGAATTGCTATGTCAATCAATTTTAGTTTTGGATAAATTGCCAATAATAAATCAAATTTGGGATTTTCTTGTTTGATTTAGACCGCACCTAAGGTAACTTTATGGGTTGCCTACGTATCTCCATGGTTTTTTTTCTTCTTTTTTTTTTTTTGTTTTTTGTTTTTTGTTTTTTGTTTTGTTTTTTTGTTTTTTGTTTTTGAATGGAGAATCAGGTCTTACATAGTTCTTATGCCTTAACTTTTGCCTAGGCCGCCCTTACGGGTTTTCAACCTAGCAGGCTTCAAACATGATATTTCTTCAATTGATCCAAATTAGTTGGACGAGCGAACTCAATTCCATCTAAATCCATGAGGCGAACAACCCCTGCTGGCAATATCTCTTTGATAATGTATGGCCCACCCCAACTTGGCTTGAATTTTCCCCGTGGATCGAACACTAGAGCTCTGATTTCTTTCAGCACTATATCCCCTTTCTTTAGACCTCGATCTTTGACATGCTTGTTGAATGCTCTGGCAACTCTCCGTTGATACCCCTGAACATGATACAGCGCCCTTAAACGCCTTTCATCCAGCAAAGCTAACTCATCATAGCGGCTCTTAACCCAGTCCACTTCTGTTATCTGGCTCTCACGGCAACTCTTAGTGAAGGAACTTCTAATTCAACTGGCAACACGGCCTCCATTCCATAAACTAGAGAATAAGGGGTAGCCCCTGTTGACGACCTTATTGATGTTCTGTAACCCCATAGAGCCAATGGCAACTTCTCATGCCAGTCTGTGTGTGAGTCCACAGTCTTCTATAGTATCTTCTTGATGTTCTTGTTAGCTGCTTCCACCGCTCCATTAGTCTGAGGACGGTATGGTGACGACAGATGGTGGGCTATGCCATACATTTGCAAGAGCTCATGGGTTTCTTTCCGAAAGTGCTGGCCATTGTCTGAGATAACTTCATGCGGTACCCCATATCGATAGATGATGCTGTGCTGTATGAACTGTGCTACCTTCTTGGAATTCAAGGTATTAAAGGACGCTGCTTCCACCCACTTAGTGAAGTAGTCGATGGCGACCAGGATGTATTCATGCCCATTTGATGCCTTTGGCTTGATCTGTCCGATGATATCTATCCCCCATACCGCGAATGGCCAAGGTGATGACATACTCGTTAAAGGCATAGAAGGCAAATGTTGTCCACTGGCGAACAGTTGGCATTGGTGGCACTTCTTGACATGTGCGTGGCAGTCTCTTTCCATGGTGGACCAATAATAGCCTAACCTCATGATTTTCTTAGCTAACATATAGCCATTCATATGCGGAGCCCCTGTCCCTTCATGGATTTCTTTAATCAGATGCTCGGCTTCCTCCTCGGTGACACACAGCAGGTGGATCCCGTCGTATGACCTTCGATATAGCTTTCCTCCACAAAGTACATAGTGACTTGCCAATCGCCTTAGGGTTTTTCTATCAATGCGAGATGCTCCTTCTGGGTACTCCCTTTCTTCAATGAACTTCATTATGTCATGGAACCACGGGTGGCCATCATTTACCTCTCCTCCTCGGATTGCACAACAGTACACAGGCTTGTCTCGGCATTCTATCACCAACGGCTTCACATTTCCCCCTTCAGGTATCTCCACCATGGATGCTAGGGTCGCCAAGGCATCGGCGAACTGGTTCTTGTTTCTTGAAAGGTAGTTGAACTGTATCTCTGAGAACTCCTTGGTTAGAGCTTCCAGATAGGCATGGTAAGGCAACAATTTCTCATCTCGAGTTTTCCATTCCCCTTTTATCTGGCAAATGATTAGTGCTGAGTCCCCGAACACTTCCAATTCTTTGATCCCCAATTCAAGTGCCGCTTCCAGTGCTAGGATACAGGCCTCATACTCAGCAATGTTGTTGGTAGCTTCGAACCCCAACTTGACCGCTAACGGTGTAAATGCCTCTTCGGGTGAGACCAGCAGGACTCCTATCCTATAACCTTTCTTATTGGCTGCCCCATCGAAGTATACTCTCCAAGTTTTTCTACCAATCTCTAGCACGTCCTCATCTGGGAATTGATCGTTGAACGGAGCGGATGATGACACCGGACAGCTGGCTAGGTAGTCTGCGATGACACTTCCCTTGATAGACTTCTAATTCATGTACTTGATGTCGAATTCATTGAGGAGAATTGACCATCGAGCAGTTCTGAATGACAATACTGGCCTTTCTACCAGGTACTTCAACGGGTCCATGCGACTTATCAAGAACACTTCGAAGGACATCATGTAGTGTCGGAGTTTCTGCGTCGCCCATACTAGTGCCACACAAGCTTTTTCAATCGCATTGTACTTCACTTCATAGTCTGTCATTTTCTTGCTTAAGTAATAGATGGCATTCTCCTTTGTAGACCCTTCGAGATATTGAGCTAACATAGCCCCCGTCGCGGTTTTGGTGACCGTTAAGTATAACAAAAGCGGCGCACCTTGCCGTGAGGGAACTAAGATTGGAGGATTGCTCAAGTATCTCTTAATGGTCTCAAAGGCCTCTTGGCATTCTTCGTTCCATACTTTTGGCACACCTTTCTTAAGCAATTTGAAGATTGGTTCGCAAACCATGGTTAAGTTGGCAATGAATCGGCTTATGTATTGAACTCTTCCCAGAAAACCCCGGATCTGCTTTTCAGTGCTAGGCGGCTCCATCTCCACAATAGCTTTTATCTTCCCTGGGTCCACTTCGATACCTCTCTGAGTGATCATAAACCCCAATAACTTGCCTGCAGTGACACCAAAAGCGCACTTCTGTGGGTTGAGACGGAGATTGTACTTTTTTGCTCGCTCTAGGAATTTCTCTAGTGCCTTGAAATGCCCTTCTCTATCCACGGACTTTACGATCATATCATCGACATAAACCTCGACTTCCTTATGGATCATATCATGCAATAGGGTCGTAGCTGCTCTTTGGTAAGTAGCCCCAGCGTTTCTTAAGCCAAAAGGCATTACCTTGTAACAGTACGTTCCCCATTGCGTGATAAAGGCTGTTTTCTCCATGTCTTGAGGCGCCATCTTTATCTGGTTATACCCGGAGAATCCGTCCATGAAGGAGAGGAGTGCATGTCCCACCGTGCTATCTACCAACACGTCGATATGGGGTAAAGGAAAGTCATCCTTAGGGCTCGCGGCGTTAAGATCTCGGAAGTCGACACACATCCTCACTTTCCCATCTTTTTTAGGCACAGGCACTATATTCGACAACCACTCGGGGTACTCCACAACTTGGAGGAAACCCGCGTCTAGTTGTTTAGTTACCTCTTCTTTTACTTTTAGAGCCCATTCTGGTTTTAATCTTCTGAGTTTCTGCTTTACCGGCTTCTTTAGGGAATTAGTGGGGATATAGTGTTGCACAATATCGGGGTCGATGCCAGGCATGTCTTCATAAGACCATGCAAAAGCCATAATGTTGGCTTTCAAGAGGGAGATCATCTTTTCTTTTTCAACGGGGGAGAGGGTTTTCCCAATTTTAACTATTCTTGGCAATTCATTCGTCCCTAAGTTGATTGATTCCAATTCATCCATATTAGGTTCGGTGACGCCCCTTTTCCTTTGCTCAACGAGCTCCAGGGGGACATCGTTCCTAGGATCTATATCCATGCCATAAATATCCATAGAGGAGAGAAAAGAGACACTGCATATATAGAGAAAGAAAGCACACTTTATTGACTAGGAATAATGGGAATGACACACAAAAGAAAGAAGGAAAACAAACAAATCTGTATCAATACTATGACTCCACAAAGTGAGTAAAGTAGATACATCTTATTGAATTAGGAAAATATTACTAAACTAAGACACCTACAAGCTGCTATCAGGTAGGCCAAGGTCTTCTTCTTCATGGATCTCCGCAACGACACCACATTCAAGGTACCAATTCAGGAGTGGCAAGGTAGCATGGCTAATGGACGAACCCTGGAGTTCTTCAATGGTCGAGTCTTCCATGATGAGGATCATGTCTTGGAACATTTCAGTCATAGCCCCTGCATCAAGGTTCTCTGCCCAGTCCTCCTCTTTCTTTTCCCAGAACTCATCATTGATGGCATCATCATCCACCATTTCAGCTGTGATTGGATACCATTCGGTGAAGAAGATTTCAAAACCCGGAACTCGGATCTTGGTAGCTTGGTCAAAGGTGGGCTCTGGAAACCCGCAATATAGAAAATCATCCCCTTCTTTGACGAAGTAACCATTCAAAGTAGGTCGATATGGCGAGATCTTCAGGTCTGGCACCCTTCCCTCGGCTTTGGCTCTTACTTTCTCCTTGTTCCTCTTTAGCATTTCTGCATGATCATTTCTGGAGGGCTCATATCCTAGCCCAAAAGTGTATGAGGTGACACGGCTTTGAATAGATGTAGGGATCCCTTATTGGCGACGCCCTAGCCCCATGCCTGGAAAGAAACTCATCTTTCTCATTATTTCACCGACGTGCAAGTTGCCATGGGGGCAAAAGTCCAAGGGTATTAATTCACCCTTTTCGAGCTCTTTTTCAATGCATTGGACATAGTCAAACCCAGATAGCGGTATCGCTGCTGATTCAGGTTGTATCTCACATATAGGCACACCTGCGAGTTTCAATTCATAGTCCCCTTGAAGTGTTACTATGGCTCCTTCATAAGGAAACTTCACCTTTTGATGGAGTGAAGATGGCACAGCCCCAGCAGGATGGGCCCAACAACAAGTTGAAACATGACGGCACATCCAACACTTGGAATTCTACCCTAAATTCAGTGGGTCCCATGATAAGAGGCAAAGTAACTACCCCTATTACTTCTCGGCGGGTGTTGTCATAAGCTCTTACGGTCTGCCCAGATGGCGTGAAATCAGTGGGTCCCAAACCCAAAACAGTGGTAGTTCGGAGAGGACATACATTCAGTGCGGACCCATTGTCGATAAGAACGGTGGGAACCCTCTTCCCCATAGTGTCAACGGTCACATAGAGAGCTTGAGAATGGCTCGGCCCGCTTTTAGGTAGGTCCACATCGGTGAACACGATGGTTGAGTTCTTGGGAGTTGGATTCACCAAATGTACCAATCCCTCGGGGGATGTGTCAACAGGCACTTGTATCTGATTCAACAGTTTTAACACGGTCTGTCTATGCTTGTGCGAGGCCATGAGTAAGCCCCAAATAGTAATGTTGGCATTGGTCTTCTTCAGCTGCCTAAGCACTTCATCCTCTTCTTCTTGCAAGCTAGGGCGCCTCTGCCCTTCCAAATCTTCTAACGGATTCTCAGATTCTAGGTGGGGAGGCTTGAAATGGCGACCCCCTCTGGTTATATGGTCCAACTCATCATCGCTAGCCCATATGTCATGGACTTCCTCAGAGTCATTCATTAAGTCATCCCATTCTATCATGTCAATGCTCTCCATCTCTGTCGGCAAGTCATCCCAACCTGTAGGGACTATCGGCTCATCTGATATCGGACTTGGGCTTGAGTACAGCACATAGTAATCATATTTCCCCGACGCTTCACCTAATAGGCCAACCTGAGGATCCCTTGCTTCATATCTTTCTTTCAGCTCTTGTTGGATAGATTTCTTTGGCAACAACAAAACCTTTTGGTCAATGAGGTCTTGGATGATCTTCTTTAGTATAGAACAAGCCTCGGTGTCATGGCCTGGTGCACGATGGTATTGGCAATATTGGTGAGGGGTTGATGGTCTTGGCTTTGGTGGAAGTGGCATGATAAGGCTGTTATTGCGACAAATGGTGAAGAGACGGGTTAAGGTCATGGGGAGCGGAGTGTATTGTCTTATGGGATGGCGAGGGCGAGAGGATTCAACCCCAATGGCATTTATGGTGTTAGGTGGGGGTGTGTTGTTGTGTGATGGGAGAGGATTACGGGTGACATTTGGACGGGTTGGTGGTGAAATGACTTGCTTGTCAATGAGGTCTTGGACTTGGTGGCGAAGGCGAATACAGCGATTGGTGGCATGGCCTTTGGATTGGTGGTACTTGCAGTACTCATTCTCATTATAGCTCTTGGGTAAGGGATTTGGTGGAGGTCTTGGGTCGAGTGGCTTCAATAGGTCACGACTTATGAGCTTTTCAAGGACTCTTTCGAGTGGCATGAATAGGTCAGTGAATTGGCGAGGTGGGTTGACATCATTGAGAGAAAAGGGTTGGATTGGTTGAGTTATGGTGTTGACCTCAGCATTGTTCTTCCCAGTAAAGTTTGTCTTGCGACTCCTCACTTCCTCAGTCTTGATTGTCCCATCATTGATAGCATCTTCAACCTGCGTGCCAGCCCCAATGAGAGCTTTGAAATTTGGGAAATAGTGGGCAAATAGGTGCTTGTGATACACGGGCAGCAGGTTCTTAACCACTAACTGAATTTGGTCCTCCTCATTCGGCCTATCCGTCATTCTCGACGCCTTTTGTCTCCACCTTGTAATGTAAGTGGAGAAAGTTTCATGAGCCCCTTGCTTGGTAGTTTCTAGGTCCCTTCGAGTAACGTCCACCTCTGTGTTATACTTGTAGTGCTCTGAAAACTCATTGCATATGTCTTCCCAAGTCCGGGTTCTATTCTCATCCAAGGATAAGAACCATTTCAAAGCAGAAGTGGCCAAGGTTTCATGGAACATTTGAGCTAAAAGCTCGTCAGTAGCCCCTCGAGGGTGCATAGCTCGCACGTACATCTTCAAATGAGTCTTAGGGCAACCCGTCCCATCGAACTTTTCTAACTCCGGCATCTTGAATTGTAGTGGAATACGAGCCGTTGGAAACAGGGACAGAGTCCGCACATCGACCATGTCATCAGCCCTGCGAATCCCTTTTATGGTTCTCTCCAAAGCTTCTACCTTGCTAGCTAACACGGAATCACTGCTAGTACCTTTCCCCTTGGCTTCCCCTTCTAGGTTGGTGACCTCAGGTTTCGAGCTACTTTCCCCCCTTGTTTTGGTGTTCTCATTGGATTGAGGTCCCTCTTCGGTGCCAGCCCCATGAGGTATACCCGAGGAATGGGCCTTAGAGCCATTTTGTTCAAGATCCGCCATCTTCTGTTGGTTCTCTTGAGCCATTTTCAATGCGGTATCGGATGTCTCGGCGGTATGGTCAAGCTTGGCCATGATGGCTTTCAGGCAAGCCTCAAGGTCAAAGTGCCCCTCACTAGTTCTTTCGTCGGCCATGTCTGTCTGATGGGTAGACTCAATACTCACTAGACGCCCTTGTGGATTGCGGATCCAAGCCAGCACGTCTATGGATAGAAAAGTTTTAACCTTTAGCCTAAGGATCTGTCCTAAACCTCCATATTTTCCTTAATGAATTCGGTCTCTACACCATGTTCAATTAATTCATTCCTTTTATCCAATTACCTTTACAAGGGTCATGGATTAAGGGTATGTTTTAAAGAATAGGGCATAGAGTCCTTCAACTAGGTTTAATTAATCCCCTAGGACTAGCACATCACAAACATAGCTTTACATCCTATTTCCTTAATTTATTCCTCCTAACCCATGGCCTTAACGAAGGCCAGGGTTTAAAGGTCTATATTAAGGGCATAAGATATAAAGCCTCACACCACAAACACGGCATAGCATCATTACAAACAATTGTGGGTGCATAAAGGTGAGACCGTAGTGTCCTACAAGTCTGTCTATATGGACTAACGATAAGGGTAGGCTAGGGTCCTTCACTTGCTTGAGCAATCCTTATACCTAACCACATGTGGCATCAGGAACGCCGCGTGGGTCCAGCAGTACGTGATTAACTCATTTAATATACCCAAGGGCAACCCCAAGGGTACTAGGCAAGAGAGGTTGATAGCTTTCGCCCCAACACATGGAATCAGGAAAACCAAGGTTGAGACTAGGCCGATCGTTGGCAAGGATACATCGAGGGACATCGATCCTAGCATGCAAGAGTTTGCGCACACAATGCAATAAATGAAAGCACACAATCAAGCGGATGCAATGTGATTGATTTTAATTAAACATAAGAAATTAACTTAGCCCAATTAAACTTTATAGAGTCTAGCCCACAACGTCCCCAGTGGAGTCGCCAAACTGTGAACCCCGGAAATTGGGCCCACGAGGGATTGAAAAGAAAGTGGGTTTGAAAAAGAAAAAGGAAAGGAGTCGCCACCTTATTTTTTAAAGGAAACAAGGAAAACCCTAAAAATAGTTTGTTTTAGGAAAACAATTTGAATGACTCCATAAAAAAGGAAAGGCAAAAACCAATCTTTTGAAAACCAAAGAAATCAGGGATTCGGAGGCTAAGTTATGACATGGGAAGGTTCTAGGCAAAGCCTATAGGCACCCATGTCACCCTTTCGGTCTCTCAGTTCATTTGGGCAAAATTAAAGTCTTTCCATACAAAAATCAGCAAGTATATCATCACAAGAATTGCATGCATATCATATATTTCATTCATCCATCCATGCATAATAAGCAAATAAAAACAGAAAATAAGAAAAAGAAAACAAAACAAAAATAAACCTAGGATGCTTGGATCCTAGAACGGACTTGAGCCTCACGAAGAGCGCCTACGTACCATGCAACGAAATACATGGATCAAAGTCCACGTAGTTCGATTAGAATTAGGGTTAAGACCTAATACAAACCTATGGTAAAAACCCTAGGTTTCCTTATTTGATCAAAAGAGAATTGATAGAAAGTTTGATTTTAGGAAAGAAATCCACAAAATGGAAACCTTAATAAAAACCAGAATTTTGTTTATGAAGGAAACCTCTAATTAAACCATAGGATCATATTAAAAATTAACCCTAAATAGGGAGAAGAGAAGGGATAAGGAAGAAAGGTGAATTGGGGCACCTTCACACCCACTTACCTGAGCGCAATTACTCCAAACATTAGCTATTTCAGACTATAAGCAGCCCTATTTGCCATAGGACAAATACCACACCTATTTGCACCCTTACAAGTGCTCAAAACCATGCAAAAACACTAACATGCAAATCTGGACAGAATAGTATTATGACCTAAAATCATCCACTAAGCATGCTAATAGCAAAAACAGCGAACAATAATAAGTCCTAACATATTCCTAGAACCATATCATGCATAAAAACCCTAAAACATACTAACATGCATGCAAAACTATCATGTTTACTCCATATGAAAAACATATACAGCAAACACGAAGAAAAACCAATAAAAAAGTCTACTTTATCATGCTATATGAAAACAAACACGAAACAATGACTCTAAAACCCTAAACTCACAAATATGCTTAAAAACCCAAAAGACATACTTTAATCATGCTAAAACCAAACTAAACAGAAATTAAATTATGCATATTAACTAACTAAAGCAATATAACATGATGAAAATCCTAACTCTAACATGCAATGACACTAATCCTAGCACAAGGACAAACAGGAGCACAAGAATCATAACTATGCATTAAAAACCTAAAGGACAGCCCTAAAGCATGCTAAATAGTAGATAAAAAATAGATATTCCATGTATATTAACTAGCTAGAGTGTTAATACATGATAACAAAGTTACCTTTAACATGCAATAAGCCTAACCCATATGAAAACCTAGTTTAAGCTTGAATAGAGAAGGAGAATACCTTAGGAAGGGCCTTCCTTTGTGTTTGTAATTGTTCGTGGCTCCTCAGGTCTTTAGAGTGAATCAAACCAACACGAATCCTCCTCTTTGTCAAAGTGGTATCACAGCAAAGAGATCAAAACTCACTCAACTTTCAAAAGAAATAGAAAACAAAAAGAGAACAAGAGAAAAGAAAAGTGATTTTCGTCACTTTGCAGCAGCAGCAACTTCAATCGCGTTTTTGGGTATGAAAACGTTGGATTTGGACAAAGCTTGTGAAATACAAAGTTGTAGAGAATTGAATTATCTTTCTAACAAGACCAATTTCATCAAATTCTGACTTCGGATGAAAAAGTTATGATTAAAATACGACTACTGGTTTTCAGAAAATCTGCTGCTGAATTATGACGAATTTCACTCCCTCCAAACCCTCTTCTCTTCCCCCTTGTTTAAAGACATTAAGAGAGTATTTATAGCTGAAATCTGAAGTTTCCCTTTCCTTCCTGGACTAGGTTTCCTTGGAGAATAATCAAAAGGTATTTTATAATGATAAAAGACTTCTAATCTGAATAGGAAAAGGAAATTGTCTTTTATAAAAATTGGGAGACTGACCGCTAACACGCATGCACATGTATCGTATGTGCGTACACACACTCATCACATACATACACGTGTTAGTGTCATGATAAAAATGGCTAATTTAATAAAATAATTTTCTTTTCATTTTAACCAAAAATCTCATGCTGTGATTCGCACTAATTCTTCAAGGATAATCCGTAAATAACCACACTAAACTCATCATCAGGGCCACAGGACTTAAGTACCTCATATGCATCCATATGAACTCCAATTGACAATTTGGAGATCATTCCAAGGTCAAATGAAAAGTTTGGGACTTAAAAGACAATTATGCCCCTCAAGTCACAAAAGCTCTTATTATCCTTCAAGATCAACTCCAATTTGAACCAAAATTCATATCCATTGTCCTTGTGACTCTAGGAAACTAATGCAAGTGACTAGACTCAAAAACAAAACAAAAATATGCATGAAATGATGAGCCCTAGTAAGGTGGTGCAAAAATGGGGTGTGACACCATATGAACTCCAATTGACAACTTGGAGATCATTTCAAGGTCAAATGAAAAGTTTGGGACTTAAAAGACGATTATGCCCCTCAAGTCACAAAAGCTCTTATTATCCCTCAAGATCAACTCTGAATTGAACCAAAATTCATATCCATTGTCCTTGTGACTCTAGAAAACTAATGCAAGTGACTAGACTCAAAAACAAAACAAAAACATGCATAAAATGATGAGCCCTAGTAAAGTGGTACAAAAATGGGGTGTGACACATGGGTCCTTAGTTCTTCTCAAGTACTTAAGGATAGCTTTGACTTCTTCCCAGTATACCTTATCTGGGTCTACCCGATATCTGCTCGTAACATTTACAGCAAAACTGATATCTGGTAATGTACATAGCATAGCATATCTTTTTGGACAACTTGATTTCATGTCTAACAGGAATTAGACCTCTTTTGAAATCATGCATTTTGAACCCTTTCAAAATCTTGTCTGCGTACATCGATTGGGAGAGACTTAGCATCTTTTAAGATCTATCTCTATAGACCTCTATTCCCAAAATATAGGATGCTTCTTCCAAATCTTTTATGGAGAAACTCTGTGAAAAACCAATTTTTCACTTTTGACAACATCTCTACATTATTCTCTAATAAGTAGAACGTCGTTCACATATAGGACCATAAGTGTGATCGTACTCCCACTAACCCTTTTTACAATCATGGTGCAATAATGGGTTCTGTCTCAACAGGGACAAGGGTTGCATCATTGTTGGTTTGTGTCTCATTAGACAACTCTTTGAGTTCTATTTTCCTGTTGTTATCTCCTTCTTGAATAAACTCTTTTTCAAGAAAGATTGAAAACTTACTAACAAACACTTTTGTTCATCAGGATGATAGATATGATATCCTAAACTCCTTTTAGGATAATACACAAACCTACATTTAAATTAGCTTGATTTCCAATTTGGTTGCATTATATGTCTCTATATATGTCGTGCATCCCCATACCTTAACATGCTTAAGGTTTGGTGCTTCCCTTTCCATATCTCATATAGGTCCTAAGGGACAGCCTTGGTTTGAACTCTGTTTCACAGGTACGTGGCAATTTCTAGGGCATATCCTAACAAGGATAATATTAGGTCGTTGTAACTTATCATGGACCTAACCATATCCAATAAGGTTCTATTCCTCTTTTCTGACACACTATTAAGTTATGGTGTTCTAAGAGGTGTCCATTGTGATTGAATGCCCGTTTGAACAAGTTGATTTGAAAATTGACCGGTTAAATATTTGCCTCCTTGATCCAATCGAAGAGCTTTAATACTTTTACCGGTTTGTTTCTCTACTTCATATCTGAATTCTTTGAACCTTTTCAAATATTTCAGACTTGTACTTCATTAAGTATACACACCCAAACCTAGAATAAATCATTGGTAAAGGTTGTAAAGTAAGAGAAACTTCTACATACATCATTATGTATATCTTGTTCTCGTAGGTTTATTAGCATTCAATTTAGAACTATCATGCTCCATTGCATTTCATATTTGCAATAAAGTTTAGAAAATAAAGGCCATCCACATAAACTCCAGAAGTAATGAACTCTTTATTTAATAGAAAACATTTATTAAATCAAACTAAAACCTCATTTAGATAAAACTGAAATAAAATTAATGTTTCTAATAACTTCTGGAATGTAAAGATAGCCAACTATTATTTCTGAACTACTCCATTAGGTAGAGTCAAGCAACAAGCCCCACAGCTAATGCAGCAACGTTTGCTCCATTCCCCACTTGTAGAGTTGATCTGCCTTTACTCTGCCTTCTGCTTCCCACTAGATTATGCATGGAATTCAAAATTCACATCAAAATTAAGTACCCAAGTGGAAGCAAAACTAACATTTAGTTTAGAGCATGATCCATACCTTCCAAAGGTTAGTTCTTTAGGGGCACAGGGAAAAACACTTAGCAAAATAAAATTATGACAAGTCCCAACTCGGGAATGTCATAATTTGGGGCAAATTGTGTGGAAATATATCTGAACCGAGGTTCCAGCTCGGGATGTAAGGTTCAGACCTGAAACGCTGACACGTGGCGGAGACTGTTCAACCTGCTTAACCACAACGCACGTGACTCACCTCCTAAGGTCCAGCTCGGGGCGAGAGATTAAATCACTTCACTTGACACGTGGAAGGTCCGCATGATAGGACCTGCTGCAAAGCACGTGACCTTCCAGCTCGGGACACTTGTCCTATGACTCACACAACGATCCAAATCCTACTACAGTCCAAAACTGCCCCAGCAGCTGTAATTCCTGACACGACGGTTACTGGAAACCATGGTCCCTTGGCCAACCATGATCAACAAACTATGGTCAGACGGTTATGGGTAAACTATGGTCAGATCTGACCTAACCAAAGCAGTTACCTGACCTCACATGGTCAGTCCGTACAGGTGGGTATAAAAAGAATACGATACAGCCTAATTTGGTAAGCTACAGTACCCTAATTCTCTGAGATTCATCTTCTTCCTTGCCTCATTCTCCCCAGTACAGCTTTCTGACTTAAGCATTGGAGAGGGCACGGCCAAAACCCACCTTGGCCTACCCTCTGACCCATTTTCCAAGCTTGTGGTTGCAGGTCCATGCGAGGGAGTAAGCTCCACCATCAACACGTAGTTCGGGGAGCGGGACTTTACCCTGTACAATTTGGCGCCGTCTGTGGGAACCATCGCGATAAGATGGCTACACCACCTCCGCCCACCTTTGGGCGAAACCAGATCTGGAGCAAACTTTACTCGCGTAGACCAAGCAATTACAGGCGATGCTGGGAAGCGAGCAGAAACCGAGCCTTCACAGGCCAACCCGCCATTGCCTGTGGCGGGAACCAGTCAGCTTCCTCCGATTCAGCAACATCAGATCTCCCCCGAAATGTCTGCTGTTCTACATTCTCTTGATGATCAGCCTGTTCTGAAGGCCGCCTTCGATAAGGCTGTGACAAATAACCCAAATCCAGCGGCAGTGGTGGAACTGATTGCAACCATGCAATCGGAGATTCAATCGGCGTAGCTTGTAAAGCTAAATGCAGAGCAAAATTACCACTGCTACCTCCGGCGAACCTTTGCCCCTCGCGGAGTCAATGTTGTCGCTGAGGAGGCTAGCCAAACCAGTCCTCTCCGTCGCACTAGGCATCAGGAAAGCTCACCTAGGCCCGGGGCCTCGCACCATCACCACCGCAGTAGACATGACAATGAGCCACGATTAACTGGTCCAGAGCCGAGGCATTCAGGAAGGGGAGATGAACAACATCATGCGCTGATTCATAGGTCCCCAGAACGCAGTTCAAGGCGTTCGGATCATGCGCGAAGGTGGAATGAGGACCACCCAAGACCTCGCTCTCAGGTGCGTTCTGGGCACGAAGTTCGTAGAGAAGAGAGGCGCTATCACAGGTCTCGGTCTCTCGAAAGAATGGGGGAGAGGAGTACTGTGGCGACGAGCAGAAAGCATTCTCGGTCACCCAGGCGTGAAAGAAACGAGGAAGAAGCCTCCAAAAGACATCGGGGTAATCAAAGCAGAGGGGGAGAAAGACCTGAAAGCCTTGCCGTAGCTCGGAGCCCATTCACACGGTGGATTCAACGGGTCCCAATCCCACGAGGGTATTCCGAGATAACTTTTACTCTTTACTCTCTTTCAATAGACCCCGATCATCATTTGAACTATTACTTGCAACGTATGTCATTATATGCTGGAAATGAGGGTTTTCTTTGCAAAATATTTCCTATGAGTTTGGGGGAAGTGGCTCTTAAATGGTGGGCCAAGATCCCGGACGAGTCTATTGACAGCTGGCATGAGCTGAGCAAGCTGTTCAAAAAGAGGTTCATCACCAGCTGTAAATTCCCGAGGACTATGCAGAACCTATACGAGTTGAAACAGAAAGATGGGGAAGGACTTCGGGAATACTCTCAGAGGTTCTGGGAGGTTTACAATGAGATTGACGAACCCATTGAGAAGAATGCAATGGACTTGTTTCGTCTCGGGTTGAGGAAGCCGTCACCTCTGTTTAAGGAGCTCACTGTTAATCCCCCCAGAAACCTAGCCAAGCTACTCTCCACTGTAGCTAATTATTCGAAGTTGGATGATTTCTACACCCCGCAGTCAGCCAAAGCCAGCGAAAGAGATGACAAAAAGAAGGACTCTAAGCCTCATAGAAACAACCCCCGAGGAGAGAAATCCAGGCCACCCACCAATCCAAATCAGGCCATCTTCACTGTATTTACTCTCCCCATCTACAAATTGATGAAGGCACTGGAGAACAAGGATTTCTTCCAGAAACCTCGACCTATGTTCGCGGAGCCCGAGAAGAGAAATAAGAAACTGTTTTGCAGTTACCACAAGGATCACGGCCATAGGACAGAGGACTGTAAGGTTCTGAAATACAACCTCGAAGCTTGGGCTAAGGAAGGAAAGCTTGATGAATTTATAGCCCGAAAAGACAAAGGGCAGCCATCCGAATAGAAGAAACCCGACAATAGAGCTCCTCAATCCACTAAACCAAAGATCCTCGGGAGGATTGATATGATCACCGGAGGATATGAGGAGACCGCTCTGTTAACCAGCCAGCTCAGGGCGCAATATAGGATGGCCTGTCAAAATGCTGAAGTCGGTGATATTGGGGATGAACCAGTTCTATTACCTCAAAGCGAGGTTGAAAATGGAGAAAAGCTTCTTTTCTTTGGGGATGCCGAGACTGACAGGACGGTGCGCTGCCCGCACAACGACGCTCTAGTTGTTCGCATGCTCATTGGGAACTACGACATGGGCAAAGTCTATGTGGATAACGGCGCATCTGTGAACGTCATGTTCCAGAAACTGTTCAGCCAACTCGGGCTGAAGGATTCCGACTTAAAGCCCTGTCATGTCAGTTTGAAAGCTTTCAATGGAAACATGACTTTCCCTCTGGGACAGATAACGCTCCCAGTTCGGGCAGGGCCAGTGCAATCCATGGAAACATTTGTGGTAATCCAGGAGAGGTCGGCCTATAATGTAATACTCGGGCGACCCTGGATTCATGCCATAAAAGCCATCCCCTCCTCATACCATCAATCCATCAGGTTCCCGAGCCCAGAAGGAATCATGGAGATAAAAGGAAACCAGGCAGTGTCACACCCCATTTTTGTCACCTTAGCTAGGGTTTGTCATTGCATGTGTCTTTTTGTTTCCTTTTTGAGTCTAGTCTTTTGCATTGAGTTTCTAGGGTCCTAAGGATGGTGTGTATGAATTTTGGTTCAATTTGGAGTTGATCTTGAGGGTTAATAAGAACTTTTGTGACTTGAGGGGCATAATTGTCTTTTTGATCACAAACTTTCCATTTGACCTTGAAATGATCTCCAAGTTGCCAATTGGAGTTCATATGGTTGTATTTGAGGTATTTGTGGGATCAATTCGATGAATTGAAGGTTCGGGATTAGAATGGCTCAGCAAGGCTCAGGTTGGCTAAAAGACCTACTTCGGGTTAGCTCGAATTGGTTCATGATTTTCACTCTATGACTACTCATTTGACCTTGATTGGTCTTAATTTCATCCCCAAATGTGTTTAGGGAGGTTGAATTTCGAATTGGAAAGCATTCGGTGCGACCCTATGTGCATACCTAAGATAAGCGATGGTGAGGCATAGCGGTTAACCACCTTTGTAGGGCCCAACCATGCAGCCATGGCTAGGGTTTCTTTCCCTCAAGTGACTCAAATTACATTCCCCTTCGAAACACAGTCGTTTTGGCTTTCGTTTCGTCAAAATCGGAGTTGATTTGGGCCCTGAAACACATTTGGAAGTCGAAGGGGGTCAAAAATGGGCATAAGGTGACATGGCCTTGGGTGACCACCCAGGCCTGGGCGGCTAGCCGCCTGGGCCCAGGCTGCTAGCCGCCCAGCCCCAGGTGGTCACCCGAGCCACTTTCCTATTTTGAGCTTTGACGCGGCTCCCATCCTATTTTCTCGGATTTGCACGCCTCCAGCCGCCATTTAACCCTAATTTCAGCCTTATTTGACCTACTTGAGCCCCAAGGGAACCTCTAAGAGCCCTTAGATCAATCCCTAGGGTTTTAATCCCAACCATTGAGGGTTTCCCCTCAATCCCTATAAATACCCCCTTATACTTCAGCAATAGGGAGGCACTTGGAGGCACTTAGAGGCACTTAGGAGAAATTTTCTAAAGTAAGAGGGACATTGGAGGCTATGGCAGCCATCCTTAGGGTAGTTTGACCTATATTTTGAGTGAGAGAGTGAGAGTGAGAGCTTGAAGGAAGGCTGGAGCATCGCTTGAAGGCTTGAAGGAGGTTGTTTCCAGCAGCACATAAGAGGAGGAGGACTCTCTACAGCAGCCACCATAGGTATACCCCTTCCCCTTTCTCTCTTTCATTTAAACTAGGGTTTTTGCATAGCTTTGCATTACTTCATGTTAAAAGCTTATTGTTTTATCATGTGTTGATGCTTCTAATGCTTAGAATACATGATTAGGATATTGTTTATGGCTGGTTTTGCATGATATAATGTCATTCTATGTGGTTTTATGAGTGTTTGTGTTTTTAGGGTTTTTTAGAGTCTTTTCTAGGGTTTTACATGGAATAGTCATTATTTCATGTTCAAGTTTGTGTCTTTATCATGTCTTATTGCTTCTATTAGTTAGTATGCATGATTAGGATAATATTCATGGGCTGTTTAGTATGCTAGGATGCTATTCCATGTGATTTACTGCATGTTTGGGACTTTAGGGTTTCCTTAGTGCTGAAATTGGTTTTCTGCATGAAATAACATTTTTGCATATTGAAGCTTGTGTTTTTATTGTGTTTTGCTACTTCTATTAGTTAGTATGCATGATTAGGATAATGTTTATGGGCTGTTTAGTATGCTAGGATGCTGTTCCATGTGATTTAATGCATGTTTGCAATTCTAGGGTTTCTCTTGTGCTGAAATTAGGTTTTTACTTAGAATAGCTATATTTCATGTGCAAGCTTGTGTTTTTATCATGTGTTGATGCTTCTATTGATTAATATGCATGATTAAAATGATGTCCACAATGAGTTTTGCATGATTTAGAGTTATTTTATGTGATTTTGAGCACAATGGTGATTCTAGGGTTTCATTCATCCTTGTATTAGGAAAGTAGCATGATAGCTTAGGGTTTTTCTTTGTGTTTTCTTCATAGTTGATATATATGTGCTGCATATTTGATAACTATGACATTCTTCTGCATTCATAGTAGTGGATTTTAGTGTTTTTTGCATGTCATTGCATGTAGGGTTGAATTAGGGTTTTAGTTAGCTTATGATTCATGTTGTTGCATGACTTGTGGTTGATTTTAAACCTTATTTCAATTCTGTCCAGATCTGTTAGTTGTCCTTGATATGATATTTTGAGCATGTGTTAGCCCATGTTTGGGCATGATAATGGCTTGATTTGGAATCTAGCTTGTTTGGTTGGTATTTTGGTATGTTTTGCATGGAAATTGCAGGTGCTTTGACAGGTACAACAGGTGCAACTCCCCCACCAATGTGGGGTGGTTATTTTGGCTATTGTGAGATGAAATCTTACAAATAAGGTAATTACCCTATGCAATAGGGTGGTTACTTTGACAGGTTGCTTTTGCTTAAGGTAAGTAGGGTGTGAGGGTGCCCCAATTCACCCTTCTTTCCTTTCCTTGAAACTTTCCCTTTCTCCCCCCCCTAGGGTTGTTTCCTAATAGAGGGGTATGGTAGATTCTATAGTTTCCTTTCAATAAAGAATACCTTTTAAATCAAAGTTTCCATCTTTTATCAAAATTCCATATTTTACTAAAGATCTTTTGAGAATCATTCATTTTTGGAAACTTACTATGTTTTACTTGAAAGGAAACTTAGGGTTTACCATAGGCCTCTATTAGGTTATAACCCTATTCCCTTTCGAACTACGTGGACTTTGATCCATGTATTTCCATACATGGTACGTAGGCGCTCTTCGTGATGTTCAAGTCCGCCCTAGGATACTAAGTATCCTAGGTTTTCTCCTCTCCCCCTTTCTTTTTTTTCTGTTTTTCTTTGATTTACTTGACTATATGGATGAATGAATGAATGATATGCATGCTGTCTTGTGATGATAATTGTTGATTTGTGTGTGATTAAGACTTTGATTTAGCCCAATTAAATTAAGAGACCGTTTAGGGCAATATGGGTGCCTATAGGCTTTGCCTAGAACCTTCCCATATCGTAACTTAGCCTCCGAATCCCCGAATTCTCTGGTTTTCAAAGGACTTTTTGCCTTACCATTTTTAAACATGGAGTCAATCTTTTGTTTTCCTAAAACAAAACTGTTTTTTAGGGTTTTCCTTGTTTCCTTTAAAAAATAAGGTGGCGACTCCTTTTCTTTTCTTTTCAAAACCTAAACCCCCGCGCGAATCTTCTCGCCAATCCCTCGTGGGCCCAATCTCCGGGGTTCACAGGCAGCAGCCAGGGAGTGTTTTCTGGCAGAATATGCAGGCCACTCAGTACCTTCAGAGGACAAACTGAAATCCAAAGTCCCACGCCTTCCCAGTTCGGGAACTGGCAAAGCTAAAGCCTCGAGGCAAGAGCCAGAGCAGAAGAAAAAAGCTAAGATTGATGACGTCCCCTTGTAGCAACGAAAAGGAGAACGCCCTGGAGTAGAAGAAACAGCTCTGGAACCCGCAGACAGAACAGGGGAGGAGTTAGTGAAGAAGATAATCAATCCTGATGATCCAGACAGGTTTTTTTGGATAGGAAAGTCATTGAGTGAAGCTGACGCAGCAGAGCTGTTCGAATTTTTGAAGAATAACATCGATGTATTTGCTTGGTCACCCCATGAAATGCCAGGAATTGATCCCAGAATTATTACCCATGAGTTGCAAGTTAACCCCAATTACAAGCCAGTGGTTCAGAAGCAACGAAGATTGTCAGGTGATAGAGCCGAAACAGTTTCTGCCGAGGTCGATAAGCTTTTGAAAGCAGGGTTCATCAGAGAGGTAAAGTACCCGAGTTGGCTGGCCAATCCCGTGTGTGTAAGAAAGAAGACAGGGGACTGGCGAGTCTGTATCGATTTCACAGACCTCAATAAAGCGTGCCTAAAGGACAGTTTCCCCTTGCCTAAGATTGACCAACTGATAGACTCTATCTCGGGTTATGAGAGACTGAGTATATTTGATGCCTACTCGGGTTACCATCAGATTCCTATGGCAGAACACGACCAAGACAAGACGGGGTTCATTACTCCTAGAGGAACGTACTGCTACAAGGTAATGCCATTTGGGTTGAAGAATGCAGGAGCCACCTACCAACGTCTTGTTAGCAGGATGTTTGAAGGACTGATTGGAAAAAACCTTGAGGCATACGTCGATGACACTATTGTTAAGAGCAGCTCAGAGAAAGATCACCTGGCAGACCTAACTGAGGCTTTTGCCCGACTCAGAGAGTATGGGATGAAGTTGAATGCGAAGAAAAGCTCATTTGGAATAGGTTCGGGAAAGTTCCTGGGACACCTAGTGCCTGTTTGGGATAGCTTCTGAAAATAATCAGAAGCAAAATCAGAAGAGAATCAGAAGCTATCAGTAACAAAATAGAATCTTATATGTGTTTGGAAACTATATCTCAAAAGTGATTTTACTATCATAAGTGATTTTTGTTATGTTTGGTAAGAACAAATGATTAAACTATTATAATCCTAAAATGACAATATTAACCTTGCTAGAAGTTTTTTTTTTTTTTTTTTTTTTTTTTTTTTTTTGGGGGGCATGTTTGGCTGCCATTTCTCTAATACCCCCATTTTCATTTTTTTCTCATTTTTGGTGTAATGTAAAATGGGCATTTTTGGTTTTGAGTGTTCCAGATTTATATAGAAGAGAAAAAAAATAAACATTTGGCAAACCAAAACACAAATGGCACAACCCCATCTGTGTTTGGCAACCCCAAACCCCAACGGCATAACCCCATCACCGGCCAATATCCCCCTGTTAAAGCACCCACATTCTTGACCACCACAAACAGCGCCTGGATCGTCGATGAAAAGGAAGGTCCGGCGGAGGAGGGTGGAGGATTCCGGCACCATGTCGAGGTCGATGAAGTAACCAGCGTCGAAAAGGAGCATCGTGGCCGTCGATTGCCTCCTGTGGAACGCCACTTGACCACAACCCCAATTCTTAAACACTGACGACGTCTTTAATCGCGACTGCCATCACTGGAATGCCACTCGACCACAACGCCACTCCTTGAGATCCAAATCAGTGGGCAACCCACCCCTTGAACGATTCGATTTCGATCTGTGGTTTCGATTTGGTTTCTCGCCATATATTTTTTTTTTTTAGGCTTAGAGAGAGCGAAGGGTTGTTGATTGCAAAATCATGGGTTCAGATGAGAACCGATTAGGGTCTTTCATCTTTGGTACAGAGAGGGGCAACCACCCTTTAGAATCACTCTATCTCTCTCTCGATTTGTTAGCTGGAGACTATGTACGCAGCCTTGCTCAAAGCTTCTTCCTCCTCGTTGCTGAAGATCTACTAGCCGCCGCCGACGCCATGGGTGAACTTGCCGATACAGTTGGTGAGGGAGACAAGTTGGGTTTGGGCGATGTTGGTGGCTCAGTGAGAGCTAACGTTTTGATCGTGGAAGACAAGGACATAGCTGGGATTTATGTTTCACATGTTATAAGAGGAAGGGCACGTTGGGTATTATAATAAGTTTCATTAAACATAAAAACTGATTCCCGGTCAGATTTTTGCAAAAGCAAGGGGGAGGCAGCTTGAGCTTATGAGCCTCAAAATCTCTTTTGGGCTTACAATCACTTTTCTCATTTTTTAGCCAAACACCCTTAAAAGTGATTATGGGCTACCAAAAGAGATTTTGGGCCTTCTAGAATCTGATCCAAACAGGCACCTAGTCTCAAGAAGGGGGATCGAAGCAAATCCAAGTAAGATTGAGGCGATAAGAACCTTACGAACCCCAACAACGATCAGGGACGTTCAAAAGTTGAACGGGATGGTGGCAGCCCTCAGTAGATTTATCTCGAGGTCATCAGACAAATGCCACCCATTCTTTCAGATATTGAAGAAGAGCACTAACTCAGGATGGAACACAGAATGCCAAGAAGCTTATCAAAAGTTAGTCGCTCATTTAGAAACACTACCCACCCTCACCCACCCTCACCCACCCTTACCACGGGGAAATTCTTTACCTCTATCTTGCTGTTTCAGCTCATGCACTCAGTGGCGTTCTTTTAGCCCAGCGCGACCTTACTCAAGCGCCAATCTATTATATTAGCAAGACACTATTAGACGCTGAAACCCGATATCTCCCCCTTGAAAAATTACTGCTAGCCCTTGTCACAGCCTCCAGGAAACTTCAACACTACTTTCAGTCTCATCCTATCATCGTCCTCACAAACTATCACTTGAAAGATGTCCTCCGCAGAGCTGACTTGTCAGGACGGGTCTCGAAGTGGGGGGTGGAACTCAACGCTTACGACATTCACTTCCAGCCCCGACCTGCCATAAAAGGGCAAATATTGGCTGATTTTTTGGCCGAATTTGCAGATCCTACTTCCAGTTCGAGACAGACAGCATTGAAATCCTCTCTGCCCGAACTGGGGGGGAAAGACAGTATAAACACAGAGAAGAGGAAAAGATGGGAGCTCAAAGTAGATGGTGCATCTAATGCGAAAGGGGCAGGTCTAGGAATTGTGCTGACAGATCCCGAAGGAGAAATCATCGAGCAGGCAGTTAGGCTTATGTTCCCAGCTTCAAACAATGAAGCAGAGTATGAGGCAGTTGTGGCAGGACTTGGGATGGCCCAAGCAATGGGAATAAAAGAGTTGACAGTATACAGTGACTCCAGGCTAGTGGTTAACCAGCTGAACAAAGAATATGAAGCCAAAGATGAAAGGATGGCCGCGTACATGCACAAGGTATGGGAACTGGCGGCGAAATTCACCAGTGTGGAGTTCAAACGCTTTGTCACGGATCAAAATAGACACGCGGATGGGTTGGCCGCCCTGGCTGCAGCGTTGGAAACAGACACCCCCCGAACCATAAATGTCGAAATCCTGCAAGAACCCAGTATTGGGACAGAAGAGCTCCTTTCGAACATTCAATCTTCGACACCGAGCTGGATGGACGAGATAGTCGCCTATCTACAGAGGGATGAACTACCCGAGGATCGCAACCAGGGTCACCGAATTCGCACCAAGTTAGCTCGTTTTTGGTTATCCCCGTCAGGCTCCCTCTATAAAAGATCTTACACGGGACCATACCTGAAATGCGTACACCCAGATCAAGTAGTAGACCTGCTGGCTGAACTCCACGAGGGGTCATGTGGGGGTCATGCAGGAGGAAGATCACTCGCCCATAGGGCCAACACTCAGGGCTATTGGTGGCCATACATGCAGAAGGATGCTATCAGGTACGTGAGGAAGTGCCCGAAGTGCCAGATGTTTGCTGACAAGATACACCAGCCTGCTCAGGAGCTGCATCCCATATCTAGTCCATGGCCTTTCGCACAGTGGGGGTTAGATCTTGTGGGTTCACTGCCCACAGCCTCGGGGAATAGGAAGTACTTGTTCATTGCAACTGATTATTTTACCAAATGGGTAGAGGCAGTCGCGCTCGCATCGATTAAAGACTCAGACATTATCAAGTTCCTGTGGGAAAATATTATCACATGCTTCGGGATCCCGAGAGCCTTCGTATCAGATAACGGAACTCAGTTCGACAGTAAAAGAACTCGGGAATTCAGTGTACAACAGGGAATTCAATGGTGGTATTCTAATCCGAGCTACCCGCAGTGCAATGGTCAGGCAGAGGCAACCAACAAGATTATAGTCGCAGGGATAAAAAGGAGGCTAGACAATGTGAAAGGGTCTTGGCCTGACGAGCTGCATTCCGTGCTATAGGCATATCGAACTACTCCGAGGAGGTCCACTGGAGAAACTCCATTTTCCATGACCTATGGAATGGAAGCAGTTATACCAATAGAATTGGGTCTACCAGGTCTCAGGACCGAATCTTATGACGCGACAACAAATGATCAGACTCTATCTCAAGATCTGGATTTAGCAGAAGAAAGAAGAGAAAGGGCTCGAATTAAAATGGCATCTTACCAACAAGAGCTGAAAAAATATTACAACCGAAGAATAAAGTCCAGGGAGTTCAATATCGGAGAATTGGTACTCAGGCAAGTCAACGCCGGAACTAGAAATCCTGCTGACGGAAAGCTCGGGGCAACATGGGAAGGTCCTTACGAGGTCATCCACGTCGGGGGAACAGGTTCGTACAGACTAAAAAGCTTGGAGACTGGACAAGAACTCCCGAGATCAGTTAATATAGCTAATCTAAGATTATTTTACCGATAGCCAAAGTTGTAATTACATTCAATTAGTATTCAATGCAAGTTCAGAGGTTATTCAGGAACGTCAAAGTTGTTTATCGTTCGAGTTAAAGGCGTTTTCCCCAGTAACGAGCCGAAGTCAGAAATTGCTCAAAAATGAGCACAAGTCTCACCTAATAAATGGCTTGAGCACGCTAAACCTAAGAATGGGTTAAAAACAAAGTCTTGCCCAAAAACGGGTCCAAGCAAAGCTGCCTAAGAATGGGCATAAGTCTCACCTAATAAATGGCTTGAGCACATCGAGCTTAAGAATGGGTTCACAACGAGGACTCGCGTAAGAGCAGGCTCAACGCAACAAGCGAGGGGTCTAAGTACATGAGGACCAACAAATACTCAGATCTACTACTCCGCAAATTGAAGCCCGTGATCAGATTGAGATTAGTCATTTTCGCTAATTGACAGCACACTCACATCAACAAGGAACTTTATCTCAAGAGTACATTCAAACAGACAACCATTGTAAAGACAAAGGACATACGCACGCGGTGAAGAAAAATTGTGTATTTCATTCCTGTAGTAAGAATATTACAAGGGTCTGTACAAATTGGGGCATTTAGCCAAAAGAAATGAAAAAGAAAAAACAACAGAAAAAACCTAAGTAGCTACATTTTCCCCCGAGTTCCCGGCAGCTGGAGCAATGACCTCGGGAGCCGCGACGGGATCAGTAGAGGCAGGCGGGACCACGGGAGTCTGAGGGAGATCAGGGGTAACCTCCGTGGTGCTTCCCGTTGGATGAACCAACTGATCGCCATCGGCAGTGGCTGAAGTGTCATTGGTGGCGTCAATGACCCTCTCGGCTTCAATGGTGGCATTAGGCTGGGACGAGACCTCGGGATCGTTCTCCCCGGCCTCATCGCCGCCTGCAACCTCCATATCAGCTTCCCCGACATCACCTCCCTCGGGGTTGTAATCCGCGGGAATATCCCTCCTTTCGAAGGGAATGTTGGCAATGCCAGGGAATTGGGCAGATGCCAACTCGACCAAGGTCTCCCACGCGAATCTGTAGGTAACCTCAAGCTCGGTGGTCAACTGCCCAACGAGGGAAGCCTTCACGCTTTCCCTCTCTTCAGTCACTGCCTTCTTCACGGAGGCTTTCTCCTTCTCCACCTCAGCCTCAAGAGCCCGGACTTTCCTCGCCAGCTCGCGCTTCTCCCGGGCTAGCTCGTCCTCGGCATCCTTTGCCTTCCTCAGCTCAGCCTCCAAATCTACATAGTCCTTCCTCGTGAGCTCCAGTTTGCTGACGGCGCTCTCGGCTGTGGACTTGAAAGTCTCGCATTCAGATTTTACCTTCTGAAGTTGAGACATAGCCGCACAACAGTTGGCCTCAGCTTCCCCTAGCTTCTGATCATACTCACTCCGGACTTTGGCGAGCTCGAGCTGCAACTTGTTGTCTTCCTCCTCGAAGCGGTCGCCCGCCAGCAAGATTTGTTGGCAGCCCTACACAGACATCAGCAAGTCAAAGATCGGGTTGGACAGCAAGTAATGGAAACCATAAGAGGACGGGACTTACTCGGTAAAGGCTAGTAAACCCGAAGCAGAGGTTGTCGAGGGCGGACTTCTTCCTGAAGTGCTCCATGTCCGCCGGCAACCTCATGGGGTTCCCAAGCTGCTTAAAGTTGTACTCCGCAGAAAAGGAGCTGATAACATCCTTATCTTTGGGTACGGGGAACTGCGCACATGAAGGAAAACATAAAGTCAATCAGAATTCGCAATAGACTTCCTGATATAAGACACCTATAAAATCGAAAGAAGTGAAGATTTACCTCGGGGAATTTCGCTAACACACCAGCACGGGAAGAGGCGCTCCCACCTCCGGCCGCCGGGGCGTTGGCACCCCCCTGCTCAGGCCCTTGCACAGCGGGTTGCTGCTCGGGGACTGCAGAGGGTTTTCGGGGCTTCGTGGGAGGAACCAGTAGAGCCTTCCCTTTCCCAGCAACCTCGGGCGCCTGGGGCCTGCCCACGTTCTGCCCCCTCATGGCGCCCGACAAGAGTTTGCCACTGTTGGGGTCAGTGGACTTCTTGCCGCCATCCCGACCAGACCCAGGAGCAGCAACAGCAGCAGTCTTGCCAGCTCTCTGCTGCTGCTGATTCTGCCGCTGTTGCTGCGGCTGTTGATTCTGCTCAGCAGCCTTCTTTTCCTGTGCCTCTTTCTCCGCCGCCCTTCTCTTAGCAACCAGAGCCCTCAAATTCATCCCAGAGTCTTTCTGGGTCCTCTGGTTGCCAGAGTCTGTCCTCTGTCTCTTGGCGGGGGGGGACGGGAGCCTCTCCTCTCCATGGCTTGGGAGACGGTCTCCTCGGAGCTGGAGCTCTCAATGACAAAAGGGGCGCAGCGAGCCGTCTTGTCAGAGGGCCTAATCTCCTCAGCTCCTTCCCCTTCAGGTCGGAGGCGGATCCCCTCTTCCTCCTCTCCCTCTTGCTCTCCTTCCTCAACCTTTCTCTCCACCACGCGGGTCAGCTCGTCGTCAGGCTGCTCCCAATGGGGGTAACTAGCCTGCCCCCAAGTCTGGTACCTCGCGTGGTAGTTTAGCAAGGTTTCGGCCGAACGGCAGCGCTGACTGACTTGATATCCGAGCAGCTTCTCGATATCCTCCTTGTTCAGCTTGTCAGCGGGCTCGTTGGCGTGAGGAGCTGCTAGAGGGAAACACGACATATGTATCAGCAAGAAAATCCAATATTCATATTGATATCATATAAAAACAGAAAAAGCAAAATGGTGTCGCTGATTTCTTACAGCTAGAGCCTCTCTCTCGGGGAATGACGGGAGGATCAGGGGGGAGAGTCCCATCCACAGGCCCGTACACGAAGACCACAATGTCGTGAGCTCCTGGGTTGGAGTCCGGGATGTGAGTGACAAAGGGTTTCTTCTTGGGCTTGAGGGAGAGGTAAACATCACGTTTGTTTTTTAGGGTGCAGATTTTGTAGTGGTGGAGTATCTCCCGCACTCCAACGGAGGTCCCTAACAGCTGGTTAAGGACATGAACCCCCAAGACAATCCTAAAGGAGTTCAGCCCTAGCTGGGTTGGGACTATCCTACAGTAGAGGAGGAAGTCATTGAGGAGGTCAGGGAAGGGGACGCGAACTCCACCCTCCATGAAGGCAGCAATGGGAACAGGGAGGCCATCCTTGGCGTCTGACCTAAAGACGTCCTCCCTAGGCTCAGCAAAGTGGAAGCTAAACTTCCCATCTTCAAAGCCGTATAGGGCCCTAAACTCAGCTATCTTTGCGGGGTTTTCCCTAATATCGTAAAAGGAAGACATCTGCCAAGACGAAAGGCAAAGGTTAAATCCAGGGATAACTCAACCCATGCCAACATGCCCCGACCTAAAACTTCAAGGTTAAGTCCTGACAGGTATGTTATCCCTGCCTTGACAGACCCAAAATTTTTCTAAGTGTCAGCTCGGGGAACACTAAACTCGGTGTTGGGAAAAGACAAAAGAAGACACCAAAAAACTTTTTTCTCAAATTTACCCCGAGATGGAGTTTTTCAAACCCTAAAAGGCGGGAAAATCGGTATCTTGGTGATTTGCCCCAAAAACCAGAGGAAAACCCTAGGATCACGAAGCAAACCCCAAGAACATCTCCAACAACCGCAAAAAGGAAAATACACCGAACAAATTGAAGAATAAAGAACAAAACGAGTTATACCTTTACAAAGATCAAGCGGTGGTCACGAATGCTGTTTCGCCGGAGAAGCTGTGCGACTTGTTGCTGAAAACCTCCCAGGGTTGAATCAAACGGGAAGAATACCAACGGAGAATAGCGCCGGAGAAACGATTCGCAAAGGCAGTGAAGAAGAACAGAACGGATCTTCTCCCACAAGCGAGCGGTGTGAACAGTGGATTCCGGTGGAAAAGACGGAGTTTTCTTGGTGAAGACAGAAAGCAGAAAGCAAAGGCAGTAGAGAGAGAAAACGGAGAACAGAATGCAGAGAGAAAAGCAAAGAGTAGAGAGAGAATGCAGGAGATAAAGTGAGCTGTAATTTGCTTCCCTCTAAAGACATAATGCTTCTGGGGCATTAAATGCAGATCGTACAGTTCCAAGGCACATGACGTCATCACCTTGGAATACGGAAAGGCTTAACCGCCTCTTTGCCAGATAAGCCCTAGAATGCCAAGCGGCATAGGGGCACAGGGAAAAACACTTAGCAAAATAAAATTATGACAAGTCCTAACTCGGGAATGTCATAATTTGGGGCAAATTGTGTGGAAATATCTCTGAATCGAGGTTCCAGCTCGGGATGTAAGGTTCAGACCTGAAACGCTGACACGTGGCGGAGATTGTTCAACCTGCTTAACCACAACGCACGTGACTCACCTCCTAAGGTCCAGCTCGGGGCGAGAGATTAAATCACTTCACTTGACACGTGGAAGGTCCGCATGATAGGACCTGCTGCAAAGCACGTGACCTTCCAGCTCGGGACACTTGTCCTATGACTCACACAACGATCCAAATCCTACTACAGTCCAAAACTGCCCCAGCAGCTGTAATTCCTGACACGACGGTTACTGGAAACCATGGTCCCTTGGCCAACCATGATCAACAAACTATGGTCAGACGGTTATGGGTAAACTATGGTCAGATCTGACCTAACCAAAGCAGTTACCTGACCTCACATGGTCAGTCCATACAGGTGGGTATAAAAAGAATACGATACAGCCTAATTTGGTAAGCTACAGTACCCTAATTCTCTGAGATTCATCTTCTTCCTTGCCTCATTCTCCCCAGTACAGCTTTCTGACTTAAGCATTGGAGAGGACACGGCCAAAACCCACCTTGGCCTACCCTCTGACCCATTTTCCAAGCTTGTGGTTGCAGGTCCAGGCGAGGGAGTGAGCTCCACCATCAACACGTAGTTCAGGGAGCGGGACTTTACCCCGTACAGGTACATACTCCTCACATGTTAGTTTCTTGGAATACTTCCCTAGTTAAGTTAAGCCCATCATTCACACAGGTATGTTTCACCAAATATATACCTCACATGTTAGTTTCTTGGTATATACCAGCTTAGGCACCCCATGATATCTTTATATGTGATAGTTTCAAGTAATGTCTTTAATATGGGTAGCTCCTACATGTCTGTAGCTAGGTACCCACATTAAGGGACGTTAGATGATCCTATAATGATGGAAGGCATTGAAGAATCCATTCCCTAATGTATTCTCCATTTCCAACTTAATGTTAAAACAGAGGGGTTTTAAGGGTCTCATCAAACTAACTAATCTAACATACATCTCATGCATTTAAATAAATATATATAACAATATTATATATAATCCAATCACCGATATTAGTCCCAATAAGGTAACATATAACGATCTTTGGATTTGGAGCTATCTCTATTAATCTCATTAAAAGCTCCCACTATGATGATTATGGACTTTAAGAAGATTCAATCCAAGCCAATGAATTAAATCCAAGGTCTAAGGTGGGTGTAGGTGATCGTAAAACATTCATTTGAAACATAGCATGCACTCTTGAAAATCTTCTCCAAGCTTTCAAGTCCTTCAATCTCCTCCATTAGCTTCATGGTCTCCACCATAGGCTTGTTGGGCTTCGCCATGCTCCTTTAGGTCCACTATGCTCCTTAGTGCATTGTCGATTACATAGCATTTACATAATTTAAAGAAAGAGATACATAAGGGGAATGTGGGGTACATAAGAGAATGATAGAGAGAAAGAGAAGAAGAAGAAGAAGAAGGTGGCATGCAAGCCCCAAATAAATAATACATCACCAAAATTAACAACTCTTGAAAATTAATACAACCCATTCATAAGACAACCAATCACAATTGGTTTAAAGGTATAGTCCATAATCATCATCCATTCTAAACATACAATCACATTGCATAATAAAAGAAATAACTGTAAGCAATAAACATATGGGCATTTATGGTAACTCTATTGATTGGTTTTCATTAATCTCATTAATGTGTCCTAATCTTATTAGGAGAAGCATAAGTTCCAAAATTAATTAAGTCTTAACATTTAAGACATTTAATTTCAATTGATCAAATCAATTGAAACATTTAAAGTCCCCTAATTAAACTCTAATATCAAATATTAGGGTCTCTTTAATTAAACAAAACAATTTCATTTAATTAAAAAATTCCAGATTTTAATTCAATCCTAAATTGTGTTTTAAACCATCTAAAACATTATAAAATTAATCAATATTAATTAAAAAATCAATTTCGGAATTAAATAAAATCAATTTATTAATTAATTAGTGCATTGGGGTTTCCTAAAACCCTAAACCCTAAATGCATTAACTCTAAACCCTAATGCATTAAATGCCTTATTATTGGTCAATTAATGACCAATCATTTAAACCCTAGGTTTATACGGTATTTGTCACACCCCATTTTTGTCACTTTAGCTAGGACATATCATTTCATGTAGGATTTTGAGTCCTTTTTGAGTCTAGTCTCTTGCATTGAGTTTCTATGGCGTTGAATATCATGTGTATGAATTTTGAAGTGATTTGGAGTTCATCTCGATAGTCAATAAGAACTTTTGCGACTTTAAGGGCATAATCGTCTTTTAAGCCGTATATTTTCCATTTGGCCTTGAAATGAATCCCGAGTCATTCCTTTGACTTCACATGAGTACATAGAGTCCATATATAGGTTCAATTTCATGAATTAATGGTTTAAGATCAATTCGGCTCGTAATGGTTCAGGTTGGCTAAAAGACCCTTTCTTGGTTTGCTCAAATTGACTCATAAGACCCAACCAATTTTCTCTCATTTAACTTCAATTGGGCTTTATTTACATCCTAGGTATGTTTATAAAGATCGAATTTCGATTGGGAAAGCATTTGGTTCGACCTTGTGTACAAACCCAGCTTAGCGATGGTGAGGCACCATGGTTAACCATCTTTGTAAAGTCTAACCATGCACCCATGGTTAAGGATTTTTGTCCTAAAATGTTTAAAAATGTGTTCCCCTTCAAAACACGATTGTTTTGGCTTTTATTTCGTCAAAATCGGACTTAATTTGAGCATTCTAGGACTTCTACAACGAGTAGGAGTCTAAACCGGAGTGAAACAAGGAGACCCTCGAGTAACCGTCCGGGGCTAGACGATCAGCCGTCCAAGCCCAGACGGCTAACCGTCCAGGCCTAGTTGGTCACCCGAGGAGTCCGTCCTCAACTCGAATTCTGACTCCTCTCTCCCTCTTTTGACGGTTTCCTCTGCCAAAACAACTTGTTTGCTCTTAGGAGTGTGTAAGTTTGAGTTGTTTGAGCACCAAGAGAGTCTCTAATAGCCCTAGGATCATTGTTTAGTGAATTAATCTTAGCCATTGGTTTAGGGGGTCAGTTCTCTATATAAAGGACATGGTATTCAGCACATAGGGGGAGGTTAATTGCACTTTATACTTAGAGAGAGAGGGAGCTACGAGTTTGGAGAGCTAGAAGGACATCAAGAGGAGGCTCTTCAACCCCAAGCAAGCAAGGAAACAAGAAGTTTAAAGACAAGAAAGAGTCTACAAGAGGTAAGCATGTTTATTTAATGCTGAACATGAGCTTTCTACTTCTCCTTCTCCTTCTCCTTCTTCTTCTATGATAGTTCTAGTGCATGAAATAACTCCACATGTTAGGTTAGTTCAATATTTTTAATATGCATTATGAATGATTTTGAGATGATTTATGGCTTTATATACTTGATAATCCCTGGTTTACTAAGGATTTGAAAGTATTATCTTTTTATCCTCTTAAATCATGCATAGTTCACATGTCTAGGTTGCTGTTATAATTATCATGAATTGATGCTCCTGTTAGTTAATATATGTGATATGAATGATATTCATGATGATTTGAGCATGTGTTAGAGTCGTTTCATAGGTTTTAATGCATGGTTGTGAAATTAGGGTTTCGATAACCCTGAATTCGCACAAGTTTCATACAGCATGCTTAGCTTAACTTTTTGAGTTGTTTCTCATCATAGTCATTCTATATATGCTGTATATAGTTGAATCATGCTAGGTTTGCATTCATATAGTATATTTTATAGGTTTTTTGGAGACATTATCCTTTTCTAAGGATAATTATCCTTTTCGTTGAGTGAGGTTTTGCATGAGAGTTTTCTGTGATGTGTTTAAACATGAAATCACTTCTATTGTGTTCTAGTATACATATTTTACGTAGGATATGATAATAGCACCTCCCCATAACGACTTTTTTACGTGAGATTATCTTAGGATAGTTTCACTTGAGAAAGCTCGCCGTAGGAAGGTCTATTTTCATATTTTACATGAAATATCATCTTTTTGGTTAGAATGTGCTTTGTTATCATGTTTATTGATATTATTGGAGTCTTTTATGATTGTTAGTGTGTCTTTTGTAGGTTTTTTATGCATGTTAGTTAGGTCATTGCATGTAGGATTGAGTTAGAGTCCTTAGTTATTAGTTATTCTTGTTGTTTGCATGATAAATGGATGATTTTAGGCCTTGTCATGGTTCTGTCCAGATTAGTACATTGCTTCTTTGCATGATTTTGTGCACTTGTAAGGGTGCAAACAGGTACAATGCTTGTCCTATTGCAAATAGGGCTGCTATGGCTTGAAATTGCTAATGCTTGGAGCTTTTGCGCTCAGGTAAGTAGGGTATGAAGTGCCCTAATTCACTTTTCTTCTTTCTTTTCTCTTCTCCCTCCTAGGGTTATTTCTTAATACGAACATATGGTGATTATCAAAGGTTTCCTATATTAATAAAATTCTCGTTTTCTATCAAGGTTTTCCTCTTGTGGAAGTTTTCGATTTTGGACTAAATCAATACATTTTCAAATAAGGAAACCTAGGGTATTTACCATAGGTTTGTATTAGGTTGTAACCCTATTCTTTTTAAACTACGTGGACTTTGATCCATGTATTTCGCTACATGATACGTAGGCGCTCTTCGTGAGGCTCAAGTCCGTTCTAGGATCCAAGTATCCTAGGTTTTTCTTTTCTTTTCTTCTTTTTTTCTGTTTTATTTTATTTGGTTGATTGTGCATGGATGATGGGATGAAATATATGATATGCATGCTGCCTTGTGATGATATATGCTGATATTTGAGTGGAAAAGATCTTAAGTTAGCCCAATCAAATTAAGAGACCAACTCGGGCGATGTAGGTGCCTATAGGTTTTGCCTAGAACCTTCCCACGTCGTAACTTAGCCCCCGAATCCAATTTTCTGGTTTTAAAGACTTTGCTTTTCCTTTAATGGAGTCACGTGGTTTTGAAAATAAAACATTTTTGTGGTTTTCCTCTTTTCCCTAAAAAATGAGGTGGTGACTCCTTTTCGTTTGTTGTCTTTCACCACACATATATCATTCTCTTTCGCCAAATCCTTGTGGGTGCCGCGCTTTTTTCGTGGGTTCACAGTATTAATGATTAGGATTAGGGTTTAATTAATGCCACCTAGGATATTAATTACACCTAATTAATATGCACTAATTAGGGTTTCTAAAAACCCTAAACCTTAAACCTATTAAATGCCAATGATGAATTACTAAACCTTTAATGATCATGATTGGTCATTAATGACCAATCATTTAACCCTAGGTTAGACACATTAATTCCTAGGTTTAGTTATTAATTAATGCATTAATAGAATTAGGGTTTAATTAATACAAATTAGGGTTTCCTAAACCCTAAACCCTAGACATCATAAAGGCACTTAATTATACCCTAATGATTAATAACCATGATTGGTCAATTAATGACCAATCATTAAACACTTTAATAAAGGTAATTAATAGCTTAGTTAGGGTTTTAATTAATGCCATTAATAGATTAGAGTTTCGTCATTAATAGAAATTAGGGTTTCATCATAAACCCTAAGGCTGCCGCCACCTTAGTGGGCTCCCATGGCTAGGCAAGGCTACCATGGCCAGCAAAGGGGACTTGAGCTAGGGTGTCGGCCAAGCCCATTGGACACGTGTGGAGTGGCCAATAGGGCTGTCTTCTTCAAAGAACATTAGGGTTTCAAGAACCGAATGCTGGCACCACCATGGGAGGACCTCCAAGGTCACAATAGTTTCTAAAACTCAATCAATTCGACTCCAACAACAAAACCAGCTTTTTTTCATGTCCCTACATGAATTACTAAGCTAATTGAAGTGGTTTGGATGATCAAATCATCCCCAATTGTTCTAAACAATTCAAGAACAGTGGGCTGTCCAGAATTTGACAGCATACTGTCCATGGTCACAAATTAATTTAAATCCCAGCAAGATGATTAATTCAGGCTACAAAATTATTTTTCCTAGTATTCTACATGTCTTAGGAAACTAATGAAAGTGGTTTCATGCAATTTGGAGTTCCCTAGCTCGAGATATGAACAAAACTCCATTGATGACTTTCTGCAAAAAAACAGCCTGCTGTGTTCTTCCAAGAAATCAAACATTTTGATTCTTTATGCATCAAGACTCCTTTGAAACTTAAAGAATATGATCTATACATCATATATCATCATCCTATAATGATTATTCATCAATTTTACAGAGGTTTCATAACAAAACAGTAGCAAGAACCATAGGGTTTCTAAAACCCAAATTTGAACTCCATGATGTTCTTCCCTAACTTTTGTTTTGTTTTTGATTTTCATGCATCCCTATGCTTGAGAAATCACCAAAACCCTTTTATGTGAATTAATTACAGCCATCTCATGTCTTAATTAAACCAAAACAAAAACAAAATACAAAAGAGAACAACCTAGGGTTCCAAACCCTAGGTTCGGCCTCCATAGAAGAAACCTTAGTTTCTTCTTCTTCTAATTACATCATATGCTCTTCAAAATTTCTAGAATTAATGAAAGAAGATAAATAGAAGAGGAGAAGAGGGAAAAACAGCCTAAATTCGGCCATGGTGGGGTTTCTTCAAGCTTCTTCTTTTTCTTCTCAAATCAAATCCCATGCATCTCATACACCTTTAATTTGATATGTACAGTACATATCATCATAATAAATTAGTATATTAATTATTTATGGAGAATAAGAAGAACCAAGAGAAGAAAACAACCTAGGGTTTGCAACCCTAGGTTCGGCCACCAAGGAAACCCTAGTTTCCTATCTTCTTCTTCTCCTAAGCTAAACCCTATTCAACTTTTGAATTTCCAGTAGCCCTAAAACACCTTTTAGAAGAGAAGTAGAAGAGAAATAACCTAGGGTTCATAAACCCTAGGTTCGGCCATGAGAGGAAACCAAACTTTATGCATGAACATGAATTTTAATCCATTAACCAATCAATTTTACCATAAATTACAGCCCATATGCAGTTTGTATTAAGCATAATCATGGCTCTAATACCACTATTGGGAATCGAACTAGAGAGGAAAATAACAAAGGCGGAATAAAAATTTTCCTACGATTCCCAAACCCATGAATCCGATTATGCTTAATACAAAAACATAAACCCTAACTACCAAGAGAGTTGGGATTACTTACAGTTGATAAAGTCTTCTCCTTTATGCTCCAAGCTTCGATTATGATTGAGCAGTCCAAGCGTACTGCCTCCAACGGTATCCACACTGTTAGGATTATGCCCTAGAGCCAATCATGGAGATGATTGTTTAGGGATTAGGAACAATCAATTGATTTCATTTATATATGTCACATTTATTATTGATTTAATAAAAGGGCTTATTCTATTATGTTTATATGCATCATTTATATTTACATAATATGTCCATGGAGTTAGAGTTGAGAATATGAAATTACAAAGGGTTGTAATTTTGAGACTGTAAATATATCTCTGTACTAAACTCCTAAATCATTCCTAGTTGAAGGTTCACTATGATGGACAGTAATGAACCATAGGACTAGCACTTGTTAGGTTGATTCTATAGGAGGATAGCTAGTCTCAAGCTATTTGTGTGGAGACACTACAACCAACAAGTGGGTGCCTATTATCAGAATAGGTACACTGAATGTGACCAAAGATATGAGATAAACTGAATGGAGTTTTAACCTGCCTGTCAATCAGTTTCTCATTGTTATAGTGGTACAAGTAATCCTTAGACCTGAGACACCATGGTTGTCTTATACATGTAGCTTTAGAAGTTTGATAACACTAAGTGCAGATCCTATTCAGGAGTCTGTAAGGGTGTTCATTGACCCTACTGCTATGTGTGTGAAGGCATGTGAGTGATCAACAAGGAATCCATCACTCTCAGGAAAAAGAGAGTGAATGTCTCATACAGCATTCATTGAATATAACTCATTAAATCCATGGGCCCATGGTAGAATGAATATGGAAAGGAGTTTCCATAAGTTCATCATTGAGTTGATATTAATGAATGAGTATAAAGTAATTGAACTAGGGACTTGACAGACTTCCATGTCCTATTAGTTCAATTGGAGACATTGTGTTGATGGAAGGATGGAATTGTAACCTGTAAACTATAACAGAAGGGTTCTTTGTAAGTGACTATTCACCTCATTAAGGACCACACCATGAGCCATATGCTAGGTGTTACTCATGGTTAGTAGAAGCCCTAATTGATATAAATGAGTTATAATCAATTAGGGAATTGAAAGGAGTTTCAATTAGACCCTTAATGGAAAGTGTTCCATTGTGCACAACTTGTGCTGTTCCTACTACTTGATGATGTGAACCCAATGGGTCACACACTGATCATGCTAAGAGAGCTTGATTGTCTATGAGAGAAAGGGTATAAGTGATTAAAGAAAAGTTCTTTAAGGGGCTAATCGGTATTTGATGCAAACTAGTGGGCTAATTGTGTAATTAAGAGTAATTACACAAATTAGATTAGGGTTTGGAATCCCCCCTTGGCCGGCCCTATTAGTGGGCTATATAATGCCCACTATAAGGTGATGACATCATCACAATCACTCCTCCCCAAGGGCTGGCTGAAAATTACAGCTCTCCCTCTCTCTCTCTCTTTCTTCTCCACCTCTAGCAACAACAAGGAAGAAGAAGGAAAGGACTTCAAGCTCAAGCTAGGTGTGGATACCGTTGGAGGCAGCACACTTGGGCTGCTCATTCACCGCTGTCCGGAGACAAAGCTTGGAGCAAAAAGGAGAAGACAAAGCTTGGAGCATAAAGGAGAAGACATTAATCGACTGTAAGTAATCCCAACTCTCTTGGTAGTTAGGATTTATGTTTTTGTATTATGCATAATCGGATTCATGGGTTTGGGAATCGTAGGAAAATTTTAATTCCGCCCTTTGTAGTTTTCCTCCCTAGTTAGATTCCCAACAGTGGTATCAGAGCCATGGTTATGCCTAATACAAACTGCATATGGGCTGTAATTCATGGTAAATTGATTGGTTAATAAATCTGGAATTTATGTTCATGCATTAGAATGGTTTCCCTCTCATGGCAAAACCTAGGGTTATTGAACCCTAGGTTAATTCTCCTTCTACTCCTCTTCTAAAATAGTTTTAGGGCTGCTGGTTATTCAAAAGTTGAATGGGGATTGAGTTTGGAGAAGATGATGAACAGTTTTTATGATAGTCATGAAAAATCGTCATCTTGTTTTGCATGCCGAAATCAGAGTTCTTCTCCAAAATTTTCGAGCTATATATGGTTAGAAAGCTCTTCGAATCAGCTTTACAACCCAACAAACGGTTCATCGATCCGAGTTTTGTAGTGAAAGTTATGAATTTTTTACTACAGGCTGTCAGGGAAGACAGTTTTGCTCGGGAATGATGTAACAACCACAATTGTGAGTTTTTGATGGAGATCAAAAGCATGGCAATGGTTGCCACCACTTGGGTAATGTTCTAGACATGGCAGGAAAGGGTTCCCAAGCATTCGGATGTATAATAATTGGATTATGAGTCTAGAACAGAAGGAAGAAGGAGAAGACCACCATGTTTGAATCTGGGTTTTAGAACCCTAGGGTTCTTGCTACTGTTATGATCAGATACTTCTGTAAAATTGATGAATAATCATTATAGGATGATGATATATGATGTATAGATCATATTCTTTAATAATCAAAGGAGTCTTGATGCATAAAGAATCAAAAAGTTTGATTTCTTGGAAGAACACAGCAGGCTGTTTTTCTGCAGAAAGTCATCAATGGAGTTTTGTTCATATCTTGAGCTAGGGAACTCCAAATTGCATGAAACCAATTTTATTAGTTTCCTAAGACATGTAGGATGCTAGGAAAAATAATTTGGTAGCCTGAATTAATCATCTTGCTGGATTTTAAATCAATTTGTGATCATGGACAGTATGCTGTCAAATTCTGGACAGCCTACTGTTCTTGAATTGTTTAGAACAATTGGGGATGATTTGATCATCCAAACCACTTCAATTAGATTAGTAATTCATGTAGGGACATGATACAAAAGCTGGTTTTGATGGTGGAGTCGAATTGATTAAGTTTTAGAAACTTTTGTGACCTTGGAGGTCCTCCCATGGTGGTGCCAGCAAGGGTTCTTGAAACCCTAATGTTCTTTGAAGAAGACAGCTCATTTGGCCACTCCACACGTGTCCATGGGCTTGGCCCACACCCTGGCTTGAGTCCCCCTTTGCTGGCCATGGCCTCCCATGGCCTGGCCAAGCCATGGCAGCCTTGCTAAGCCATGGCAGCCCACTAATGTGGCAGCAGCCTTAGGGTTTATGATGAAACCCTAATTCCCATTAATGATGAAACCCTAATTCATTAATTGTATTAATTAAAAACCCTAATTGACTATTAATTACCTTAATTAAAATGTTTAATGATTGGTCATTAATTGACCAATCATGGTTATTAATCATTAGGGTATAATTAAGTGCATTTATGATGTCTAGGGTTTAGGGTTTAGGAAACCCTAATTCGTATTAATTAAACCATAATTCTATTAATGCATTAATTAATAACTAAACCTAGTAATTAATGTGTCTAACCTAGGGTTAAATGATTGGTCATTAATGACCAATCATGATCATTAATGGTTTAGTAATTAATCATTGGCATTTAATAGGTTTAAGGTTTAGGGTTTTAGAAACCCTAATTAGTGCATATTAATTAGGTGTAATTAATATCCTAGGTGGCATTAATTAAACCCTAATCCTAATCATTAATACCGTATAAACCTAGGGTTTAAATGATTGGTCATTAATTGACCAATCATAAGGCATTTAATGCATTAGGGTTACACTTAGGGTTTAGAGTTAATGCATTTAGGGTTTAGGGTTTTAGGAAACCCTAATGCACTAATTAATTAATAAAATGATTTTATTTAATTCCAAAATTGATTATTTAATTAATGGTGATTAATTTTATAATGTTTTAAATGGTTTAAAACACAATTTAGGATTAAATAAAAATCTGGAAATTTTAATTAAATAAAATTGTTTTGTTTAATTAAAAAGATCCTAATATTTGATATTAGAGTTTAATTAGGGGACTTTAAATGTTTCAATTGATTTGATTAATTGAAACTAAATGTCTTAATTGTTAAGACTTAATTAATTCAGGAACTTATGCATCTCCTAATAAGATTAGGACACATTAATGAGATTAATGAAAACCAATCAATAGAGTTACCATGAATGCCCATATGTTTATTGCTTACAGTTATTTCCTTTATTATGCAATGTGATTGTATGGTTATGGATGGATGATGATTATGGACTATACCCTTAAACCAATTGTGATTGGCCGTCTTATGAATGGGTTGTATTATTTTCAAGAGTTGTAATTTTATTATGGTGATGTATTATTTATTTGGGGCTTGCATGCCACCTTCTTCTCTCTCTCTATCATTCTCTTATGTACCCCACATTCCCCTTATGTATCCCTTTCTTTAAAATTATGTAAATGTTATGTAATCGAGAGTGCACTAAGGAGCATGGTGGACCTAAAGGAGCATGGTGGAGCCCAACAAGCGTATGGTGGAGACCATCAAGCTAATGGAGGAGATTGAAGGACTTGAAAGCTTGGAGAAGACTTTCAAGAGAGCATGCTATGTTTTGAATGAATGTTGTACGATCACCTACACCCACCTTAGACCTAGGATTCAATTCATTGGCTTGGATTGAATCCTCTTAAAGTCCATAATCATCATAGTGGGAGCTTTTAATGAGATTAATAGAGATAGCTCCAAATCCAAAGATCGTTATATGTCTCCTTATAGGGACTAATATCGATAAGTGGATTACATATATATAATGTTGTTATATATTTCTTATTTAAATGCATGAGATGTATGTTAGATTAGTTATTTTGATGAGACCCTTAAAACCCCTCTATTTTAATATTAAGTTGGAAATGGAGAATACATTAGGGAATGGATTCTTCATTGCCTTCCATCATTATAGGATCATCTAACGTCCCTTAATGTGGGTACCTGGCTGCAGACATGTAGGAGCTACCCATATTAAAGACATTACTTGAAACTATCACATATATAGATATCATGGGTTGCCTAAGCTGGTATATACCAAGAAACTAACATGTGAGGTATATATTTGGTGAAACATACCTGTGTGAATGATGGGCCTAACTTAACTAGGGAAGTATTCCAAGAAACTAACATGTGAGGAATATGTACCCTAGAGGCAAAATGATTGGAACTTGCTTATGAAGCAATAGACAAAGAGTTGTCTTCTTACTGTGGGTTAGAAGTCAAGAAACTAACATGTGAGGCTTCTAGGTCATAGTGGGACCCCAATCCCCATTAGGAATAAGATTCCCGAATTCCATTAGAGGGTGTATGGAATTTGATAAAATAGTGGGAGGTACCATATGATTAAAGACCCGATCATTATGGATTAAAAATGAAATCTAATTCTCTATTTTAATTTTTATATGTAGTTCATTAGAATGGCTCACCTCAACCCGTTATCCAAATTATTGGGCACCAACTGTTTGACTGGACCAAATTGTCTTGATTGGCTTAGGAATCTAAAAATTGTTTTGGATTTCAAGAATCTTACCTATGCACTTCATAATCCACTTCCCATTGCTCCTGCTGAGGCTACAACTCAGCAAGAGAAAGACGCTTACCAGAAGCGCATGGACGACGATCTCATGGCAAGGTGCTATATGATGGTATTTATGAGTCTCGAGCTTAAGAAGCAACACGAGTCCATGGGAAGTGCTTACGAGATTTTTATCAACATACAAGAGTTGTATGGGAAAGAATTCTTGCTTGAATTTAATGAAGCTGCTACTTCCAAGTCTAAGCTCAAGCCTAAGGGCAAGGGTATAGGCAAGGGTAAGAGTACCCAGAGGAAGAAGAAAGGTAACAACAAAGCCAAAGGAACCTGTTTTCACTGCGGCAAGGATGGGCACTGGAAACGTAACTGCCGGGAGTATCTGGATACTCTAAAGAACCAACCTTTGAAAGGTATGGATCATGCTCTAAACTAAATGTTAGTTCTGCTTCCACTTGGGTACTTAATTCTGATGTGAATTTTGAATTCCATGCAGAATCTAGTGGGAAGCAGAAGGCAGAGTAAAGGCGGATCAACCCTACAAGTGGGGAATGGAGCAAATGTTGCTACATTAGCTGTGGGGCTTGTTGCTTGACTCTACCTAATGGAGTAGTTTAGAAATAATAGTTGGCTATCTTTACATTCCAGAAGTTATTAGAAACATTAATTTTATTTCAGTTTTATCTAAACGAGGTTTTAGTTTGATTTAATAAATGTTTTCTATTAAATGAAGAGTTCATTACTTCTGGAGTTTATGTGGATGGCCTTTATTTTCTAAACTTTATTGCAAATATGAATTGCAATGGAGCATGATAGTTCTAAATTGAATGCTAATAAACCTAAGAGAACAAGATATACATAATGATGTATGTAGAAGTTTCTCTTACTTTACAACCTTTACCAATGATTCATTCTAGGTTTGGGTGTGTATACTTAATGAAGTACAAGTCTGAAATATTTGAAAGGTTCAAAGAATTCAGATATGAAGTAGAGAAACAAATCGGTAAAAGTATTAAAGCTCTTCGATTGGATCAAGGAGGCAAATATTTAACCGGTCAATTTTCAGATCAACTTGTTCAAACGGGCATTCAATCACAATGGACACCTCTTAGAACACCATAACTTAATGGTGTGTCAGAAAAGAGGAATAGAACCTTATTGGATATGGTTAGGTCCATGATAAGTTACAACGACCTAATATTATCCTTGTTAGGATATGCCCTAGAAATTGCCACGTACCTGTGAAACAGAGTTCAAACCAAGGCTGTCCCTTAAGACCTATATGAGATATGAAAAGGGAAGCACCAAACCTTAAGCATGTTAAGGTATGGGGTTGCACTGCATATGTAGAGACACATGATGTAACCAAATTGGAAATCAAGATAATTTAAATGTAGGTTTGTGGTTTATCCTAAAAAGAGTTTAGGATATCATATCTATCATCCTGATGAACAAAAGTGTTTGTTAGTAAGTTTGCAATCTTTCTTGAAAAAGAGTTTATTCAAGAAGGAGGCAATAACAGGAAAATAGAACTCAAAGAGTTGTCTAATGAGACACAAACCAACATTGATGCAACCCCTGTCCCTGTTGAGATAGAACCCGTTATTGTACCATGATTGTACAAAGGGTTAGTGCGAGTGCGATCACATTTATGGTCCTATAAGTGAATGACGTTCTACTTATTAGGGAATAATGTAGAGACGTTGCCAAAAGTGAAAAATTGGTTTTTCACAAAATTTTCTCCATAAAAGATTTGGAAGAAGCATCCTATATTCTGGGAATAGAGGTCTATAGAGATAGATATTAAAGGATGCTAAGTCTCTCCCAATCGAAGTACATAGACAAGATTTTGAAAGAGTTCAAAATGCATGATTCCAAAAGGAGGTCTAATTCCTGTCAGATATGGAATCAAGTTGTCTATAACTAAAAGACCAGATATCAGTTTTGCTGTAAATGTTACGAGCAGATATCAGGCAAACCCAGATAAGGAACACTGGGAAGCAGTCAAGGCTATCCTTACGTTCTTGAGAAGAACTAAAGGGCCTATGCCTTGCCTATGGAGAAAGAAACTTGAAATGGTTGGTATAATGGATTCAGATTTTCAATCTGATGATGATGATAGGAGATCAACATCGAGGTATGTTCTCACCTTAAATGGTGGAGCTGTAAATTTGAGCGCATTGCTGCATGTTTGGATGAGTAAGTTCATTGCAGAACTAAGAGTGGTTCCTGACATTGAGAAGCCTTTACTATTGCTTTTTTGACAGCAATAAGGCTAGTGCTCAAGACAAGGATCCACGGTCTCATCAAAAGTCCAAACTTTAAGCAGCAATTCCAAATGATTAGAGAGATCATTGGAAGAGATGACCTATACATATAAAAGTTTAAAAGAACAGAGAATAAAGAAGACCCCTTTACTAAAGCTATAACCCAAGTGTGTTGGATCACCACCGACAGGATATGAGTATGAGATACATGGTGGATTGGCTATAGTGCAAGTGGGAGATTGTTACGATTATGCCCTAGAGCCAATCATGGAGATGATTGTTTAGGGATTAGGAACAATCAATTGATTTCATTTATATATGTCACATTTATTATTGATTTAATAAAAGGGCTTATTCTATTATGTTTATATGCATCATTTATATTTACATAATATGTCCATGGAGTTAGAGTTGAGAATATGAAATTACAAAGGGTTGTAATTTTGAGACTGTAAATATATCTCTGTACTAAACTCCTAAATCATTCCTAGTTGAAGGTTCACTATGATGGACAGTAATGAACCATAGGACTAGCACTTGTTAGGTTGATTCTATAGGAGGATAGCTAGTCTCAAGCTATTTGTGTGGAGACACTACAACCAACAAGTGGGTGCCTATTATCAGAATAGGTACACTGAATGTGACCAAAGATATGAGATAAACTGAATGGAGTTTTAACCTGCCTGTCAATCAGTTTCTCATTGTTATAGTGGTACAAGTAATCCTTAGACCTGAGACACCATGGTTGTCTTATACATGTACCTTTAGAAGTTTGATAACACTAAGTGCAGATCCTATTCAGGGGTCTGTAAGGGTGTTCATTGGCCCTACTGCTATGTGTGTGAAGGCATGTGAGTGATCAACAAGGAATCCATCACTCTCAGGAAAAAGAGAGTGAATGTCTCATACAGCATTCATTGAATATAACTCATTAAATCCATGGGCCCATGGTAGAATGAATATGGAAAGGAGTTTCCATAAGTTCATCATTGAGTTGATATTAATGAATGAGTATAAAGTAATTGAACTAGGGACTTGACAGACTTCCATGTCCTATTAGTTCAATTGGAGACATTGTGTTGATGGAAGGATGGAATTGTAACCTGTAAACTATAACAGAAGGGTTCTTTGTAAATGACTATTCACCTCATTAAGGACCACACCATGAGCCATATGCTAGGTGTTACTCATGGTTAGTAGAAGCCCTAATTGATATAAATGAGTTATAATCAATTAGGGAATTGAAAGGAGTTTCAATTAGACCCTTAATGGAAAGTGTTCCATTGTGCACAACTTGTGCTGTTCCTACTACTTGATGATGTGAACCCAATGGGTCACACACTGATCATGCTAAGAGAGCTTGATTGTCTATGAGAGAAAGGGTATAAGTGATTAAAGAAAAGTTCTTTAAGGGGCTAATCGGTATTTGATGCAAACTAGTGGGCTAATTGTGTAATTAAGAGTAATTACACAAATTAGATTAGGGTTTGGAATCCCCCCTTGGCCGGCCCTATTAGTGGGCTATATAATGCCCACTATAAGGTGATGACATCATCACAATCACTCCTCCCCAAGGGCTGGCTGAAAATTACAGTTCTCCCTCTCTCTTTCTCTTTCTTCTCCACCTCTAGCAACAACAAGGAAGAAGAAGGAAAGGACTTCAAGCTCAAGCTAGGTGTGGATACCGTTGGAGGCAGCACACTTGGGCTGCTCATTCACCGCTAGTCCGGAGACAAAGCTTGGAGCAAAAAGGAGAAGACAAAGCTTGGAGCATAAAGGAGAAGACATTAATCGACTGTAAATAATCCCAACTCTCTTGGTAGTTAGGATTTATGTTTTTGTATTATGCATAATCAGATTCATGGGTTTGGGAATCGTAGGAAAATTTTAATTCCGCCCTTTGTAGTTTTCCTCCCTAGTTAGATTCCCAACACACACCTAGCTTGAGATTGATGTCCTTTCCTTCTTCTTCCTTAAGGTTGCTAGAGGTGGAGAAGAGAGAGAGAGAGAGAGGGCCTCCTTGAAGAATTTCGGCCAGCACCTTGGGAAGTGTTAATGTGATGATTGTGAACCCCAGAAAACGGCCCACAAGGATTTGGCGGAAAGAAGGCATATGGGATGGGTGAAAGACAACAAACGAAAAGGAGTCGCCACCTCATTTTTTAGGGAAAAGAGGAAAACCACAAAAATGTTTTATTTTCAAAACCACATGACTCCATTAAAGGAAAAGCAAAGTCTTTGAAACCAGAAAATTGGATTCGGTGGCTAAGTTACGAAGTGGGAAGGTTCTGGGCAAAGCCCATAGGCACCCACATCGCCCGAGTTGGTCTCTTAATTTGATTGGGTTAACTTAATATCTTTTTCACTCAAATATCAACATATATCATCACAAGGCAGCATGCATATCATATATTCCATCTAATCATCTCATGCACAATCAAACAATTAAAACAAAACAAAAAGAAAAGAAAAGAAAAGAAAAGCCTAGGATACTTGGATCCTAGAACGGACTTGAGCCTCACGAAGAGCGCCTACGTACCATACAGCGAAATACATGGATCAAAGTCCACGTAGTTCGAAAAGAAAGGGTTACAACCTAATATAAACCTATGGTAAATACCCTAGGTTTCCTTATTTGAAAATGTATTGAATTATCCAAAAAACTTCCACAAGAGGAAAAACTTTGATAGAAAACCAGAATTTTATTTTTAAAGGAAACCTTTGATAATCACCATATGCTCGTATTAAGAAGTAACCCTAGGAGGGAGAAGAGAAAAGAAAGAAGAAGAAAGGTGAATTGGGGCACCTTCAAACCCTACTTACCTGAGCGCAGAAGCTCCAAACATTAGCCATTTCAGACCATAGCAGCTATATTTGCAACAGGACAAGCATTGTACCTGTTTGCACCCTTACAAGTGCACAAAATCATGCAAAGAAAACAAAATACTAATCTGGACAGAACCATGACAAGGCCTAAAATCATCCATTAATCATGCAAACAACAAGAATAATGAATAACTAAGTACTCTAACTCAATCCTACATGCAATGACTCGACTAACATGCATAAAAACCTATGAAAGACACACTAACAAGCATGGGAGACTCCAATAATATCAATAAACATGATAACAAAGCACATTCTAACCAAAAGGATGATATTTTATGTAAAAGATGAAAATAGGCCTCCCTACAGCGAGCTTTCTTAAGCGAAACTATCCTAAGACAATTTCACATAAAAAAGTCATTATGGGGAGGTGCAGTCAACATATCCTACGTAAAACATATATACTAGAACACAATAGAAGTGATTTCATGCTTAAACACATCACAGAAGGCTCTCATGCAAAACCTCACTCAATAAGAAGGATAATTATCCTTAGAAAAGGATAATGTCTCCAAAAAACCTATAAAACCCACTACATGAATGCAAACCTAGCATGATTCAACTATATGCAGCATATATAGAATAACTATGATGAGCAACAACTCAAAAAGCTAAGCTAAGCATGCTGTATAAGACCTATGTGATTTCAGGATGATCGAAACCCTAATCTCATAACTATGCATTAAAACCTATGAAACGACTCTAAGACATGCTCAAATTATCATGAATATCATTCATATCATATATATTAACTAATAGGAGCATCAATTCATGATAATAATCACAGCAACCTAGACATGTGGACTATGCATGATTTGAAAGGATAAAAAGAAATAAAGCTATCTAATCCTTAGTAAACTAGGGATTATCAAGCATATAAAGCCATAAATCATCTCAAAATCATTCATATAACATCACACAAGCATTGAATTCAATCCACAAGAAGAGCTATTTCATGCACTATAACTATCCTAGAAGAAGAAGAAAAAGGAGAAGAAGGAGAAGCAGAAAACTCATGTTCAGCATTAAAGAAGAGTGCTTACCTCTTGTAGACTCTTCCTTGTCTTCAAACTTCTTGTTTCCTTCCTTGCTTGGGGTTGAAGAGCCTCCTCTTGATGTCCTTCTACCTCTCCAAACTCGTAGCTCCCTCTCTCTCTAAGTGTAAAGTGCAATTAACCTCCCCCTATGTGCTGAATATCATGTCCTTTATATAGAGAACTGACCCCCTAAACCAATGGCTAAGATTAATTCATTAAATAATGATCCTAGGGCTATTAGAGACTCTCTTGGTGCTCAAACAACTCAAACTTACACACTCCTAAGCTCAGACAAGTTGTATTAGCGGAAGAAACCGACAAAAGAGGGAGAGAGGAGTCAGAAGTTGAGTTAAAGACGGACTCCTCGGGTGACCAACTTGCCCCGGATGGTTAGCCGTTTGGGCTTGGACGGCTGGCCGTCCAGCCCCGGACGGTTACCCGAGGGCTTTCCTTGTTTCACTCCGGTTCTGACTCCTACTCGCTGTAGAAGTCCTAAAATGCTCAAATTAAGTCCGATTTTGACGAAATAAAAGCCAAAACGACCGTGTTTCGAAAGGGAACACATTTTTAAGTATTTTGGGACAAAAATCCTTAACCATGGGTGCATGGTTAGGTTTTACAAAGGTGGTTAACTATGGTGCTTCACCGTCGCTAAGCTGGGTTTATACACAAGGTCAAACCAAATGCTTTCCCAATCGAAAATCGATCTTTCTAAACATATTTAGGACATAAATAAAGCCCAATTGAGGTTAAATGAGAAAATTGGTTGGGTCTTATGAGTCAATTTGAGCAAACCAAGAAAGGGTCTTTTAGCCAACCCGAACCATTATGAGCCGAATTGATCTTAAACCATTAATTCATGAAATTGAACCTATATATGGACTCTATATACTCATATGAACTCATGGGAATGACTCAGGATTCATTCCAAAGTCAAATGGAAAATATATAGCTTAAAAGACGATTATGCCCTTAAAGTCGCAAAAGTTCTTATTGACTATCGAGATGAACTCCAAATCACTTCAAAATTCATGCACATGATATTCAATGCCATAGAAACTCAATGCAAAAGACTAGACTCGAAAAGGACTCAAAATCATACATGAAATGATATGTCCTAGCTAAGGTGACAAAAATGGGGTGTGACAATGATATCATCACATCATAATGGGCATTATATAGCCCACTAATAGGGCCGGCCATAGGGGAACTTCTAACCCTAGTGGAATTTGCGTACTTACTCTTAATTACACAATTGGCCCACTAGTTTGTATCAAATACAAATTAGCCCCTTAAAGAACTTTTCTTTAATCACTTATACCCTTTCTCTCATAGACAATCAAGCTCTCTTAGCATGATCAGTGTGTGACCCATTGGGTTCACATCATCAAGTAGTAGGAATAGCACATGTTGTGCACAATGGAACACTTTCCATTAAGGGTCTAATTGGAACTCCTTCCAATTCCCTAATTGATTATAACTCATTTATATTAATTAGGGCTTCTACTAACCATGAGTAACACCTACCATATGGCTCATGGTGTGATCCTTAATGAGGTGAATAATCATTTACAAAGAACCCTTCTGTTATAGTTTATAGGTTACAATTCCATCCTTCCATCAACACAATGTCTCTAATTGAACTAATAGGACATGGAAGTCTATCAAGTCCCTAGTTCAATTACTTTATACTCATTCATTAATATCAACTCAATGATGAACTTATGGAAACTCTTTTCCATATTCATTCTACCATGGGCCCATGGGTTTAATGAGTTATATTCAATGGATGCTATATGAGACATTCACTCTCTTTTTCCTGAGAGTGATGGATTCCTTGTTGATCACTCACATGCCTTCACACACATAGCAGTAGGGCCAATGAACACCATTACAGACCCGTGAATAGGATCTGTACTTAGTGTTATCAAACTTCTAAAGCTACATGTATAAGACAACCATGGTGTCTCAGGTCTAAGGATTACTTGTACCACTACAACAATGAGAAACTGATTGACAGGCAGGTTAAAACTCCATTCAGTTTATCTCATATCTTTGGTCACATTCAGTGTACCTATTCTTATAATAGGCACCCACTTGTTGGTTGTAGTGTCTCCACACAAATAGCTTGAGACTAGCTATCCTCCTATAGAGTCAACCTAACAAGTGCTAGTCCTATGGTTCATTACTGTCCATCATAGTGAACCTTCAACTAGGAATGTTTTAGGAGTTTAGTACAGAGATATATTTACAGTCTCAAAATTACAACACTTTGTAATTTCATATTCTCAACTCTAACTCCATGGACATATTATGTAAATATAAATGATGCATATAAACATAATAGAATAAGCCCTTTTATTAAATCAATAATAAATGTGACATGCATAAATGAAATCAATTGATTGTTCCTAATCCCTAAACAATCATCTCTATGATTGGCTCTAGGGTATAATCCTAACATTAGGATCAAAACCCTAATATAATTCTATGAATAATAAAACTCATGGGAGCATGCATCATCACGTAAATGATTACATCATGGCAATGGAGTTTAGAGATTATACCAAACAGAACTGAGGCAAAGTTCTGTTTGCAATCTCGGGGTTTTTGAGTCGGAAGTTGGGCAAAGCTTCGACGCTTTCCAAGCTTTAAGATGGCCTCAATGGAGGGAGTCACAAGTCGGGTAGAGCTTCCGTGCCTCCAAACTCTAGAATGGGGTCACAAGCTAAAGGGTACTAATAGGAACGTTCCCCACTAACTATTGAGCCAAGCTCTTCTTTAGAATGAGTCTCAAGTGAAGGGATACTAATAGGAATGTTCACCCCACACTCAAGAACTCAAGCTCTTCATTTGCTTAGGAACACTCTACTAAGACTTGGTTTAGAATGAAGGAAGGGAGGAACGACGAACGTAGTCAAATCGAGCTTACTTGGATCATCCTTAAGCAAATCATCTCCAAACTTAACTAAATTTTAAACCAAGCCTAAAAATGACATCCTAAGGTCATAAGGATCATTCCGGGATGAATTTGGTGAGAATTGGATATCAAATAAAAATTATGCAAATGAAATGACGTAAATGCCCTCCAAGTCGTAAAAGTTCTTATTAGCTATCAAGACTTAACCAAATTGAATCCGGGAAGATACCATGGATTCTTTGGGATGTATAGAGCTTAACTAAAATGATTTGGTGCCAAAATGATGCAATTCTCTACATGTGATAATGCATGGGAGATGGAGAGGTGTGAATGGAGGGATGAAAATGGAGTGTCTACAGATACCCCTCATTGGCAGAGCTTGTGTCAACAAGTGAATGCCAATGCCAAGAAAAACAGCCCATTTTCATAGCTGTTTGTTGACTTTGTCAACAAGACATCTTATGAGTAAGGGTAAATACTCACAGGACATGGAATAACCACCACTGTTTGTCTTATGAGTAGGAATCAATACTCATAAAATGTTTAATGGGACATCATATGAATAGGAGTCACTATCCATACGATAAAACCATCATATGAGTAGCCCTCAATACTCATATGTTTATGGACAAAGATGTCATAAGAGCTGGAATCAATACTTAGATGACAAATGCAGGTTTATATACAAATGGGGATCAAGAGTAGGGATCACTACTTAAAACAAGCATAGTTCAATGCTAAAGATGAGTATGGGTTAATACTTGGGACGAGTATGGGTCAATACTCTTAAGATAAATATAGGTTAAATCTTGGAATGAGTATGGTTCAATACTCAGAATACGCGGGATGAGTATGGGTCAATACTCGAAACAAGAGAGTGAGTATGGGTCAATACTAAAAGTATGGGTCAATACTCAAGATGAGTATGGGTCAATACTCAGGGTAAATATGCTCTAATACTTAGAATGAGTATGGATCAATACTCAAGATGAATATGTGTCAATACTCAGGGTAAATATGCTCTAATACTTAGAATAAGTATGGGTCAATACTCAAGATGAATATGTGTCAATACTTTGGATGAGTATGGGTCAATACTCGGAGTAAGTATTAATCAATACTTAGGATGAGTATGGGTCAATACTTGGAGCAAGTATAAGTCAATACTTAGGATGAGTATGGGTCAATACTCAGAGTAAGTATAGGTCAATACTTAGAATGAGTATGGGTCAATACTTAGAATAAGCATGGGTCAATACTCGGAATAAGTATGGGTCAATACTTAGGATGAGTATGGGTTAATACTCGGAATAAGTATGGGTCAATACTTAGGATGAGTACGTGTCAATACTCGGGGTAAGTATAGGTCAATACTTGGAATGAGTATAGGTCAATACTCAAGAAAGCAAATAAGATATCGTATAAGCAAGGGTCATTGCTCATACGAGAACCAATGATATAATGTATGGATACTTAAGAACCAATGATATAAGATATCGTATAAGCAAGGGTTATCCACACTGAAAGTGTAATAAGGAATCTCATGAGTAGAATTCAATACTTATAGATAAAAACACATAAGCAAGGGTTAATGCTTAAGATGAGTAAAAGCATATGAGCAACAGTCAATACTCGAAATGAGTAGAAGTCAATACTCACAAAGAAAAGTATATAAGCAAAGGTCAATGCTCGAAATGAGTAGGAGTTATTACTCATTTGACGAAAAATATATAAGCAAAAGTCAATGCTTAAGATGAGTAGAAGTTAGTACTCAAGAAAAACATCGCATCATATGAGTAGAATTCAATATTCATATGAAAAGGAACAATGTGTTATATGAGTAAGAGTCAATACTCGCAGAACAAGAGAACAATTGAAATGAGTGATCATTTGAGTAATGATCAATACTCATATGAGAAATCTAAAGCCTCGTATGAGTAGGAGTCAATACTCATATTAAGAAACCAATGAGAAGTAGTCAGTACTCATGTGGTGTGGATAAGATTCATCAACATTCACAAGGGAAGAACGAAGGCTATGCCTTAAAACAGTTTCAAGAGACATTCAAGCCTTGAACTTGGATTGAAAAAGAGCCTAAGCTTTAAGGTGTTGAACCTGGAAGCTAAAATGACTGAGGTATCTGGGCCTTAAGATGAACAAAGGAGGAGTAAGGGCCTTAAGACAATCATGCAAAAATTCATAGGCCTGGAGATGAGGTCAATTCACAGGCTTATACAAATACATTAAAAGGCTTTCAAACCTTAAAGCTGAATAGAGGAAGTCCATAATCTTGGAGACAAACATACAAAAAGGCCTTAAAACCAAACCAAGTAAGCTCATCAGCCTAGAAAAAGACATGCAAAAGACCCTTAAGCCCTGCGATAAAATGGTGCAAACCTTATGAGGGAAGACAGACCTAACAAAAGGTATAACTCTAAGGACATGATAGACACTCTATCATGATGGATTTAAAGACTAAAGCCAACAATGGCTTCCAATAAGATTCATTACTTTTCATTTTTCATCATTTATTGAAAGACATTCTTAAGGTTATCTACACAGACTTAGTACAGTCACGAAGCCTTTTGTAAAACAATTTTCTTTAATCATAGACATGCCTTAATAGAAAAAGATGTGCTTTTAAGAGGCCTGGATCAAACTCGTTGTTCATTCAGAGTAAAGAGACAGAGTGGAAACTTTCTTTTTCCCCTCCTTTTTTTTTTAAACACCCTAACTTTTGCCTAGATTCCCCTTTCAGGTTTTCAACCTAACGGGTTGCCCTAATTTTTGCCTAGGCCACCCTTTCGGGTTTTCAACCTAGCGGGCTTTCCTTTTCTCTTCACTTATTTTACTACTACGAGCCTTTTAGATCTTGAGAATGCTTCAACCATAGAAATTCATGAAGTCCCATACCCCTTCTCCTTATCATTGAGCCATTCGAGCCTGTTTAACCTAGATAATGCTTCAACCATGGAGGAATTCAATTCATGAAGTCTCCTACCCCTACTCTTCATTGAGCTATTCAGATATTTCAATCAAATAAGCCTAATCATTCCCTTAGAGATCACTGCTACACCTTTTCTGTCATTAAATCTATGACAAAAAGTTTGAATTAAAGGACGTGGTGAGGTCCTACGAATGAGACATTTTTTATGGTATTGGATGGGATCACAACAATCGAGGATTCTTTAGAAGGCATGGTTAATGACCAATAAAGACATGAGATCAAAACAAAATATGAAGACAATCATGGGAGAATTAATGGTGAATAATATAAACAGGACACTCAGTGTTAGGATTATGCCCTAGAGCCAATCATAGAGATGATTGTTTAGGGATTAGGAACAATCAATTGATTTCATTTATATATGTCACATTTATTATTGATTTAATAAAAGGGCTTATTCTATTATGTTTATATGCATCATTTATATTTACATAATATGTCCATGGAGTTAGAGTTGAGAATATGAAATTACAAAAGGTTGTAATTTTGAGACTGTAAATATATCGCTGTACTAAACTCCTAAATCATTCCTAGTTGAAGGTTCACTATGATGGACAGTAATGAACCATAGGACTAGCACTTGTTAGGTTGACTCTATAGGAGGATAGCTAGTCTCAAGCTATTTGTGTGGAGACACTACAACCAACAAGTGGGTGCCTATTATCAGAATAGGTACATTGAATGTGACCAAAGATATGAGATAAACTGAATGGAGTTTTAACCTGCCTGTCAATCAGTTTCTCATTGTTATAGTGGTACAAGTAATCCTTAGACCTGAGACACCATGGTTGTCTTATACATGTAGCTTTAGAAGTTTGATAACACTAAGTGCAGATCCTATTCAAGGGTCTGTAAAGGTGTTCATTGGCCCTACTGCTATGTGTGTGAAGGCATGTGAGTGATCAACAAGGAATCCATCACTCTCAGGAAAAAGAGAGTGAATGTCTCATACAGCATTCATTGAATATAACTCATTAAATCCATGGGCCCATGGTAGAATGAATATGGAAAGGAGTTTCCATAAGTTCATCATTGAATTGATATTAATGAATGAGTATAAAGTAATTGAACTAGGGACTTGACAGACTTCCATGTCCTATTAGTTCAATTGGAGACATTGTGTTGATGGAAGGATGGAATTGTAACCTGTAAACTATAACAGAAGGGTTCTTTGTAAATGACTATTCACCTCATTAAGGACCACACCATGAGCCATATGCTAGGTGTTACTCATGGTTAGTAGAAGCCCTAATTGATATAAATGAGTTATAATCAATTAGGGAATTGAAAGGAGTTTCAATTAGACCCTTAATGGAAAGTGGTCCATTGTGCACAACTTGTGCTGTTCCTACTACTTGATGATGTGAACCCAATGGGTCACACACTGATCATGCTAAGAGAGCTTGATTGTCTATGAGAGAAAGGGTATAAGTGATTAAAGAAAAGTTCTTTAAGGGGCTAATTTGTATTTGATGCAAACTAGTGGGCTAATTGTGTAATTAAGAGTAATTACACAAATTAGATTAGGGTTTGGAATCCCCCCTTGGCCGGCCCTATTAGTGGGCTATATAATGCCCACTATAAGGGGATGACATCATCACAATCATTCTCCCAAAGGGCTGGCTGGAAAAATTACAGCTCTCCCTCTCTCTCTCTCCCTCTTCTCCACCTCTAGCAACCATGAGGAAGAAGAAGGAAAGGACAACAAGCTCTAGCTAGGTGTGGATACTGTTGGAGGCAGCACACTTGGGCTGCTCATTCACCGCTGTCCGGAGACAAAGCTTGGAGCAAAAAGGAGAAGAAAAAGCTTGGAGCATAAAGGAGAAGACATTAATCAACTGTAAGTAATCCCAACTCTCTTGGTAGTTAGGGTATATGTTTTTTGTATTATGCATAATCGGATTCATGGGTTTGGGAATCGTAGGAAAATTTTAATTCCGCCTTTGTAGTTTTCCTCCCTAGTTAGATTCCCAACAGTGGTATCAGAGCCATGATTATGCCTAATACAAACTGCATATGGGCTATAATTCATGGTAAATTGATTAGTTAATAAATCTGGAATTTATGTTCATGCATTAGAATGGTTTCCCTCTCATGGCCGAACCTAGGGTTAATGAACCCTAGGTTAATTCTCCTTCTACTCCTCTTCTAAAATAGTTTTAGGGCTGCTGGTTATTCAAAAGTTGAATGGGGATTGAGTTTTGGAGAAGATGATGAACAGTTTTTATGATAGTCATGAAAAATCGTCATCTTGTTTTGCATGCCGAAATCAGAGTTCTTCTCAAAAATTTTCGAGCCATATATGGTTAGAAAGCTCTTCAAATCAGCTTTACAACCCAACAAACGGTTTGTCGATCCGAGTTTTGTAGTGAAAGTTATGAATTTTTTACTACAGGCTGTCAGGGAAGACAGTTTTGCTCGGGAATGATGTAACAGCCACAATTGTGAGTTTTTGATGGAGATCAAAAGCATGGCAATGGTTGCCACCACTTGGGTTATGTTCTAGACATGGTAGGAAAGGGTTCCCAAGCATTCGGATGCATCATAATTGGATTATGAGTCTAGAACAGAAGGAAGAAGGAGAAGACCACCATGTTTGAATCTGGGTTTTAGAACCCTAGGGTTCTTGCTACTGTTATGATCAGATACTTCTGTAAAATTGATGAATAATCATTATAGGATGATGATATATGATGTATAGATCATATTCTTTAATAATCAATGGAGTCTTGATGCATAAAGAATCAAGAAGTTTGATTTCTTGAAGAACACAGCAGGCTGTTTTTCTGCAGAAAGTCATCAATGGAGTTTTGTTCATATCTTGAGCTAGGGAACTCCAAATTGCATGAAACCAATTTTATTAGTTTCCTAAGACATGTAGGATGCTAGGAAAAATAATTTGGTAGCCTGAATTAATCATCTTGCTGGGTTTTAAATCAATTTGTGACAAGGGACAGTATGCTGTCAAATTCTGGACAGCCTACTGTTCTTGAATTGTTTAGAACAATTGGGGATGATTTGATAATCCAAACCACTTCAATTAGCTTAGTAATTCATGTAGGGACATGATGCAAAAGCTGTTTTGATGGTGGAGTCAAATTGATTAAGTTTTAGAAACTTTTGTGACCTTGGAGGTCCTCCCATGGTGGTGCCAGCACTGGGTTCTTGAAACCCTAATGTTCTTTGAAGAAGACAGCCCTCTTGGCCACCTCACACGTGTCCATGGGCTTGGCCCACACCCTGGCTTGAGTCCCCCTTTGCTGGCCATGGCCTCCCATGGCCTGGCCAAGCCATGGCAGCCTTGCTAAGCCATGGCAGCCCACTAATGTGACAGCAGCCTTAGGGTTTATGATGAAACCCTAATTCCCATTAATGATGAAACCCTAATTCATTAATTGTATTAATTAAAAACCCTAATTGACTATTAATTACCTTAATTAAAATGTTTAATGATTGGTCATTAATTGACCAATCATGGTTATTAATCATTAGGGTATAATTAAGTGCATTTATGATGTCTAGGGTTTAGGGTTTAGGAAACCCTAATTCGTATTAATTAAACCATAATTCTATTAATGCATTAATTAATAACTAAACCTAGTAATTAATGTGTCTAACCTAGGGTTAAATGATTGGTCATTAATGACCAATCATGATCATTAATGGTTTAGTAATTAATCATTGGCATTTAATAGGTTTAAGGTTTAGGGTTTTAGAAACCCTAATTAGTGCATATTAATTAGGAGTAATTAATATCCTAGGTGGCATTAATTAAACCCTAATCCTAATCATTAATAGCGTATAAACCTAGGGTTTTAATGATTGGTCATTAATTGACCAATCATAAGACATTTAATGTATTAGGGTTACACTTAGGGTTTAGAGTTAATGCATTTAGGGTTACACTTAGGGTTTAGAGTTAATGCATTTAGGGTTTAGGGTTTTAGGAAACCCTAATGCACTAATTAATTAATAAAATGATTTTATTTAATTCCGAAATTGATTATTTAATTAATGGTGATTAATTTTATAATGTTTTAAATGGTTTAAAACACAATTTAGGATTAAATTAAAATCTGGAATTTTTTAATTAAATGAAATTGTTTTGTTTAATTAAAGAGACCCTAATATTTGATATTAGAGTTCAATTAGGGGACTTTAAATGTTTCAATTGATTTGATTAATTGAAATTAAATGTCTTAAATGTTAAGACTTAATTAATTCAGGAACTTATGCATATCCTAATAAGATTAGGACACATTAATGAGATTAATGAAAACCACTCAATAGAGTTACCATAAATGCCCATATGTTTATTGCTTACAGTTATTTCCTTTATTATGCAATGTGATTGTATGGTTATGGATGGATGATGATTATGGACTATACCCTTAAACCAATTGTGATTGGCCGTCTTATGAATGGGTTGTATTATTTTCAAGAGTTGTAATTTAATTATGGTGATGTATTATTTATTTGGGGCTTGCATGCCACCTTCTTCTTCTCTCTCTGCCATTCTCTTATGTACCCCACATTCCCCTTATGTATCCCTTTCTTTAAAATTATGTAAATGTTATGTAATCGAGAGCACACTAAGGAGCATGGTGGACCTAAAGGAGCATGGTGGAGCCCAACAAGCCTGTGGTGGAGACCATTAAGCTAATGGAGAAGATTGAAGGACTTGAAAGCTTGGAGAAGACTTTCAAGAGAGCATGCTATGTTTCAAATGAATGTTTTACGATCACCTACACCCACCTTAGACCTAGGATTCAATTCATTGGCTTGGATTGAATCCTCTTAAAGTCCATAATCATCATAGTGGGAGCTTTTAATGAGATTAATAGAGATAGCTCCAAATCCAAAGATCGTTATATGTCACCTTATAGGGACTAATATCGATAAGTGGATTACATATATATAATGTTGTTATATATTCCTTATTTAAATGCATAAGATGTATGTTAGATTAGTTATTTTGATGAGACCCTTAAAACCCCTCTATTTTAATATTAAGTTGGAAATGGAGAATACATTAGGGAATGGATTCTTCATTGCCTTCCATCATTATAGGATCATCTAACGTCCCTTAATGTGGGTACCTGGCTGCAGACATGTAGGAGCTACCCATATTAAAGACATTACTTGAAACTATCACATATGTAGATATCATGGGGTGCCTAAGCTGGTATATACCAAGAAACTAACATGTGAGGTATATATTTGGTGAAACATACCTGTGTGAATGATGGGCTTAACTTAACTAGGGAAGTATTCCAAGAAACTAACATGTGAGGAGTATGTACCCTAGAGGCAAAATGATTGGAACTTGCTTATGAAGCAATAGACAAAGAGTTGTCTTCTTACTGTGGGTTAGAAGTCAAGAAACTAACATGTGAGGCTTCTAGGTCATAGTGGGACCCCAATCCCCATTAGGAATAAGATTCCCGAATTCCATTAGAGGGTGTATGGAATTTGATAAAATAGTAGGAGGTACCATATGATTAAAGACCCGATCATTATGGATTAAAAATGAAATCTAATTCTCTATTTAATTTTTATATGTAGTTCATAGAAATGGCTCACCTCAACCCTTTATCCCAAATATTGGACATCAACCGTTTAACTGGACCAAATTGTCTTGATTGGCTTAGGAATCTAAAAATTTTTTTGGATTCCAAGAATCTTACCTATGCACTTCATAATCCACTTCCCATTGCTCTTGCTGAGGCTACAACTCAGCAAGAGAAAAACGCTTACCAGAAGCGCATGGACGACGATCTCATGGCAATGTGCTATATGATGGTATTTATGAGTCTCGAGCTTAAGAAGGAACACGAGTCCATGGGAAGTGCTTACGAGATTTTTATCAACATACAAGAGTTGTATGGGAAAGAATTCTTGCTTGAATTTAATGAAGCTGCTACTTCCAAGTCTAAGCTCAAGCCTAAGGGCAAGGGTATAGGCAAGGGTAAGAGTACCCGGAGGAAGAAGAAAGGTAACAACAAAGCCAAAGGAACTTGTTTTCACTGCGGCAAGGATGGGCACTGGAAACGTAACTGCCGGGAGTATCTGGATACTCTAAAGAACCAACCTTTGGAAGGTATGGATCATGCTCTAAACTAAATGTTAGTTTTGCTTCCACTTGGGTACTTAATTCTGATGTGAATTTTGAATTCCATGCAGAATCTAGTGGGAAGCAGAAGGTAGAGTAGAGGCGGATCAACCCTATAAGTGGGGAATGGAGCAAACGTTGCTGCATTAGCTGTGGGGCTTGTTGCTTGACTCTACCTAATAGAGTAGTTTAGAAATAATAGTTGGCTATCTTTACATTCCAGAAGTTATTAGAAACATTAATTTTATTTCAGTTTTATCTAAACGAGGTTTTAGTTTGATTTAATAAATGTTTTCTATTAAATGAAGAGTTCATTACTTCTGGAGTTTATGTGGATGGCCTTTATTTTCTAAACTTTATTGCAAATATGAATTGCAATGGAGCATGATAGTTCTGAATTGAATGCTAATAAACCTAAGAGAACAAGATATACATAATGATGTATGTAGAAGTTTCTCTTACTTTACAACCTTTACCAATGATTCATTCTAGGTTTGGGTGTGTATACTTAATGAAGTACAAGTCTGAAATATTTGAAAGGTTCAAAGAATTCAGATATGAAGTAGAGAAACAAATCGGTAAAAGTATTAAAGCTCTTCGATTGGATCAAGGAGGCAAATATTTAACCGGTCAATTTTCAGATCAACTTGTTCAAACGGGCATTCAATCACAATGGACACCTCTTGGAACACCATAACTTAATGGTGTGTCAGAAAAGAGGAATAGAACCTTATTGGATATGGTTAGGTCCATGATAAGTTACAACGACCTAATATTATCCTTATTAGGATATGCCCTAGAAATTGCCACGTACCTGTGAAACAGAGTTCAAACCAAGGCTGTCCCTTAAGACCTATATGAGATATGGAAAGGGAAGCACCAAACCTTAAGCATGTTAAGGTATGGGGTTGCACTACATATGTAGAGACACATGATGTAACCAAATTGGAAATCAAGATAACTTAAATGTAGGTTTGTGTATTATCTTAAAAGGAGTTTAGGATATCATATCTATCATCTTGATGAACAAAAGTGTTTGTTAGTAAGTTTGCAATCTTTCTTGAAAAAGAGTTTATTCAAGAAGGAGGCAATAACAGGAAAATAGAACTCAAAGAGTTGTCTAATGAGACACAAACCAACATTGATGCAACCACTGTCCCTATTGAGACAAAACCCATCATTGTACCATGATAGTACAAAGGATTAGTAGGAGTGCGATCACATTTATGGTCCTATAAGTGAATGGCGTTCTACTTATTAGGGAATAATGTAGAGACGTTGTCAAAAGTGAAAAATTGGTTTTTCACAAAATTTTCTCCATAAAAGATTTGGAAGAAGCGTCCTATATTCTGGGAATAGAGGTCTATAGAGATAGATATTAAAGGATGCTAAGTCTCTCCCAATCGAAGTACATAGACAAGATTTTGAAAGAGTTCAAAATGCATGATTCCAAAAGGAGGTCTAATTCTTGTCAGACATGGAATCAAGTTGTCTATAACTAAAAGACCAGATATCAGTTTTGCTGTAAATGTTACGAGCAGATATCAGGCAAACCCAGATAAGGAACACTGGGAAGCAGTCAAGGCTATCCTTAAGTTCTTGAGAAGAACTAAAGGACCTATGCCTTGCCTATGGAGAAAGAAACTTGAAATGGTTGGTATAACGGATTCAGATTTTCAATTTGACGATGATGATAGGAGATCAACATCGAGGTATGTTCTCACCTTAAATGGTGGAGCTGTAAATTTGAGCGCATTGCTGCATGTTTGGATGAGTAAGTTCATTGCAGAACTAGGAGTGGTTCCTGACATTGAGAAGCCTTTACTATAGTTTTTGTGACAACAATAAGGCTATTGCTCAAGACAAGGATCCACGGTCTCATCAAAAGTCCAAACTTTAAGCGGTGATTCCAAGTGATTAGAGAGATCATTGGAAGTGATGACATATACATATAGAAGTTCAATACAACAGAGAATAAAGAATACCCCTTCACTAAGGCTATAACCCAAGTGTGTTGGATCACCACCGACAGGATATGGGTATGAGATACATGGTGGATTGGCTATAGTGCAAGTGGGAGATTGTTAGGATTATGCCCTAGAGCCAATCATAGAGATGATTGTTTAGGGATTAGGAACAATCAATTGATTTCATTTATATATGTCACATTTATTATTGATTTAATAAAAGGGCTTATTCTATTATGTTTATATGCATCATTTATATTTACATAATATGTCCATGGAGTTAGAGTTGAGAATATGAAATTACAAAAGGTTGTAATTTTGAGACTGTAAATATATCGCTGTACTAAACTCCTAAATCATTCCTAGTTGAAGGTTCACTATGATGGACAGTAATGAACCATAGGACTAGCACTTGTTAGGTTGACTCTATAGGAGGATAGCTAGTCTCAAGCTATTTGTGTGGAGACACTACAACCAACAAGTGGGTGCCTATTATCAGAATAGGTACACTGAATGTGACCAAAGATATGAGATAAACTGAATAGAGTTTTAACCTGCCTGTCAATCAGTTTCTCATTGTTATAGTGGTACAAGTAATCCTTAGACCTGAGACACCATGGTTGTCTTATACATGTAGCTTTAGAAGTTTGATAACACTAAGTGCAGATCCTATTCAAGGGTCTGTAAGGGTGTTCATTGGCCCTACTGCTATGTGTGTGAAGGCATGTGAGTGATCAACAAGGAATCCATCACTCTCAGGAAAAAGAGAGTGAATGTCTCATACAGCATTCATTGAATATAACTCATTAAATCCATGGGCCCATGGTAGAATGAATATGGAAAGGAGTTTCCATAAGTTCATCATTGAGTTGATATTAATGAATGAGTATAAAGTAATTGAACTAGGGACTTGACAGACTTCCATGTCCTATTAGTTCAATTGGAGACATTGTGTTGATGGAAGGATGGAATTGTAACCTGTAAACTATAACAGAAGGGTTCTTTGTAAATGACTATTCACCTCATTAAGGACCACACCATGAGCCATATGCTAGGTGTTACTCATGGTTAGTAGAAGCCCTAATTGATATAAATGAGTTATAATCAATTAGGGAATTGAAAGGAGTTTCAATTAGACCCTTAATGGAAAGTGGTCCATTGTGCACAACTTGTGCTGTTCCTACTACTTGATGATGTGAACCCAATGGGTCACACACTGATCATGCTAAGAGAGCTTGATTGTCTATGAGAGAAAGGGTATAAGTGATTAAAGAAAAGTTCTTTAAGGGGCTAATTTGTATTTGATGCAAACTAGTGGGCTAATTGTGTAATTAAGAGTAATTACACAAATTAGATTAGGGTTTGGAATCCCCCCTTGGCCGGCCCTATTAGTGGGCTATATAATGCCCACTATAAGGGGATGACATCATCACAATCATTCTCCCAAAGGGCTGGCTGGAAAAATTACTGCTCTCCCTCTCTCTCTCTCCCTCTTCTCCACCTCTAGCAACCATGAGGAAGAAGAAGGAAAGGACAACAAGCTCTAGCTAGGTGTGGATACTGTTGGAGGCAGCACACTTGGGCTGCTCATTCACCGCTGTCCGAAGACAAAGCTTGGAGCAAAAAGGAGAAGAAAAAGCTTGGAGCATAAAGGAGAAGACATTAATCAACTGTAAGTAATCCCAACTCTCTTGGTAGTTAGGGTATATGTTTTTTGTATTATGCATAATCGGATTCATGGGTTTGGGAATCGTAGGAAAATTTTAATTCCGCCTTTGTAGTTTTCCTCCCTAGTTAGATTCCCAACACTCAGTACCAAGAAAGAGGGAAAAATCATATCAACTTTCTTAGTGGCATGTTATATCTCCTAATATAATCCTATGAATAATAAAACTCATGGGAGCATGCATCATTACATAAATAATTACATCATGGCAATGGTGTTTAGAGATTATACCTAACAGAACTGAGGTAGAGTTTTGTTTGCAACCTCGGGGTTTTTGAGTCGGAAGTTGGGCAAAGCTTTGACGCTTTCTAAGCTTTAAGATAGCCTCAAAGGAGGGAGTCGCAAGTCGGGCAGAGCTTCTGCGCTTCCAAACCCTAGAATGGGTCGCAAGCTAGAGGGTACTAATAGGAACGTTCCCCACTAACTATTGAGCTAAGCTCTTCTTTAGAATGAGTCTCAAACACTAATAGGAATGTTCACCCCACACTCAAGAACTCAAGCTCTTCATTTGCTTAGGAATACTCTACTAAGACTTGGTGTAGAATGAAGGAAGGGAGGACCCCTATTTATAATGAAAGGTGGGTGGAATGAATAGCCAAGATTGGATCTAGCTAGGGATGATCCAAGGGCCCTCAAACACTCTGAAGATCTGGTTCCTATCTCAAACTCTTCAAAAATCCGGAGGAAATTCGAGTTGGAGTGAGAGAAGGACTCTAAAGAGTTCAAGATTGGGCGAAACACCATCGAAGGCCAACTGGGCACCCTTGGTGGCCGTTTGGCACCTTGGGTGGCCGTTTGGCACTCCATAGGTGGCCGTTTGGCCTTCTTTGGTGGCCATACGGCCACCAATAGCCTTTTTAGTGCACTTTGGTGCATGCTTATCCCTTTATGCTATGTATTTTGCCCATTTTAAGTCCAAATTCATTGATTTTGGTCTTAAAATGACCATGACTCAATTCTATATTCAAAACGTGGTTAAAATGATCCTAATTGAGCTACACTTGGTCAATTAATCAAGGGTTAAGCCCATATGGCTCATAGAGATCAATTAAGGCTTACTAGGATAACATTAAGGTTTGAACCCTAATGGAGTCCTAGTTGAAATCAAACTCTCCCAAAAATAATTCCAAACATTAATACACCTTAATTAACACCCAATTAACATTAATGAAGCATTAGTTGAACTCAATTGGATCAAATTACGAAGCAATTATAAGAAGGAACGACAAACGGAGTGAAATCGAGCCTACTTGGATCATCCTTAAGCAAATCATCTCCAAACTTAACCAAATTTTAAGCCAAGCCTAAAAATGACATCCTAAGGTCATTAGGATCATTCCAGGATGAATTTGGTGAGAATTGGATATCAAATAAAAATTATGCAAGTGAAATGACGTAAATGCCCTCCAAGTCGCAAAAGTTCTTATTAGCTATCAAGACTTAACCAAATTGAATCCCGGAAGATACCATGGATTCTTTGGGATGTATAGAACTTAAATAAAAAGATTTTGTGCCAAAATGATGCAATTCTCTACACGTGATAATGCATGGGAGATGGAGAGGTGTGAATGGAGGGATGAAAATGGGGTGTCTACTATGATATATGTTAAGATTTAGGTTTTTATACGAATTTGATTTCCTATTTATGTGATTTTATGAATTAAAGTATACAAATTATAGTATACTTTGAATTCCTATTTATATTTATGTGTTTTATATTCTTATTTCCTCTTTATGTGTTTTATATTTTATATTCCTATTTCCTCTTCTAATCAATGTATTGTGTATAAAGGTAGTGATGTATTTAAAATATGTAATAAGGGTATATTGGTCAATCAAAAGATTTTCTGACATTCAGCCTTTTATAGGTAGTATAGATATACATGGATATATAGATGCATGTCTATAATAACATAACATAAAGATACATGTACACAATCAATTCTCATTGGTATAATATGACTGGGAGGGAAGAGGAGTTGTTCTTCCACTGTGAAGAGCCAAGTATTATCCTTAAAAAAAATGATAGATATGATGTGTTTCAACTTTCAATCTTTTATGACTTTTTTTCTTGGAACATTAGGGGGGGTTAAGGTTTTCTTTGTTTCTCCTTTTTTATGACCTGTTGCTTTTTACACGGACATCAAGTGTCTTCTATGAAGTACGGATACGCCTAGGAAAGTGTCGTGGTTGTGTCCGACACGTGTTGGACACGGACATGCCTTTGATACGCTCTCATCACATGTCGGACAATTCCCATGTGTGTCTATTAAATAAAATTAAAAAAAAAAGATTAATATCGGACACGGCAAGGACACGGTAGGGACATAGCATCGACATGGAAGGGACACGGCGGGGTAAAAAATAGAAATTTAAATTGTTTTAAAAGAAGTAATTTTAGTTATTATAAACAATTAATGGGTGCTTTTGCAAAAACTGAAAATTCCTTATTATAAACAATTTTAGGCACACGGCATATTTGCCTTAAAGAAGAATGGTTTTCTACCATAAGACGCTTCTTATGATCGGATGTAATATTTTTTTTTAAAAAATTAAAAATTGCATAAATAATTATAAATATTATTTTATTATTTTATTTACTGTTGTATCCTCTCCGTGCCATGTCTTGTCTTTATATTTTTAGAAATTTCCATGTTGGAATGTCTGTGTTGTATCATAATTGTGTCACGTACATGTCCGTGTCCGTGCTTCATAGAATGTCTTCTTTTTCTTCTTCTTCTTCTTCTTCTTCTTTTATATATATCTATATATAGATATATATACATATATATATATATATATATATTTTTTGAAGTTTAACTAATACTATAATAGGCAAGCTATTGTCACCACAAAATTCATTTGTATCCCCGACTTAATTTACACTTTTTAAGGTTTTATGAATAATATAAAAGGATTTCGTGAAACCTAGCACGTTATCAACTAGAAAACATTATTTAAAAAATTGTAGAAGAAAGTTTTTTCAAAAATTATTGTTTGAAGAGACCTTTTGATTATTTACGATCTCTTTCTTTATTTTTAGAAAAGTTTTCTTGAAATGTAGCAAAAAAATCCACTTAAAAGACATGTTGGAAAAACTTTCTTCTACAGTTTTTGAAAATGATGTTTTCTAATAGACAACGCGTTTAGTTTTCACAAAATCCTTTTATATTTTTCACAAAAGTTTAAATGAGGAATAGAAATGAATTTTTGTAATGGCAATAAATGCCCTCATACAATAGTGCTATGAATATTTTCGGTGGATATATTGTATCATTGTATGTATATATAAATATTATGAGATAATCTATGATAGGAAACCTCCTTATCAAAGATAATAGGGTAATGCCATCTTATATACAAATAATATGACATTATATATGTGTGAGGGTTTTCTTACCCACCCCCCACGAAAGGTATTCTGGCTTTGTCCCACATTGGAATGTGGGCGCCTCCTACCCTGCCATATTAGCCTGAGTGTAAGCGAAAGGTGTACCACTACTTCTAGAAGTAGTGGTACACCCTTCGCCTACACCTAGGAGTAGTGGTACACCCTTCGCCTATGCTCAGGCTAATATGACAGGGTGGGAGGCGCCCACATTCTGATGTGGGACAAAGCCACAATACCTTCCGTGGGGGGGGGTAAGAAAACCCTCTCACAAAAAGGCACCTTTTTGTGTGAGGGAATTTTGCCTGAGCTTACCCCCCCACGGAAGGTATTGTTTGTTTGTCCCACATTGAAATATGGGCGCCTCCCACCCTGCCATATTAGCTTGAGTGTAGGCGAAGGGTGTACCACTACTTCATATTAGCCTGAGTGTAGGCGAAGGGTGTACCACTACTTCATATTAGCCTGAGCGTAGGCAAAGGGTGTACCACTACTTCTACGCTCAGGCTAATATGGCAGGGTGGGAGGCGCCCACATTCCGATGTGGGACAAACAAACAATACCTTCCGAAGTAGTGGTACACCCTACGCCTACACTCAGGCTAATATGGCAGGGTGGGAGGCGCCCACATTCTGATGTGGGACAAACAAACAATACCTTCCGTGGGGGGGTTAAGCTCAAGAGCAAAAAACCCCCACACAAAAAGGCGCCTTTTTGTGTGGGGGGTTTTTTGCCTCTAAGCTTAACCCTCTGGGTGTTTGTGCTTTTGAGCTGACCCCCCCCCCCCCCATGGAAGGTATTGTGGCTTAGCCTGAGCTTGAGTGAAGGGTTTACCACTACTAGAAGTAGTGGTACACCCTGCTAGAAGTAGTGGTACACCCTTCGCTCAAGCTCAGGCTAATATAGCAGGGTAGGAGGCGCCCACATTCCGATGTGGGACAAAGCCACAATACCTTTCGTGGGGGGGGGGGGTCAGCTCAAGAGCATAAACACCCAGGGGGTTAAGCTCAGAGGCAAAAAAGCCCCCACACAATATATATTGATCAAGACTGTTGAAATACTTCTTATCACATTAAAGTATATATATTTCTAATTCCATGAGAAACCATAATGCTAAATGTTTTGTATTGTTTATTTGTTACTTTTATTTGAGTGGACAATATAGCTACATATTTGAGAAAAAAATGAAGGATTATTTTTTAGATAAAGAGATTGTTGGCCTAAATGGTTTCAATCCTATTATTTTGATGATAACAATACATTAGAGAGTCTTAAGTTCTAACAAGTTTAAATCAAGCTCAAGACAGGTGAATCTAATCCCATAGAGATATCATGGAACATTTGACTCATCAAGGCATTGGACATGCATGAAGCATGTATGGGCATAAAAAAGAATCATCAATTCAAACCAAAAAGAAAAGTAAGTAAAGACTTATGTGAGAAATATAGGACTCAATGTAAGATTGATCCCATTTGAATCTCGTTTGTAAATTAAGGGCTTTAGGTTCATGCATTATCATGTTAACTCTTAAAATGAACTATAATTATCATGTTTAGAGTCTTTTGACTCATTAAAATAACCCTTTGTTTATCAAGTCTTAAGGTCTTAAAAGAAATTCTTTCTGCAGAACTTTAAAATGTCTTAATTGAGTTTAAGACATCTGAATCATGTTTAAGACGTCTGAAATATAAAGATCTCAAAATATATCTTCTCTGGTTTTTTAAGACATCTTAATAAGATGTCTTAAATAAGTTTAAGATGTCTGAAATAAGTTCAAGACATCTGAAATCCTCATGAACAGTGACCTAAAAGATCCTTAGTTAAAACTACCCTCTAGTTTTTTAAGATGCTTGAATAAGATGTCTTAAACAGAATCAGACGTCTGAAATCGTTTTAAGATGCCTAAATCACATAACGGCTAGTTTTTTAATGGTCTTTTGTGAATTAAATGCCCACCAAACTATCTTTTCCTAGCATTTATTGCTACAAAACGGTCATATTAACCCCTTGGGCTATATATACAAGCATCAAACTCATTTATGATCATTCATTAAGCTACAAACAACATCATTCATTACAAGCCCTAACTTCACTTATGAGCATTCATTGAGATTCAATCAATAGCTGAGTGTGCAATCAATTGTTGTGTATGTACTCTTTTAAGAGAGCTTTCTTAGCACAAAAACAACCACTATTCATCTTGTATCAAAGGGTTGAGAGAAGCCCCAATTTGTAAGCATTTGAGAAGTGTTCTTGTATAAGTGTTAGTGAAGAACAATTGGTGTCGTAAAGGTTTGATCTCCACCCTTGAAGGAGATTGGTATAGTGGATTGGTGAATCCTCAAGCAAGCTCTTGAGGCGAGAACGTAGGCGGGAGCCGAACCTCGTTAACATCGTTTGCATTCTTTTCCTCTTAATCTCTTTGTTATTACTTGTTCTTATATTTATTCTTACTTGCAATAAACTAATTTTAAGTTTGTAATTAGTTTTTAATTTGCTATAACCCTATTCACCCCCCTCTAGGGTTATATACTTGGAACAACAAAGATTTCTAAATTTATACTCCCTTCGTTCCTAATTAACCATCCCCTTTGGAAAAAAAATGCTTTTAATTTAATGTTTTCACATCAATATATATGTTTTGACATTCCAATTTTACCCTACAAAACATTGGGAATAGAGAGAATACCCTTTTAAGGGTATATATTTTAGGAAATAAAATAAAAAAAATCATTGACTTTTGAAATAGGACAATAATTTTGAAACATCCCAAAAATGAAAGGAGGCCAATCAGTTAAGAATAGAGGGAGTAATTTTTTTTTCTTGATAGTACTTATATAAGACATCCTTGATCTATTAAGAGGTTTGGATTGTTATACAAATCCATTATTATTGAGAGGTTTAGATTGTTACATATTTGAGCCAATGACATGTTGGCCTAGCAGCACCTCTTCCCCTCTTAAAAGGGAAGGTTTTTGTTTCAAATCCTTGTAATAGTTGTTGGAAACTATGTGTTACTTTTATAATTCTGTCAAAACAGTAAGCATATAAAACACAAACATAACGAAATAAATTCTAGAAAATCACAAACTTACAATAGGCAGAAGATTATTAAAACAAAAATGGATTGATCAAGGTTAGCGTTTGACACTATGTCCTTAAAGACAAATTTCGCCCCTTACTTGGTGCTTTGAGTTTCTCAGACTTCTGCCTTCCAGGATACAATGATCTGCACGCACAAAAGAGGTACTGCAATCGATGTGTTTGGCGATCCCATTGTGTCCTTACTCTCTCTCTAATAATGATGACTCAGAATGTACAAAATGGGGTTTATCTAGACTCAGTGGTGACTCTTCAAAACAAGCATAAGGCACATTGATCAGACGCGTCTTATAGTCATGACTATTTTGGGCTCACAGACACAACTCTTAATAGTAATTAATTCGAATGAGCAAAAATTAAATTTTGCTTAAAAAATAACACACATGGGTCAGTCTTACTTGACCTAACCCGACCCGGCTCGGTGCGGGCGCGTGTGTTTTTGGGTCCAAGTCCAACATTGGCTAGGTTCTTCTTCCTTTACAAAACTTGGGTGCCATTTTATACTTTTTTGGTCTCAAAATGTTTGTCCATTTTGAAAAGTCAAATCCTAATTTTTTTAACTTTCTTATATTACCCTTTTTTATTTCAAGGGTAAAATGCAAAAAACTACCCCCAAGTTTGGGGTAGGTTTCAGTTTGGTAGCCCTAAGTTTAAAAGGGGTCAATTAGGTACCCAAATAGTTTGTTGACTAACACCGTTAATGATTGGCATCAAATTGACGTTACTGCCCTTCACTTAAACTACATTGTTTTATCAATAACATTTTGGATGAACAACTTCTTTAACAATTCCAAATTTACAAGTCACAATTATCATTCGACAGTGCAAAGTTCAGCTTGACTATGATGAACTTGATGCCATGATGCTACACATTGAGGGGGGGGGGGAATATGAACACAATATATATATATATATACATAGAGAGAGAGAGAGAGATATATATAGATAGATATATATATATTTCGTGTATTCCATATAGAAAGTGTGCTTCATCAAAACAAAGAAAAATAAAATTCTAAGGAACTAAAACAAAATAGAGAGAAAGAGAGACGAAGATGAAAACATTACCTTTGAAAAAAAAAATTTTGATCTTGCTTGCCTATGATCTAACAAGAGAGAGAGAGAGAGAGAAAGAGAGAGTAACATGGGTGAATCTTGTGGAATCTATGTAGGAAGAGAGATAAAAGGTGAGTTTTGGGTCAAAAAGCTTAATATAGGCTTTGGATCCTTGACAATGGAAAAATAGGGCATTCATGTACAAAATAAGGGCAAAGTTGGCATATTTTAAAAATTATTGGTCAAATGGTTGAATCACCATTAGTTGACCAAACGGTAGGCCCCAAATTGAATACATTTGAAAGTCTAGGTACCTAATTGACCCCTTTAAACTTAAGGATACCAAATTGAAACCTATCCCAAACTTGAGGGTAATTTTCTTCATTTTACCCTTATTTCAATTATTACTTTCAACACAAAACCTAATACCAACTAAAGAATTGTACTTTTAAAAAGATGGAGTTTAAAAAATGACAAGTTAATGCAATGATGATTTTTCTTAAACGGCGTGTTTTGTCAAACATGGTCTATCTTTATGGGACAGAGGGAGTAATAATAATAAAAATCTATTTTATTAAAAGGAAATGCTTAAATCTAATCACATTTTCCCCTTTTGCCAATAATATATACAAACTTTGCTAATGGAGATTAGAACTTCGAAGCTAACTTTATGTAAATTAGAATTTTTATAAAAAAACATAGAAATAACTAAAAGCATCTCCAGTGGGAGAGCTAAACCATGAGATAAAGCTATATTTAGCTCAAGAGTCATAAGGGGTGTCACACCCCATTTTTGCCACCTTAGCTAGGGTTCGTCATTGCATGTGTCTTTTTGTTTCCTTTTTGAGTCTAGTCTTTTGCATTGAGTTTCTAGGGTCCTAAGGATGGTGTGCATGAATTATGGTTCGATTTGGAGTTGATCTTGAGGGTTAATAAGAACTTTTGTGACTTGAGGGGCATAATCGTCTTTTTGGTCACAAACTTTCCATGTGACCTTGAAATGATCTCCAAGTTGCCAATTGGAGTTCATATGGTTGCATTTGAGGTATTTATGAGTTCAATTCGATGAATTGATGGTTCGGGATTAGAATGGCTCAACAAGGCTCAGGTTGGCTAAGAGACCTACTTCGGGTTAGCCCGAATTGGCTCATGATTTTCACTCTATGACTACTCATTTGACCTTGATTAGTCTTAATTTCATCCCCAAATGTGTTTAGGGAGGTTGAATTTCGAATTGGAAAGCATTCGGTGCGACCTTATGTGCATACCTAAGCTAAGCGATAGTGAGGCATAGCGGTTAACCACCTTTGTAGGACCCAACCATGCAGCCATGGCTAGGGTTTCTTTCCCTCAAGTGACTCAAATTACATTCCCCTTCGAAACACGGTCGTTTTGGCTTTCGTTTCGTCAAAATCGGAGTTGATTTGAGCCCTGAAACACATTTGGAAGCCGAAAGGGGTCAAAATTGGGCTGAGGATGACATGGCCTCGGGTGACCACCCAGGCCTGGGCGGCTAGCCGCCTAGGCCCAGGCGGCTAGCCGCCCAGCCCCAGGTGGTCACCCGAGCCACTTTCCTTTTTTGAGTCTTGACGCGGTTCCCTCCCTATTCCCTCGGATTTGCTCGCCTCCAGCCGCCATTTAACCCTAATTTCAGCCCTATTTGACCTACTTGAGCCCCAAGGGAACCTCTAAGAGCCCTTAGATCAATCCCTAGGGTTTTAATCCCAACCATTGAGGGTTTTCCCTCAATCCCTATAAATACCCCCTTATACTTCAGCAATAGGGGAGGCAATTTCTAAAGTGAGAGGCATATTGGAGGCTATGGCAGCCATCCTTAGGGTAGTTTAACCTAAACTTTGAGTGAGAGAGTGTGAGAGAAAGCTTGAAGGAGGGCTGGAGTTTGGCTTGAAGGCTTGAAGGAAGGAATTCCCAGCAGTGCATAAGAGGAGGAGGACTCTCTACAGGAGCAAGAGGATACTTCACCATAGGTATACCCCCTTCCTCCTCTTCTCTCTTTTAAAGTTAGGGTTTTGCATAGAATAAGATGATTGCATATCAAAGCTTGTGTTTTTATCATGTCTTGTTGCTTCCATTGGTATGTATGCATGATTAGGATAATGTTTATGGGCTGTTTAGTATGCTAGGATGTTATTCCATGTGATTTACTGCATGTTTGGGATTCTAGGGTTTCCTTAGTGCTGAAATTGGTTTTCTGCATGAAATAACTCTTTTGCATATTAAAGCTTGTGTTTTTATTATGTCTTGTTGCTTCCATTGGTATGTATGCATGATTAGGATGATGTTTATGGGCTGTTTAGTATGCTAGGGTGCTGTTCCATGTGATTTACTGCATGTTTGGGATTCTAGGATTTCTCTTGTGCTGAAATTGAGTTTATGCTTAGAATAGCATTATTGTTAGGATTATGCCTTAGAGCCAATCATAGAGATGATTGTTTAGGGATTAGGAACAATCATTTGATTTCATTTATGTATGTCACATTTATTATTGATTTAATAAAAGGGCTTATTCTATTATGTTTATATGCATCATTTATATTTACATAATATGTCCATGGAGTTAGAGTTGAGAATATGGAATTACAAAGAGTTGTAATTTTGAGACTATAGATATATCTCTGTACTAAACTCCTAAAGCATTCCTAGTTGAAGGTTCACTATGATGGACAGTAATGAACCATAGGACTAGCACTTGTTAGGTTGACTCTATAGGAGGATAGCTAGTCTCAAGCTATTTGTGTGGAGACACTACAACCAACAAGTGGGTGCCTATTGCGAGAATAGGTACACTGAATGTGACCATAGATATGAGATAAACTGAATGGAGTTTTATCCTGCCTGTCAATCAGTTTCTCATTGTTATAGTGGTACAAGTAATCCTTAGACCTGAGACACCATAGTTGCCTTATGCATGTAGCTTTAGAAGTTTGATAACACTAAGTGCAGATCCTATTCAGGGGTCTGCAAAGGTGTTCATTGGCCCTACTGCTATGTGTATGAAGGTATGTGAGTGATCAACAAGGGATCCATCACTCTTAGGAAAAAGAGAGAGAATGTCTCATATAGCATTCATAATATAACTCATTAAATCCATGGCCATGGTAGGATGAATATGAAAAGAGTTTCATGAGTTCATCAATGAGTTGATATCTATGAATGAGTATAAAGTAATTGAACTAGGGACTTGACAGACTTCCATGTCCTATTAGTTCAATTGGAGACATTGTGTTGAAGGAAGGATGCAATTGTAACCTATAAACTATAATAGAAGGGTTCTTTGTAAATGACTATTCACCTCATTAAGGACCACACCATGAGCCATATGCTAGGTGTTACTCATGGTTAGTAGAAGCCCTAATTGATATAAGTGAGTTATAATCAATTAGGGAATTGGAAGGAGTTCCAATTAGACCCTAAATGGAAAGAGTTCCATTGTGCACATCTCGTGCTATTCCTACTACTTAATGATGTGAACCCAATGGGTCACACACTGATCATGCAAGAAGGGCTTTAAAGTCTATGAGAGAAAAGGTTTTAGTGAATAAAGAATAGTTCTTTATAGGCCTATTTGTATTTGATACAAATAATAGGGGTTAATGTGCAATTAAGTGTAATTACACATAACCCTATTAGGGTTTCTTCCCCATGGCCAGCCCCCTTTAGTGGGCTGCCTATATAAGTCACACTTATGTGTGACATGGCATAATAGGCTTGCACAATAAACCCTAGCCGTCCAGCCCCTTGGAGGCTCTCTTCTCTCTCTCTCTCTTCTCCACCTCTAGCAACAACAAGGAAGAAGAAAGAAAGGACTTGAAGCTCTAGCTAGGTGTGGATACCATTGGAGGCAGCACACTTGGGCTGCTCATTCACCGCTGTCCGGAATCAAAGCTTGGAGCAAAAAGGAGAAGACAAAAATTCTGTAAGTGTTCTAACCCTCTTTGTAGTTAGGGTTTGATTTTGTGTTATGCATAGTTAGATTCATGGGATTGGGAATCGTAGGAAAAATTTTTATATTTCGCCTTTGTATTTTTCCCTCTTATTCAATTCCCAACAGTGGTATCAGAGCCATGATTATGCATAATACAAAATACATATGGGCTGGTAATTATGGTGTAGTTGAATGATTCAAAAATCTGGAAAATTTTTTCTGCATAATTGGTTTTCCTCCATGGCTGAACCTAGGGTTTGGAACCCTAGGTCAATTCTCTTCTACTCCTCTTCTAATTGATGGTTAAGTGTATCCATGGATGCAATAGGTTGCATAGGGTTTGAGTTTGGAGAAGAAGAATAAGGAAACTAGGGTTTTATAAAACTGTTATGAACAGTTTTCATGGTAGCCATGAAAAACCGTCATCTTGTTTTGCATGCCGAATTCAGAGTTCTTCTCCAAAATTTTTGAGCCATATATGGTTAGAAAGATCTTCGAATAAGATTTCCAACC